>OZ022579.1:11539130-11541630 GCA_963669155.1 Arbacia lixula
TCACCCTGAAATTGAATTAGTTTCCATAATAGCAGACAAATGAAAGGAACATGTAAGTCAAGTTTTGATGAAATTCCGTTAAAAGATGATAAGGTTATGATCTTCTTCAGATGGTCTGTATTCTTTATTTTTATCCATGCCCCCCCCCCCCCACTTTTTGTGTCATCTAAATCTCAGCAATGCATGTGCCATGCTCTATCAAATGTTTATCATGTATAGGTATAAATGTGAACCTGTCAATTCCTGGATTTCACGGTCATCGTGACGTCATTCACGAGCAATTAAATGAAAATCTAGCTTTAAGCTAGCTAGCTACAAGTGCCAGAGTACCGTAGGGAGATCATGGAGTGCCACAGCTCTTTTTCCCGAGCTCTTTACAGCAGCTCCACGTCATAGTTCCACTTGCTCTGTTAACCAGTCTGGCCGGCTGCTGATCGAAGTATTCCTACTTCTTCCCCTCTTTTGTTTCCTGTCAAAGCCAATCTACCAATTTATCAAATTAGCAAATTGTACTGATAAAATTGCAGTTTCCAATGAAGATTTCATTTTAGATCACTACTTAAAGGTGAAGTCTAGAATATAAAGTTCTTTAGATATCGCGTAATATAGAAGAGAATATGAACCTTAAAGTGATATTCATGGTTTGTATTGATTCGATCGTCCAAGATGCAGTATAGTTTTTGCAGACCATTTCACATTTGAAAAAAAACTTGATCAGATTGACGTTGGAGTATTTATTCACAAGTGCGTGTCAAGGGTAAAAGGAATATATTATTGTCAGCTTAAAATTAATGTTGCATTTGAAAAAAAGCAGCTCGGTGTGAGAGGAAAGAAACGAAGTTAAATATTTGTTAGCACATTATTTCAGATCAACGTGATGGTGATTGAAATGTTTGAAATTTACAAAATTAATGTACATTTTATAATGTTCTCGTTGTTCAGTGTAATTTTGTATGCCAAAGGGATTCCTAGAGTTAAGAATATTTAACGCCAAAGAACCTAATGTAGATTATTGGTGTGGATGTAAATGAGAATTGTGATTTTATGTATTTACTCATTTATTTGTGTGTAAAGCCTTATTCATACTGAGCAATGTATTCAGCAATCAAAGTATTGTTCTCCCAGAAGACCCTGTCTCACAAAATCAGTCAAAATACAACATGATTTTGATATATAGGTTCAAAATATAGGAAGCGCAACTGATGATGACATTCGATATCAATTAATTAACAATTTTCTAGCTTGACTAAGAATTGTATGCATCTAAAAATTTGAGGGAGAAAGAGAAACGAAAGACTATCATTTAACATTAAGTTTATATTATATGATATGATGGTAATGCGCCTTACATTTAAGCTACACATGCTAAATAACATAAACATGACACAACATAATAGAACATCTATTAACGAAAAATGGAACGTCTTTTTTAACTCTATTCATTGACAAAGCTGTCAACGCACGACCCGCTACACGGTGTTACCGAAAGGTTTTACTATTTTCTAAATATACCACATACTGTAACGTGTATAAACAACATCAAATGTATTCAGCTTTAAGAAAAGGAAATTTTTAAGGTCCATTTGAATACTTTAATAGTGGATTGGAAACGCAAAGAGATCTGGGAAGAGAGTTCTATAGGAATGATTCACACGTTGATGTGTTCTATACACAGCGGTAATAGTGTCGTGTCGTGGTCGTGCCATGGGTCGTGTTTGAACTGTAAGTAAGCTAATCAGAAACTCGGCTCACTCATAACCACGGCACGGTACACGTTTTTTTTCAAGGAGGTAGTGTTCCTTATCATGTATGCATTTTCGATTGAGAATGACCTAATTCGAAATTGTTGAAAACAAGGTACTAAATATTACACGAGTAGGCCTATTTTACGCAAAACAAAACAAACAAAAAGAATTACACGTTGAACATCAGGGAGAAAAACAGCCATTGAGAAGAAGAAAAAAGAGCGAAAAAATAATCAAACACAATGAAGAACGGGATGACAAATAATGGAAAGAATAGGAGAAATAACATAATTGATGAAGTAAGAGCAGTAGAAAAAGACCAATAAAATGTGATTAAAGAATAAGAGTGAAGAGAAGAAGAAGGAAGAAGAAAGAGAGAAAAGAAAAGCACTTTTTTTGCGTGTCGACATGATTTTCTTTTAGCCCGGGTGCAAATGGGCGTGACGTCTCAATTACATTCAAACATTATCTTGCCTGAGATGTTATCGATGCAGTTTTCTAATAATGAACTACAGGACCTCATCCACTTGGAGTTACAAGCAAACGCGGAACCCACGTGTAACAATACCGTGTTCCTTCCCACGCCCCTCCGAGCAACCTGCATGCGGATAGTACCCCGGTCCTGGATCAACAGAATATGCCTCTCCGTCGAGTTACTCGGCTGCCTCGACAACGGTGCGTTGATGAATTAGTGCAGTTCGCATGCATCTTACACGCTATTCAGTGGATTTCATTTGACAAGGTTATCCAAAAAG
>OZ022579.1:11546630-11962224 GCA_963669155.1 Arbacia lixula
GCGCATCATGCCCTACGAGTGGTACAGCGCCAAAATACGCATGCGCGCGGAGATTGTCGGCTGCCCGTTGAGAGGTAAGTGTTTGCGTTTCATTTACCATCACTTAAATGACTATTCGAGAACAATACAATATCATACCTTGATATATGTCATGCTTATATCCCTGGTACAGCTACTGCAATACAGATCAGTGATTGACTACTGTATTCTCACCGCGTGTAGTAGAAGATATGTACAGAACTTAACTTCAGCTAAATCTTCAGTTCGTTTGCAGAACACCCCTGAATGTTACGGTAGGGCGTGCAGATTCCAGGAGCATGTTACTTATAGGTTTTCAATTATTGTAACTTACCAAAAATGGTAATGACTATGACAACAACCAATGAGCTCTCACTCTCGCACCTGTTGCCATTGTAGTTAGCATTGATGGTAAGTTACAGTAGTTGAAAACCTATACGGAAGGTGCTATTGGAATTGCTCTTGTCACATTCACAGTCACAGTTACAGTCACAGACACATTCACAGACACAGTCACAGTCCTGACAATCCTAACACTATCTTTTTTCCCCTCTGTGTGTTCCCAGGGACTGGTCGCGTGTGCGGGCGCGGCACCAGCTTCCTATACGGCGGCCTCTGTTACGGGTCCGTCAGCAGCACGGCGCCCGACGCATGCGCGGATATCTTCGCGCAGGGTAGCTCGAGAATTCTGATCAAGTCGTCCAGCGTCCAAGCCGAACTCAACTCCCATGCCCCCGACCTTGCTATCCCACTCAAATCGCATCTCGCGATCGGAGCGACAAATGTTGATGGCGGCGGATATATTTGGGACGATGGGTCGCCGGTCATTTATCAAGACTTCTTGTTCCAGGCTCCGTATGAGAATGGCACGACTTACTGCGCAGGTGTGGACACGTTTGCAGAGTTCCAGTGGGTCCCATACGAGTGTGATAGCGCCATCCTGCGGGGAACTATATGCGAACTTGGTAAGGACGTCCGCTCGTTGCACTTTCTCAACTTTAACTTTAGTCAAACACTGCGACAATTGGTCTATCACAATCATGTATTTTTAGGGGACTTAGTCGAAACTTTAAACGTCCGTTTTCAGTAAAGCATCACGGGAATTTAAGATCGAATTATATAATGCGAGACACCTCTGACCGTTGTAATATATATTAATTATGTTATTGGTTTGTGTCCTGCTTGTGCATTATTTGAATGTTTAAGTTAGTGTATTGGTTCTATTTAAGTATGACATGTGTATGATTGTTTAGGAAATGTTGTTTTCTGATGTAAACAGAGCCCACAGGAGGAACATTGTCTAGCCCACTGATGGGGGAAATCCTAGACAAAGAAGACTCAATAAAATGAATAAAATAAATAAATGATGTTGTGGTGTTGTGTGGTTCCGCGCAGATATCGACGAGTGCTTGACGGATAGCCACGGATGCTCCCATGAGTGCAGGAACTTCCCCGGGGGATACAACTGCCTCTGCCCTGATGGACACCGGCTGGATGCCAACAGGCGCGACTGCTTTGGTGAGTGAAGATGAAGAAGAGAGAGAGAGAGAGAGAGAGAGAGAGAGAGAGAGAGAGAGAATGAGAGAGATAGAGAGAGAGAGACAGAGAGAGAGAGAGAGAGAGAGGGAAGGGTGGGTGGGGTGGGGTGGGGAGAAAGAAAAAGGGAGAGAAGAAAGAGAGAAAGGGAGATGGAGAGAAAGAAAGAGAGAGCGAGATAGAGAGAGTGGCAAAAAAAAACAGAGAAGAGAGAAGGGGAGATAGGAAGATCAGATTAAGAGAGAGAGAGAGAGAGAGAGAGAGAGAGAGAGAGAGATAAAGATGAAGTGGGAAAGAAAATATGTATATTAACTATAAGACGTGATTGGAGAAAAAGGGGGGAGGGGGGAGGTGAGAGAAGGAGAAGTTGGAAATGGAGCATACCGAAAAAGACGGAAATTATGGAGAAATAGGAGAATTTGGAGAAACGGAGAGTGACGATGAAAGTGAAAGGAGAAGCATTTGCAGAAAAATGAGAGGTGTCCTGGAAGAAGTGATAATCATTCAGAATACCGTCCCATGATTACGCGAAATCAAATTCAACAATACACTTCAATCTAGGAAGAATACCACAAAGAGAGAGAAAAAAAATAATAACGGTTTAAAACTGTTACGATTTCACCCAGATATATGCATCACTGACATCCACAACCCGACAAATAGCACTGTGGTGAATTATGATTCGGCGTGCTTCTACGTCATGGACAGGGAGGAGGTCACGTGGCAAGAAGCAACCAATCAGTGCAGCGCGTTGCTCGGGACTCTACCAGACTCCTCAGATCTTGATTTCATGGAGGTAAACCGCTATGCTTTAGACAAATAAGTAAAGTACAAGTTCAGGTGATCATGATTCACTGTAGATTGTTCCACGTACATAGTGTTAGCCTTATTTAACTCAGGCGGCTTGTAGTTGCGCCATAACTGATACATTAGGTCATAGAATAAAAATGTACATGTAATGGTATATAACTCATGTGCTGCTTTGAAAGGAGTCCTAACCATGTTGTGTGTGTTGATTCATCTCCAAAAGTGTAAGTCACATATACGCGTTCAAAATTGAGAAGACAACCATTATTGTACGATCCGTTGTAAATTGGAAAGGCAAAAAACGCGAATTAGATAATCGGCACAAAATTCTAAACGGAGGCAAGACGTGACGATTATATGTCATATAGTAAGGGACACGTACAACAGATGAGTAAAAAATACAACAAAATGGGGGTGGGACGAAAAGCTCAAACATTTGGTTTTAATCATCTCGCTAATTATAAAATTTGTTTCTTAATCGCTGGTGCAAGATAAACTGAAATACTTGCCTCAAAATCCACTTTATGATGCGTTTACATGGACGTAGTTTGCCTCTACTGCTTACCATGATGTCATCCATATCCGACCTCAGTTTTAGAGGAGATTCTGCACTATGGGGAAGCGAATAACTTTCTCGGTATATATAATTTGCTACAAGATGTGTTTTTCTATCTTTATCGTGAAAAACATGAAAATAATGTACAGGCGGCAAGCGGCTGCAGCAAGCCGTTTCCATGTGGACGTAGCATTAGACATGCTTGTTCTTCTTCATATTGCAGGTTCTCCAAACTGACACCATTGTCGAAACCTGGATCACAGGCGACGAAGAGCCCATTACCGACGGGGATTGTCCAATAGCGACGATGAATTCAACCGATATCGTCCTTTCATCGGTTGACTGTGAATCGGGGAGCGCATTTGTCTGCCGACGAGGTAATGGCACCTTCCCATCTCTTTTCATATTTACTGATGAATGATAAACACACACCTCTCTTGTTGTTACAAATAGTAAGATTGTTACGACTGTGACTGTAAATGTGACTGGCACCGGCTCTTAAAGGCTTTCACGCGTCGTACGCAGGATATATCTCTAGCGCGCTGCCATATTGCGTACGCCGTGCGTTCCGTGCAAAATGCACACTTACCGATGTGTATTGTTTCTCGGGCACTTAAGCATTTACCCGCCTGGTTAGAATGCACGATCCTTACCGAAGCTAACCTTCGGCCCTGATCGTGGGTAGCCATTTCGCTGCGTGCTGCATACGTGCGTTAAGTGTGCAAGTAAGCGCAGCAGCTAAATAGTGACGTCTCCCCACAGAATCGACGCGTGAAATCCTTTAAAAATGCGATGCATATGCTATTGCGTCACGTACACTTGGATGTTACACTAGGATGCGCATACCTTACGACACATTCACAGTCACAGTATAAGCAAGCAAATGCTCTCTCTCTTGTTTGAAGTTATAAAAAAGAAAACGCCGCTACGATATGAAATGATATACTATATAATAATGAATATATCAGAATATAAGAACTCAAAACTTGACTTATGGGCATCAAATTACATTATCAACTGGTCGTTCAAAGAGCTGATTACCTGTAGTTTATATTCGAGACGGTTTTATTGGAAGCGGACAACAATTGCATTGCCTCGCACTTCAACATAATCAGCGTTGAAATCTGGAATTATAAGACCTGTAAGAGGACGATAGTTTCTCGGCTGGGATTGCGCTATCTTTCAGCGCCGCTGTCTCTTCGCGTGGCGTTCATTGTCTCAGTGACTACGGTAGCTGCGAGCTAAATCGTAGTATAAAGCCAGAATGATATGTAAGCTCTTTAATATGGACCCATTTAAACGAAATTGGAAATTTTAATTTTCACTCCCGATACACGATTTGAGATATATATTTGATAGCCAGTGTCCACGCCGTCTTGTTCATGCTCACAATAAATCTATGTCTTACATTGAGCTCAGCATCTAGTGTGGAGTCCTCATTGTCATTCGAATTGTCACGGTTCAAGCTCGAAGTTTAAGTTTCAAGTCTTATTTCCACAATTAAAAACAAAAAACAAAATGATTTCCCAACGCATGTAGAGTACGCCGATTTGCACTGCGAAGGTCTGTGGTCGGAGGACGGGACAAGTCACGTGACCTCTGCACACGTAGGTCACCTGTTAGCCTGGAGCTACCCGCCATTCTATAACGAACTGTCCACGTGTAGCTTCTTCATCGACGGACCGACACACCTCAATGTCAGGTGAGGAGTGTGTCACTGCTTCTATCTGCTTCACCAATACTAGCATTAGGATGATACCTCTCCTCTTGTACTACTAATTCTACTTCTACCGCTACTTTTACTACTATTACTTCTTGTACTACTACTACTACTACTACTACTACTACTACTACTACTACTACTACTACTACTACTACTACTGCTCCTATATACTCCTACTCCTGTACCCTTTTCTCATTGGGTTTTCTTAGCCCCGTACTGTCCTAAGCCCCGTATTATCCTTAGTCCCTGACTTTTTTTGAAGCTTTTCAAATTGACATTTCTTAGCCCCGTACTATTTCTTAAACCACGCTGTTCCCACTCGAAATCGTTAGCTCCGGACTTTCTCGACAGCTTATGAATGTTTATGAGTGTACGTCTTGCACATGGACGTGCTCTTTACTACTCCGCATTATCTGATTGTTCACGGCGTCTCGGCCTTGTGTTTTTTTTTGTTTCTGTTATTGACGCTCTTAGCCCCGGACTATTTGGCTTGGCGCTGCAATTGCGGGTTAGCCCTGCTTTTTTGCAGGGCCAAATAATCCCGGATTATTGGTGGGGCTAGCCCACTTTGGTAAAAACCAAAGTGAACAGAAAATGGTCTAAGCTAGTCCCGTACTATAGTTGGGGGTAAGCCTCACCCCCCCCCCCCCCCCCCCCCCCCCTTTAGCACCAACTATAGTACGGGGCGAAGAGAACTTTTGCCACTGTGAAAAGCATATTTCTGTACTACCGATGATAATAACAATTATCATTGTGCTTCTTTTTTCATCACCATGCTGCCCTTCTACTCCACTAGATGTATGTCATGTGTTGAGGCATATTATGTTTAAATTATAAAACGCCTAAAATATGCTATAGGCTTAAAGACAGCCAGTCCCTTTTTCAGATCACCACAAAACCATCGAAACATTGGCAAAACATATAGAGAACTGTTAGCAAGCTCTATATTCACAATTTGAAACTGATACGTAGTGTAAAATTCAAATAATGCACGTAAACAACGTCTGATTAATAGTCTTTACCTCAGGCTCTTAGCAGTTTGTGTCGAAATATCTGCTTAATTGATTAATCTGTTTATTAAATTATAAAACGCATTATGAAAAAAAATGTTCTGTGGAAGGAATCATCTCCAAAGTTTGGTAGTTACTCATAAAATTAGGATTTCACACACGCATAATAACCAAATAGATACTGTAACAAAGACTAATACTTTTTTCGTGGTACGAAAAAAGTCGGTTTGAAATTTAACGGCTGAATTTTTTTACATATACAGAAAGCTTCAACATGCTATATTCTTAGAAATGGTCTTGAATCACACTTTCTTCAATTTACGATCGTGATAGACGATTTCAAATTTTAAGCTTGCAAAAGGGACGGACAATCTTTAAATATATCAATTAGTAATTATCCGATAATATGGAACACGAAAAGATTTCATGGATTTATTTTTATGATCAATGTTATCATTTTATTTGGATTCTTCTCAACATTGATATCTTCTAAAAATTTGATGTAATTGTCCCATTTTCTTTAAACCTTTTTTTCAAATGGGAAATTTAATTCCTGATCATATGTCTGAATAAAACTCTGTAGCCATCATGGTTTTGTTTTGTGATGAACATTCGCTAGACAAGAATGTGCATATTGAAGATTCTGGTCTCCTCTCCCAGACTTTACATTACTCTACTCAAGCTACGAACCCAACACGGTCTCTGTCACGACGCCGCCGACATATATGACGTCATAAAGGAGGGAAATGGAACAGTCTACCATCGGCGAGGCGAGTACTGCGGCACGCTTCACGAAGTCGAGATTGTTAGCCGGTCTAATGTCGTGAGCATCGACCTGAGAATGGCGGAGCTGACGGACAGCACGGAAGTTGAGCTTGGATTTGAGGCCACGTACGACATGGTTGGTAAGTGAACCTATTATTAAGGAGATTGTCCATCCTGAAAAAAAAACTTAGTTTCAATAAAAGCAGAAGCATAAAAGAAACATATTAGTGAAGGTTTAAAGTTTTGATTTTGTGACGTAACGTGCGAGGTGCTCTCCCATACTTTGTGTACATTATTTTTTTGAAAATTCCTATTATCTCAAAATGATATGCATCATTTTACATTTGCATTAGAAAAGTGTTTCAACACACATAGGCCTACCTCTACGAAAAAAGATCCTTCATTAAAAAAGGAAAAAGAACAATTTATGGGATCATACAACACACAACATATGGGAGAGCAACTCGCACGTGACGTCACAAAATTACAATTTTAACATATCATAACTTTCTTATTCTTTTGCAGATTCTCATCATACCCTCCCTTGTATGTTTCTTTCATATTTGTGATTTTATTGAAACCAACTTAACTTCAGGGTGGACTCTAGTTTTAATGTATGGTATTACTTATGACAGGTTACAATGTCCTTATTCTCGGGTCTCCTCTGACAAAGTCTAGTCATGCTTGTTTAGACGAACGCCCATGATCATGATGATTCCATTACAAAACTTGACTTTATATCAAACGGTGCATTATCATTAATAATACACCGCTTTCGTTTGCTATTACTCTGATTACAAGTATATATTTGGCCTATATGGATTGTCTTGTTAGTTAGGGTTGAAGATTATTTTGTAGCGACCATAGTCTACAATCGTGTTACGCATCATATATCCACAGCATACAGTTTGGACCGTAGTACAAAAGTCTTTTTTTTTTACCTGCAAAAGGATTACGGTACCTTTAAAACAGTTGTGTTACGAGACAAATATGAACGAAATGGGATTAAATCAACGTAATAACAAACATACCAATCAAATATTGGCATTGGCGTTTTTCTATATAGTTGAGTCACTGCTCCTAAATAGCCGGGTGTGTTTATCTCAATAAAATGCAGAATTGTGGAATCATGACTTAATTTGATTTCCATTGACCGTTGTAATACATCGATTATGATGAATGCTTTATGACCAATTTATGGCTTACGTTTATAGAACAAGTATGTTTATATTGGTTAGAAATGCCTCTGGCAAATAGGATATGCAACTCGGGGAAGGGGACCATTGACGAGTACCCAATAGCAAGTGAGGCGTGTCTATTTTGTTGATCCTCAGATTGCACCACCTTCGATTGCAATAAAGCATGCGGTAACAATGACACGTTCCAGTCATTGTCGGGTTCGTTCACGACCAAGGACTTCCCGTCCACCATCCCACCTTTTACCACATGCCAGTACACCATAGATGTGGAGCCCGACCACTACGTTTCCTTGCAGTTCACCGACTTCGACATCGAGGGGGAAGACGATGCGGGGGACTGCTTGGATTCCGTGACCGTGAGCACGCCAATGGGGTTGATTAGGCGTATGCTCTGCGGGACACGCCCCCCTCCGCTGCTTATCTCCGACTCGTCGATGGTTGTCGTGGAGTTGAGTACGGGACTTTTCGGGCAGTCGACGGGTTTCAGGGCGGCCTATAACACTACGGGTAGGTAGAAGGGATCACTCGAAACGAAGTGACAGGACACTGCCTAGCTGTGACAGAATACTTTAACGAATATCTAATCCTAGACTGGCTTCCAGGATGTAACACATAGACAAACACTGTCTAGTACTCATAAGAGCAGTCGATCTATCCCTTTCCTCCTTTCTTAGTCCGGAGAAGAACTCGAGAGTGATCAGTCAGCCAGAACTCTTTAAGTTTCAAGATTCAATTTTTCAATTTCATTGTCTGTATAAAAATCCAGAAAATTGGCCTGTACTGGCAAGAAGATGCAGAAGAATGACAGAAAATTACAAAAAAACATACAAGAAACACAAAATTGCATTGGAAGAACAAAAATGTACATAATACAGAAAATTCAGGAGGGAGAGAACGTCCCGAGGTCCTTATAAAAAGCAGGGCATTGCACTATTATAATGATGAGAAGGTCATTAAATCTCGTTAAGTACATGCATGGCTAGTTTCTAAGAACACAGTTGACTACTGTATAAAACACAAAACTCACTGCCTCGCCACTGGAAGGTTGCATATCAATTCTTCATGTACCTGTATGCAAATCTTATTCACGTTATTCAAACAATATGGTACCAATGGTAACCTCAAAGCCCGCCCGAGGTCTGTCCGAGTAGCAACAACCAATATCTTCAAAGCGAGTTCCATTGATTAAAACTGAATCACGAAATACAGGTGAATGTAATAATATTGAATATTAAGTTTTAGAAATTTGCAACGGTCCGGCGGTGAGGCTCATCTGATCTTTACTTTGGAAACATGCTTCCATCTTGTCGTGTTATCTTATCTGGCCAACAATAGCATGCAATTTCCACTATTCATTTCGTGTCTTGAACATAGCAGATGAAGCACTCTAAAAGTGTCAATCAATTGATGGTCAATTATTTGATTTGTATGTGTATTTAATCACATTCAACGTGTTACCATTGTGGATAACAGCATAGGAACTGCAACTCTCCCTCACTTTGGAACTGTATTTCTCCCTCCTGAAGTAACTTTAGTAACCCCATCCCTCTCCGTCTTTAGATTTGGGTGGATGCGGGTTCGGTCGTGACGTGTGCGCGGGGAACGAGTTCTGTTCTTTGCCCGCAGCCGTTTTCGCCTCGGTCGACTACCCGTACTCGTACACGCCTTCCTCAACCTGTTTCTGGCATATCACTACGTCCGAAGGCTCCTTCATCACCGTGATCTTCCGCCACTTTGACGTCGCTTCGCTCCCCGATGACGTCGCGTGCGAGCGGTCCGATGTTGTGACGATCTCGGATGAAGGTTCTTTATCGTCGGAAGTGCTGGGGAGGTTCTGTAACGCCAGCCCACCCCCGTCATCGTCATCGCAGTCATCGACCAGTAATATACGCAGCAGTCTCAACCATGTGGTGGTGGAGTTTGCCTCCAATGATGACGATTTAGTGGGCGGGGGTTTCTACGCCGAGTACAGGGCGACTTATACTCAACTGGACGTCGAAAACTCTTCCTCTGAAATCGGTACCAAAACATTTACATAAATTTGTCCCTTATAATAATTTCTTGTAGTTATACATGCAACATTTGTCTGCTTTTATTGAGATGATCTTCTTTCAGGACAGCGATACTGCTCCAAGGTTTTGACCGAAGAGTAAAAAATGCAAGAAAATTTCTTCTCATGAACTACAGACATGACAGATATCAAAGTTTGATATGTTCTCTTAAGATAGTGCTATACCTTTTATTCCTTTCAAATACATTTTACAATATATAACATTTTATTCTAAGTGTTTTACTTTGCAAAATAAGTTTCATCTATTGAGTCAGTATCATATTGCGACTTATAAGACGAAGGATATTCAATGAAAGTACACCTGTTTTATTCACCCATCCGGTCACGTGCTTTCAGAGTACACCTGCCCCGAGGGCTGGGAGTCCTTCCGGAGCGATTGCTATTCCTTCCGGTCCCTCAACTCCTCTATTCGATGGAACGACGCCTCTGAGTTCTGCAACGATGAAGGCGCTTTCCTTCTCAGCATTCAGAACTCTGACGAAATGAAATTCATCCACTACATGCTGACGTCATCGTATTTCGCGGGCAACGGAATGAAGATCTATATTGGTAGGGACAGCAAAATACGGATGACGTAATCAGATCAATAGATATCAGCGACATTCCTTATCCGTGTTGTGATGAGATACAATTATGAGGACAAATTGAAGATTTATACGTAGTTAACTCGAATTTTACTTTGCTTTCAAACATTTGAGCATGAGAGGAAAACTGCATTATGTTTGTTATGTTGGATCTAAATCATACGTCATTATGGCATTTCATAATTCACCTAGTGAACTCCACTTTTGTGTAAATGAATGATGTAATGTTGAACAAGGTATTTTTTTCCTGCAAGGGTGTACACTACCTTTAAATCTCTTTGAATTTCGACAGGTCTGAGAGACAGCGGAACAGAAGGCAGCTTTCGGTGGACTGACGGTAGCCCACTCAGCTACGCAGACTGGTTCGTAGATGATAGGTAGGTATGTGCTCATGGTGCATGTAATGTGACCTTGAATATTGCACCATTCACCGTGGACCTAGTGCATTTAATCAGCACTGATATCACGATAGCACTGATATTATGACTGTAACCATCATTATCATCACCGCCTTCGTTGACACCAATATCGCAATAATAATCATCATCTGCGTCAACATCGTCATTATCACAACGGCATCGCCGTCATCATATTCACTACCCTCACTATTATCGTTTAGAAAAATAACAAACAACGAGAAGGATACCAACATCTGACTAAAAAGTAACCATGGAAACTACACCTTGAGCTTTCTTCTAATCCGCAGCTCTGCCGACATGTCCCAGCCCAACGGCAACGAGCAAGAGGGCTGTACCATGATCTACCTCACAGAACTGCTCTCCTCAGCCAACTGGCATGACATGGCCTGTGCGTCCTATGAGGCGAGTCAGTTCATCTGCAAACAACCTGCTCAGGGTAGGATATTCTCCATTTAAATATCCTTCTTTTTCTTTCCCTTTCCATTTTTTAAACTCAATTTCCCTTTCTATATACATGTATGTGTTCTTGTTTATGTTATGTCTTGACTTTCAAATTTGAAATACATGTCATAATCATTGAAAACAGAGGGGAGTACAATGTACAAAATAAAATGATTTCCCGAACGGTTTATTTCATTGTATATGTGTACATATGTTTTCGTTGTATTGTTTTTATATTTATGAATCACTCGATCATTGATCTCAACTGAATTGTAACAGTTTAACACGAATTAATGTTGCTTCTCACGACTGAAACATTACAATGACGCAACGAGTATGTGTGTATGTGTTTGTGTGTATTTAGTGTCACACACGTGATCTCATAACATAAACTTGTGCTCGTATCAAATTCATGTTGGACCCTTTCTTGCACGTTTTCTTATATCATTATTGATTGTTTAAAGTGAGAGAAAGGGGAAGAGATACAGTATGTGAATGTTGTGTTAATGAAAAACAGTAGGATAGGGCAGTTATGAATAGGGAGAGAGCGAGAGAAAAAGAGAAAAGTGGGTGGAAAGAGAGAGAGAGAAAAGGAGAAAGGTGGGGGGAAAGAGAGAGAGAGAGAGAGAGAGAAGAAGAGATGAAGGAAGGGTGAAGAGGAATATAAAAGGAGATAAAGGGGGTGGCATAGAGCTATTAAAATATAAAGAAGATATTAGAAGAGAGAGAGAGAGTATTATTATATGAAGAAATTAACCTCATGAGAAAATGAAATAAACTTTTACAGCCATTCAGACCAAACTCATTCTTCCCTCTCTGCCTCATTCTTATCCTGTTTCTCACTACTAACCGCACTTCACACCTTTCATGAAAGCACCGAACACAAACGAAGAGAAAAATACTTTGGAGCCATGACATTTTGGATTTAAAGAAGCATGTTCTCATAACTGAGTTAAACTCATAGAACAAAATACAGCACATATACATATATGATTGTCAATGCAAATATCTAAATCATTTACACAGTTGAATAGACATAAATTCGGAGTTTGCATTCACCATTGAGTGTCTTTAAGTTCGGATGCAAGCGTGTCTCACGCCGACGGTTTGCTAATACTCAATGGCGCCCAAGACGATGGAGGGGTTGTCGGCATCGTGCAGGGCGTCGAGTACGGGACGGTATGCAGCGGGCTGCTGCGATGTACGATGTGGTAGGGCGTGGCGACGTCAGATGGTGGTGATGAGGGGGCCAGGGTGGTGGACGGTAGCGGGCCGGAGTAGGCAGGGCTCGGGAGGGTGACTGGTAATCTACCGACCATGTCCGGGTGAAGCGCAGCTGGGGCCGGGTAATACGGGTGACTTACGGGGACCGGGCTCTGGGTGAAGACGCCGGGACCTGCCGGGTGGTATTGGGCGGCGCTGACGCTCATGGGATGGAAGCCGGGAACCATGGCGAGTGAAGCCTTCGGGATGACGTCAGCGAAGTTCATTGGGTAGGTCATTGGGACGAAACCCGACGGGATGGCGCTGGGGAAGGCTGCTGGGTAGGCGTATGGAGAGTAGGTAGCTGCCCGCACTCTGCGGCGAGCTTGACGCCGCCTGTAGTCGCCACGGACAAAGTCAGCCATGTTGGCCGGGTGGATAGCCCAGAAGTGTCCGCGGCCGTCCCCGCTGCGCCCGGCCTTGATGAAACACTCGTTGAGGGAGAGGTTGTGGCGGATGCTATTCCTCCAGCTCCGCTCGTTGTCCTTGAAGAACGGGTAGCGCTTCATGATGTACTCGTAGATGTCGCACAGCAGCAGCCGCTTCTCCGGGGAGGCAATGATGGCCATAGCGATGAGAGCGATGTAAGAGTGCGGCGGCTTTTTCGGCGACGTGGGGCTATCGCTTGCCGAGGACGCCGTTGAGCTGCTGTCGTCGCTAGGGCTCACAGCGCCGACGCTGTCGCCGCTCTCCGAGCTGGACGGCCTGGTTAGCTCTGCTTCCTCGGCCTCCTCCTTACACTGAATCGGGAAAAATCCGGGGAGTGGGGTCTGCTGCTGGTGGACCAACTGAGGACTGAATGTGCGGTTGGATTTACAGTCGCTCTGAGCAAGGTTCTCGATGCTAAACAGAGTCATGGTTGTTACTAGTGATCGAGAGTGTGGACGTGGGAGAAGATGTAACGCTATGAAGCTGTTGCAAGATGTGTCTGGTGTGTGCGTTTTGCCTCCTACTTATACCCCCAGCTTCTTGGCTGATCCATCAATCAGCTCCAACAACAGCGAAGGGATGATCTCGCTGTTGTGTCTATTAGTTGGGACTAGCCTAATCAGTAATCATTGCACATTGTTGCGAAACAATGTATCACCACGTAGCACCTAACGACTTGAGAGTTCCTGGTCATCATTTCTAAACGTACCAATCGAGAAACAATAGCCCGTAATGCCATGGCTTGATGACCAAATCCGTGTCAGTCATGAGGGCATAGTGTTCAAGTTCAGGGATTACGAGGTGATTGACGCGTGACGTCCGCATTGGGGGTGGAGCTACACACCTCGCGTTATTGTGATTGGCTTATAACCACGCTCACAATTGAAAATGACGCACAATAGTCGAGCAAATACACGCCATTGCCACGGGATTGACAGCTCAGGGTTCTTTCATAGGCGTGGCATCCTGTAAACTCTATTGTTATTGGTCCAAACTTTGGAGAAATAACACAATACGGGAACATTCAAGAGGTATACGACTTAGCCCTTGTCCATCAGGGAGTATGAATGAGGACTGTGTAGGATGGCAAACGATTATATTCTAAAGCTCTCTCCAACATTCATTCAACAACCACTGTTGAGCTTCATTACGATACATTCTTCATGTTCTTAGGGAGGATGTTGTAGTGTTTTAATGACAGGTTTTCTTAGTTCGACTCTTGATTGATTGGTAGAAAGATTCGTAGAATTTATTGCGTGTATCCTGCTGGTTTTCCTAAACAGCAGACACTGTAATTGATAGGTAAATCTCAGACACGCGTTGCAGATTTGCGTGTGTCGTAGGGTTGTGTCGTCAGAACAATATCGTGCAGTCAAATATGTTAATAATTATGCACATTTAGCGATGTGTGTTATCTCAGTGTGTCACCCGTATACTTATATCAAATTATAAACGATTTCGGAGCGCTAAGAGCGTATAATAGTATTCACATGGGTATCGCGAGGAGAGATATTTTAATGTCGATATTGCTTGACAAATATTTTTTTTCCATTTTCCCACAGCCGACCCTGTGATTGCACACAGTATCGGAGAGGTGATAACAAAAGGTAACGTTAATATCTGCATTTTTTGAGCCCACTTGGCTTACTAGAAAACCACGGACGCTAAAATATTACTAACATTAATAGTAATGAATGTTGAACTAATGTATATCATAATATTGATGGTAATTGTAATAAAAATTCAATATCAATTATCACTATAATACTTATGATAACAACAATAATAAGTGGTATGATGTAATCAAGTAGCCCTGCAGTTACGTCATTCATAGAATACACATCAACCTAACGATCATTGACATTATGTTTTGAAGTTCAGTTCATATTAGGTTACCTATCTATCTATCTATCTATCTATCTATCTATCTATCTATCTATTTATCTCTCTATCTATATTTTTATTTCTCTGTACATCTTTCTATCCTTTTTTTATATAAATCGCTCAATACATAATGTATCATTATACTTAATGTACCTAACTTTCTCACATATGTATTTAATATATTCATACATCTAACCAGGTATCTATGAATATATTTGACATTATGTTTTGAAGTTCAGTTCATATTAGGTTACCTATCTATCTATCTATCTATCTATCTATCCATCTATCTATCTATCTATCTATCTATCTATCTATCTATCTATCTATCTGCATAGCTATATTTCTATTTTTGTATATAAATCACTCAATACATAATGTATCAATATACTTGATGTACCTAACTTTTCTTTCTCACATGTATTTGTATATATTCCCTTATTTTATGTTAATCTATATATTCTATCAAACGGTCTACCTATCCAGCTTTATATGCATCTATATAGATGCATTTATATTTTCATAACATATACATATTCAACTGATCTATCACACAGAATGCACGCCGGAAAGTCTTCGAATCGAAAATGTTTGTCTACATCTTGCCCTGTCGACCAACCTGACGGAAGGAGAAGATGCGTTACCATGCCAACACACATCTACTCCCACCCATCTCCCATTGTCCCAACTGATCTACACGCTGAAACTTCTGTGGCCTCCACATGAACTCATCTCTCCCTCTACAGTCATAGACCTCCAAGGTAAATTTGGCTTCAAGTAAAGAATAGGGTGTGAATGAGGCGCAAATACAAAAAACGATATTGGCAAAAGAAGGAAGAGAGAGAGAGAGAGAGAGGGAGGGAGAGAGAGAGAGAGAGACAGACAGACAGAGAGAAAGAGAGAGAGAGAGAGAGAGAGAGAGAGAGAGAGAGAGAGATAGAAAGGTATAGGTGAAGGACATAGGCTAAGAGTAACATTCCAGGCATGCCGGGAGTGTGTGTCTGAAAAAGAAGTACGGGACTGGCTGGGGTGGGAAAGGTCGCACAAGTTAATATATGACATGTATGAAAATCCAGAGAACATCATACAAATTTTACCATAGAGGACGGTCAAAGCAATGGCAACCAAATGGAAGAGATTATTTGATCTGATCAAATGCTATTACCAATCTGATTGCTTAAAAATACAACACGATTCATAAAGTGACAGACGTGTTCGTATGTCTCGGGACATTTTATTTTGTATGTGTATTAATTCGTATTATTCTTATAGAAATGGTAAACATCCCCGGTAAATACCTTTGCAATTTAAGTATTGAAAAGACATTCAATATTTTTAAGGTTTCACGCTTGTGAATTTAAATCCATTGTTTACCTATATTTACTCATTCATATCACGCTTTGCAGGGGTATACACTCTTGAGGATGAAATGCTGACACCCCCGTCACCCGGTTTATCGGACGTGTGTCACGTGCTCCAATTCAGCGCCGATGATTGGCAGATTGCAGAGACGGATTGCGTCTCTACTGCACACACCGCGCGCATGTGTTACAGCCCTGTGTCTGGTATTAAAAGAAGATCGCTCATTGTTACGAACGTGTCAATTCCCGCAAAATCCTATTGTAATCTGGGTGATATCCCGAACGCCCGTGGATCAACTATTATGGGTGTGAAAGAAAGATTCTTTGGAAAAGGAAAACTATTTGAGCATTAAGCTCCCTAACTGGGCGGATTTACGATCAATTTGATAGTCTGGGTGGTTGTAGGAGCTGTCACTCTTGGTAACAAGCCAATGTTCGATTCTTCAGGATACTCTTAAGACATTGAATATCCCGTGATTAGTGTAATTTGGTTGTTCATCCATGCCTAGTAGATTGTTGACGAGAATGGACCACGACGATTCTAGGATAGAGATCCATAAGATTTCCACGTATAATCTATTAAATATAGTTGTTAGCTGTTGCTGAAAGATTTGGCCATGATTAGGACTATTTTAATAGCAACATGAAGGTGAAAGACAATCAAAATTCACAATGTACGTAGATATGGATCCTTGATTTTGTCAATCGCAGCCCGACATTATCATGCGCGCAAGTGCTTCAAATATGCTGTGGAATTAAAACGTAAAACTAAAATTTGTCTTTGTTATGGCGTCCTCTTATGAAAAAAAATATCCTACGTCATATGGTTTTCACTAAACACCATTTCGTTTCAATAACACTTTTGATAATCATGGAAATTATATTCTGCTTATCATCAATACATGAAAGCACACACCGATAATCATTTAAATTAGTTGAGGCTTAAACTTTAGTTAGATTGATATGAATAACAATGAATAATATATCAGATTAAAAGTCAGTTTACTCTTAGCCCTGTTTTTGGCATTTCGATTCCGTGAAATTAATGTGAACATTATCCTTTCACGATACAGTTTACTGTATTACAAAATAATTTCTTAACATTTGCAAATTGTTTATTGTACTTCTCCCACTCCAGACCTGGATAATACGTGTTCGGATGGCACGTTTGCTTGCCGTAGTGGGGAGTGTATCACGTCAGTCTACGTCTGCGATGGGACGGCAGACTGCGCAGGCGCGGATGACGAAATGGACTGTCATGAAACGACTGGTACGTTCATTTCAATAAGCAATTTTTGTAATGGATTCGTAACTGTCACCCTAACTGCATTGTAACGCGTCATTGCATTTACTTGAATCTAGTGATTCAGTTGCAATTGGTGGAACGCACTCTGAATATATTAGTTGTTGCTACTCGGTCAACCCTCTGACAAGCATTGGGGTTACCATAAGTGACGTATTGTTTGACAGACGTGCGTAAAATTTGCATACATAGCGAACATGGTTTATTCAATTCAATCCAAAGTCATATTTCTTGATGCAAAACAAGGCAGAAATTGCTGTATACAAATATTCATTTGAAAGTCTTATAGTTATTGATTACAACGAAGCGACGTTTTTTTATCATCGACATAATATTGCAGGCAATTTGTTGAATATCATGATGATATTTTTCATTGAATCAGAAAATGATTGATTCATTACTGATTGAGTGTATTTTGTTGGCGATTGAGACTAAATTGAGACAAAGCAGCAGAAGAAATAAGAGAGGATAGGGAAAAGGCGAGCAAGAGGAAACCTGGGGGGGGGGGGGGGGCTGAAGGGAGAAGTTAGGAAAAGTATATAAAGGTATACAAAGGCATAGAGAGTGTGAGAGAGAGAGAAAGAGAGAGAGAGAGAGAGAGAGAGAGAGGGGGGGGGGAGTAGGGAAAGAGAGGGAGAACGAGAAAGGGGATGCAATAGAAACATTGATATACATTTACCTTCTTAGTTTATTAGAGTATCGTATCAATTGAATCATGTTAATGCTGTAGTTTCAATTGAAGTAATATCTACATTCGTATACTAAATGATTTGCTTGTTGGTCTTTGATGTATTCATAACAATATGGAAGGATATGATTTGTGTTGGAAAAAAATATATGTTTTTCTTTATCAAACCCGAAATTGAAAAAAAAATCAAAAAGCACAAAATAAGTACACTCGATCAAAAGGATGGTTAGAAGGATAATATGTATGTCTTTGCTCTGAATGTGTTCTGCTTTCCTCCGTCTTGAGCCCAGGGTCGGATGTGAACCAAGATGCAGCGTGTCTTTCTTCCAGCTTTCAGTGTCAGACGGGGTCATGCATCTCAGCTTCTCTTACCTGTGACTTCATCCCTCACTGCCTCGACGGCTCGGACGAGAGTCAGTGTGGTACGTCATCCAACACCCCATTCTCAAAACACCATGTTATTCTAACGTCACAAATTATGAAAGCAGACGTGTGTGTTAACGAGATCTGGTAAGCCAGATTGAAATTGATTTCGATGTTAACGCGTCGTTTTTAGTCTACACGTTTAAGAATCAGTTTGCTACGTCATCATAGTCAGTAACTGGTTTACTATCGGTTTGTCCACCCCCTCTCCCTGTCTCTCTATCTCTTCTTTCTTCTTCTATTCCTCTCTTTCTTTGTTCTTTTGATTTCTTCTTGCTTCTTATTTTCTTTCTCTTCTCCCCTTAATGTCCCTTCTTTCTCTTTACTTCTGCCTCTCTTCTTTCTCTCCCGCCGTTCACGTCGTTCTCATTCTTTCCATTTCCACCCCCCTTGTTTTAATTATAGAATATTCCCCTTCTACCCCATCTGTTATCCCCCCTTTCCACAATTATTGTAAACCCAACCTTTATTCATTATACGTTCCTCCCTCCTGAAATCATTTGCCTCTCTCCTACTCTAGTATCCCTGCTTGGTCACTGTTGGTTTTATTGGGTTGCTAAGGGGCAACTCCCAAGCATTAGTACCTCTACCGTCTACAGTATAGCAACAGCGATGATCTATGGGTATTCTTAGTCACGTGAAACACGTCAAACCAGAGCACACTGATCCATGTTGCTCCAATGGCTGATAACGCTCCCCAATTCGTTACAAACACCAGCTTATCCGCATCTCATGAAGCTTATTAACTCTTCCGTTCCCAGACAAATGCCGTTCTTCGTGATTTCTTTGTATAACTGGCGCAAAAATCCCTTAATGGTAAATAATGGGGCAGCATTAAGGTAATTTCTCTTCCACATCCTACTCATTCAAGGAGAAAATGTTAACTACTCTCAAGTTCTAAATTCTCCTTAATGAGCTGTTGTCAAGCTTTGTTTCCAATGTCCGTCACTTGCTGTATCCGGAAACAAAAGGAACCTCCGATGAAAAGGCGTATTTCAAAAACCTCTTTGCAAAGTCACGTGTCAATCAGCTTGACCTTGACAAAGGCGTTTTTTCTTTGTTAGTGTCTCTGGCTGTCAGGCGATTACTACGTACAATGCCAACCACAACCATGACAACATAAGCCGTTGACCTCTGAGTAAGGTGTTAGGAGCCCTTCGTAAAAAATGTCTTCCAGTCTCAAAACTGTCTTCAATCTGAACTATCACCAGTGTTTACTTTCATCAGCGTTAACTTTCTTCAGTGTTTACTTTCATCAATCTTAACTTCCGTCCGTGTTAACATTTAATTCATCTTTTTTTGCTCCGGAAAATCAGAAGCAGGCTTCATACTTCGCATCAATTAACAGGAATGTTTATTGGCGAATATGCTACCGATATTATGTAGCAACATGTTAAGACAACATATCACTCTAAATAATTATGTAGATCTGTACATCGCCAGAGCACACTAGGTTTGCACATCTGTATAAACGGGCGTATAGCAAAGGAAATGATGAATGGATTTACAAATACAAATTGGGGTATTAAAATCGAATTTCCCACCAACCGCAAAGTCAACATACATATTGCATTCAAATTGCAAACATCGTAAAAGGGAATATACTGTACTGGGAAGACAAAAAGCCTTCAAAAAGGTGATCGCGAGCAATCTTCTTGCCAATGGTCTTAAACTCATGTACACTGTATTGCCCATTTTATAAACTTGCTGTAATTAGTGATTACATCACAAATCCTCAAAATGTTCGGCCCGAAAGTTTACTCCAAATGTGAATCTTTTGAGGGCAATTAACTTTTAGAAAGTTTCTAAAGTAGACAATACATAAATTTAAGACCATTGGCAAGAAGCTTGCCAACGATCACCTTTTTGAAGGCTTTTTGTCTTCCCAGTATAGCATTTAACCCCTTTTTGCGTTACTATGTGCACATCGGCTATTATTTAATATGAGTCATTCAGGTCGCGCTTCCACATCGTGTTGGAAGTTTTTAGCAGCTTCATATTATGATAATACTGTTGAGAAAAATAATGGAACTCATTTTAACACCTGCCACTGCGTTAAGCTGGATTCATAACATGGATTAACGCTAAACAAATACCATGCTTGAGATCGCCTTGTCAAGTGTTTGGAACGTTGATCTTAAGGCAGCTTGTGGCTGTAGATCATGCACCATGCCACTGACGAGGTTAAAGAGAAAGGGAAAACGCGCTGATAATTGGGGTGTTAAGGGTACTAAATGGGATTATTGACACGAAAAGAAAGGATGAAGTTTTGAGCCTTCTGAGAATTTACCGTGATGGGTAAAAGACCTTCAACCCCTGACACACCCACACATGTAAATCAGCATTATACAAAGTGGGGATGATGTCGAGGTTCAGAAAGGTAATGGGAAACGTGATGATAATCGAGGTGTTAAGTGGGGAGCGAGAGGGGAGGGGTGGTACCCAAGTGGCATTATATCTACTAAAAGAAAGGGGTGGAGGAGGAGTCTTCCGAGAATGTTGATGATGAAGGATCCCTATCCCCCAACGACACACACACACACACACACACGCACACACACACACACGCACACGCACGCACACACACACAGACACACACACAGACAGACACACACACTAAAATTCACGAAGTGTGTTTGGGGTCCTGCATGAGAGAATATTCAAGAACATAGCCATGGTAATCATGATTATAATAATAATATGATACAGTGATATAAACAGAATTTTACACATAATCGTTATTGTGCCTCCGTGACAATAAATGTGGGATATGAATACTTTAAGGTGAATAAATTACTGCTGTAATAAACGTGCTAAGCATGTTTAGAAGGGAATATAATCGTCCGTACAACAGTAAAACACACAATGTATCCTCAATGTATTTCTACCACTTTAGAATAACGCCTTGTTTTCAGCTGCTATTATTAAAATCTCACAAATCCCATGGATTTCGTTGAGCAATATCGTCCTGAACGGATTGCATGTTTCTTATAAACACACACACACACAAAAGAAAGTCCCCCCTTTTCAAAGTACCATAACTTTTCAGCAAAACAAGTTTAAGCAAAATAATTTGGCAGGGGTGTATTCACACTCATTTACTAACTTTTGTGTGAAAATGTGATTGATCCGTCAAGTCATGCATGAATGAGTTTGCATTAAAGGTAAAAGTGTCACATTTCAAAGTTCACAGGAGTCATTTTTATGCCACAAAACAGAAAATAATAGTATTTTTCTTTTTTGTTTATGTAGTGTGAGCACTCAACAATGACATTGTTATAAATTCTTATGTTTTTAGAATATGTGAAGATATATCTTACTGGAAAAAAAAATCAATTTGACTTTTTGAATAAACTTCATTGATTTCACCATTTCAAAAATTAGGAATGCTGAAAATGTTTGAATTGAGCTCATTCAATCTTAAACAATATTAAACGTGTGAGGGGGAAGTGTAAGGGGTTAAACGATTGATGATTATCATAAAAAGAACTTAGTTATTCACCCAAAACAGAATTGAGAATTGGTCCTGTATCACAATTCCCCCAAAACGACCCTTGTAAATTTTGAAAAGTGACATTTTTGCCATTCAGATGAGCTCACTCATGCATGATTTGACCGTTCAATCACATTTTCACACCAAAGTTAGTCAATGAGTATAAAAGCACTCCTGCCAAATTATGTGTTCATAACCGTTGCTATTTTGAAAAAGGGGGGACTTACTTTTTTGTTGTGTTTAGTTCGGATGATTTCAATCCTGTCTTGTAGGCTCCCCATAATGAATGAAAAAGCTTTATACTTGAACAAAGTTTTTAATTGATATAGGCTCCAACATTGGATAGCAGTCTTACATCGTATATCCAGTCTGTTTATGCAATCAACTATTGGACAAAATAGCTTTGTACTCGTGAAGTCATAAATGTAGATAGACAGTGTGAGAAAACAGATTTAGAGATTATCCTTATACTAGCTATCGGCAAAAACACACGCAATAAAATGCGATTTCTTTACACCCTTTCCTTGCAGATTACCGGCTGTGTAATGAAGGCGAGTTCGAGTGTTCCAATGGGCAATGCATCGAGTCGGACAGACAGTGCGATCTCATCGACGACTGCGCAGACGGCAGCGACGAGCAGATGTGTCGTAAGATTTGGCCAAGATGCACTCTAGCGGGTTTTACTATGTCTACTATTGTGCAGTTTTCTTACCTCAAAACTAGTGCGATTGAGGATTGAGCAGTAATAACTGTCACATCCCACAAATACAATTTAGCCTGCACATAACCTTGAAGCTTGATGATCCTTGGCCTATTTTCGCGGTTTAATTTGTCTAACTGATTAGACTATATGATTCCTGGGTGTATCTTTAATAAGGTAGTCCTATTCATATGTTCGTTTACATCACACTTAATGTGTGTGTGTGTGTGTGTGTGTGTGTGCTATGATGAAAAAAAATGAAATATAGTGAATAGTAATCCCACTGTCGATGTGTACAGAGTTCTGTTCTGGCGGGACGTTCCAGTGCTACGATGGGACGTGTATACCTGAAAGGGTGCGCTGTGATGGTGTCAAGGACTGCCGCGGCCTCGCCATGGAGGACGAGCTCGACTGCGGTAAGTTGTAGGTCATTCTCACAATGTATATTGAATTGAATTGAATTTTATTAACAATGACAATAGCAATACAAAAACGTTTAATTTCACAAAGCATATTGAATTGAATTGAATTTTGTTAACAATACAAAAAAAACCTTTATTTTCACAAAGCATATTGAATTGAATTGAATTTTATTAACAACAACAACAATAGCCAAACAAAAATTTGTATGCACTTAATTGACTAAATTAACGAAGAAAGATAGAAAACACGCATTTTACTTAAAAATAAACAAACAAAAATTGGCAAGAATCTAACAGTAAATGTGAAAATAAAGCATGTTACGTGTCATGCAGCAGTTTGAACAATTTTGTACAAAAGTGAACGTTGATAATGAACGGGAATAACAACGGGAATCAGAAGTTAGCGCAAGTGCTAGTCGAGCCTGATTCCTTAAATTCTTTAGTACGGCAATAACATAATAATACACTTGGCAGGTGACTGCTTGAATTACCATTATATACTAATACATATCATGATAACGATGAATATACACACATATATATATAAGAAGAAGTATACATGCACTTACAATAAATACCACCCCGTCTTTCCCAAAAGATGACGGTAATAAACGAATCTCAATATCTTTACTCTATTGAAAATACCCTACAATTTTGAATAATCTACGTTGTTGTTCGGTGGGCCGAGACGTATTAAAGGGTGCCCAAAGAAGCGACATAATAATTGAATTAATATGAGTAGTAAAGATGTATGCAAAAAAAAATCGAGCTTCACTTTAACAATGCTTGTGAGTGGTTAAAATAATCTTTGCCTACATCTTTACCACTTTTATGAAATTAATCATCATATTCCCTCAACGTATTTGTCGCCCATTCAACAAAGTCGTTTATTAAAAAAAAAGAAATCTGCATTCTCGTGTTTTTTTTTTTTAATTTCTAACGCTCAGATCTAAGCAGCAAAAGCGAAAGTGACTTGGCGTGCATGAACGGAGAAACATTCGACTCAAGGTGGCGCTGTTTATACGACTTCGATAAATACGGCTTGCAACAGGGGTGTCGTGACGTCACACATTTGCGTGATTGTGGTGAGCAGTCAGTCTGTTATTGCAATGTGCGCATGAGCAGGTTAATGATGGTACAAATGGCCTCTGGTCAATAAGCGAGTTCGTAGTTACAATGTGCGCATGAGCAGATTGTTGCTGGTACGAATAACCTCGGGTCAATTGAACAACTCACAGAGTAAATTTAAAATTCATTAGATACTCAACCAGGTTTCTCTTCATTATCATGCAGATATGACAACAATCATTCAGCTTTGAAAGGCAGTAAAAGAACATTCCACCATGCGCACCTGTTTGTATTGTTGTTTTGGGCACATTGTAAAATGTATTCACATCCATCATCCCATCCGCCTTAATGAACAGATCCCAGTCTGCATTCTTGTAGTATTTATTCAGTGAATTGTCCAACCATCGTGTAACTACGAACTGGTCTATTGTACCACTCATAGAGTTAAAAAGAAACTGACTAGGTGGTTAACCACAGATCTCCTTATTTCTAAGCATTAACGGCAATTATAGCTATTCAGCTCTAACAATTTAGTGTAAGAACATTTAACAGAGTGCACCTTCTTCTATTGTTGCTATGGCCTTGTTTAGAAACCTTTTTACATCCGGCATCCGGTACAGCTTCAGCAACAAATCCCTGTCTACATTCTTTTAGTATTTGATTCAGTGGATTTCCCGGCCATGGTCTGAATACAAAGTACATACAGTCCATTGAAAAGACTAACCTGGTTAGCGAGCATGGAAACTATCATCACGATCATACTACGGTTAGAATGAGGCTGTCAATAGTGCACGACCATGAGAGGGCGGTTATAACGAAACATTTTTGAGAACAATTTTATCGTGATAACATTCAGTTCATCTTCATTTTGTGATCTATATGAACAGCTGCAAATAATAAAAAGCAGATTAGTTTTAATTCACATATTGTCTCTGCGTACCATCTTGTATGATGATAGCATAAATATAATAAAGTTACTGTTTCTTGAGGTAGAAACTTTGTAACGCACAGTGAACTTGATTCATGTTCATGTTTACTTATGTTTGTTTTTTTCCATTTCAGCCAAATTTGAATGCGTGGACAACACGTTTAAATGTCCCAATTCTTACTGCCTCCCTCTCCGGCGAAGATGCGACAGTGTTGCCGATTGTCCGGAGGGCGAGGACGAGATTGACTGTGGTAAGAGCGTTAGCTACTTAATGAACGGTATTTTGTCCATGAATTAGTTCATGTGTTAGTTTGAATTGAAGGGTGTTGTGCGCTGTAGAATCAGTTCTGATAAAAATTGGATGAAAGTGAGAGGGGACGATCAGAGAGAGAGACAAAATCTCAATGATACGACAATATCATAGGTTACTCCTCATGTCACCAACATCCCGGGAACGTACCACAATCCATGTCAATAACTATTTCCTGTATAGTTACTGTGTATGTATGTGTGTGTGTGTGTGCGTGCGTGCGTGTGTGTGCGTATGAATCTAGTTTTTTTTCTCAGTTGTGCATCAATCATATTTACGTCTGAGACAAACAATTTGCGTCACTATTCAAAAGACGCAACTCGGGTTTGCACCTCGAACCTTTGCTGATTTCTAACTTCGGCAGTCGCTTGGATGAAAGGCACACGCCACAGCACCTACATATCTGCACATTTCCTGTGTGGATATTTAGTGCAACACTTAACTCTTTATTTGATGAAACTATGAACCATGCATGCAGATGTGTAGGAAGCCAATTGTGTTTTCAAGGCCTGATAATGTAAGGGTTAAGAAAAAACAATCCTTCTATTGTCAATGATTGTCAATGCCGAGACTGAGCGGACTGATTTGGTTCTGTGTGTGTGTACTCAGGGTCCTACTCCTGCCCGGGCTTCATGCGGTGTCGAGAAGCGCAGTATTGCGTCACGGCTGAGCAGACATGTGACGGCGTGAGGCACTGTCCCCATGGAGACGACGAGATGTTCTGTGGTAAGTTATCATGGCAACCGCACCATGGCAACCGCATATTGTACATGTAGGGAAAATCGGACATTATGGGATATCTGACACTGACTTCTGTCATGCCCTGGCTGCCCTGGCTGTACATGTAGGGTACATATGTACACGTAGGCGTATGTTACAAGGAAAACCGACATCATGAGTCTCCATGTACCATACAATACTGGCAGCCAGAGCATGACAGAAGTCAGTGTGCGGTATTCCCTACATGTACCTTCTAGTTTTATGTAGCATTCTACGTTATGTGCCAACTTTGGTGCTTTTAGAGAAAACTTTTCGAAAACAACTCGATCACAATGTTAAAGCTCTAAATGAAGATATGAAGAAAGAGAATAACATTTCATACCATAAAATGCAAAATTATTTTCTGCTCCCAAATTTTCAGAGCAATTCAAGTATTTATAACTCTAAACGAAATTATTTAGAGTCGTCAATTATACAGCATTATACAACATGAACATAAATGAAATGATAAAATTATTGACATACCAGACAGGAATAGCAGTATTCATCACATCGTTGTATGATCACCGTGAATCTACGTTTATAATAATAGTTAATGTTTTACACCGTTTGAACTAATACCGTGTTTTGTCATTGATATTGTAGAAGTCGAGTGTCCCGATGTCTGTAGGTGTGACGGGTTGAGCTTCTCCTGCGCGTCGCCGCCTTACTGGTCGCCCGACCTCGCGGCAGGAATTCATGTCGATGCTCGGCGAATGTGAGACCGAGTTTCATTTTTGCCCGTGATTCTTATATCATCAATATTCTACTTTAAAAAACTCGCATTTATATGAATGATGTTCCCTTTAACACCTCGAGGCTTGTCTCATTTGTCTGGTTTCTTCATTTCAAAAGAAGCATTCACACTGGAGTAGTTTCTCTTTCCCAACAAAACGCTGGATAGCCTTGGCATTTACAATCTTCTGATTGTTTCTGATTTCTGGCCATGCCGCGGCAAGCGTAACTGCACGCGGTCAGTGGTAGCGGCAGCCCGTTTGCGTGTGAATGTGTCTTAACCCCTTATGCGGCTGATTGCATGCTGCTCAATGGGAGTTATGTCTATAATACGTGCAAAAAGACACAAGTCATGCATAAAGAGTTCATCGATCAATAAATGGGATGATTGCCGTCTTGCATCGAATCACAGCTGACTGTCGAAAGCATATGACTCCATTGATCTACAGGCTACAGTAATAGGTGTCTTATAACGTTTTATACGAAATTATCAGTCAAAAAGATGTTTGAATCCTGATGATAAGTATTTTGAAAGCCTTCACCCTTCTGTCTCTCCTCTGTATGATGCATGCAAGGAATATATTAACCTTTACATCATGGTTCCTCTTCCCTTGAATATCTCCCCCTTAATGTCATTTTCGGTTTGTTGCGAATAATTATGCTTCAAGGGTAAAATGATATTTAGGACCAAATAACGTTGAATTTTTAAAAATTAATTTCATTCTTCCTCTAATATTTTCGCAGAACAATCGCTGACACTGTGGACGAACGTCACCACGATAACATACGAAAGAGAAGAGATGCACACGTGATTTACAACCAAACTTCGATAGAGGATGCGCTTTACCTAGACATGTCATCCTACATACTTCTAATTCAGCTGTAAGTTCGTCATTATTTCTTCTATTCAAACCGAAGTTGAATATTTAGCATGTCAGCATGAGAAGTAGTCTCCCGTAGCATTTGTACATGTATTTTAACAAGTACCTAACTTTAATTTTAATCATTCAAACGGCAATGGAAATAAAATTAGAATGGCATGTGTCTGCCAATTAATGACAATTTTGGTGTAAAATCATGCATTTTATGACAAAAGGTGTGAAAACAAATCCTGCAATTATGTGATTTGTGTCAGCTTCTTTACGAATAAGAAAAGAATCTCGCGTGTTCCTGAACTTACAAGCGCCATTCATTCTTGTGAACCTTGAAATGTAAAAACACGCGTTATATCTAAGCCATAAGATCTATTAAATGATAACGTGAGACAAAAATTAATATCAGTAGTGACGATGATAATGTTAACAGACTCAATTTGCACACACGATAAGTACATAACATTAATCATCATTTCTTACCATTCCTCATATCCAGAGAACTACCAGGTAACGGGATAGAGCTAATTGTCCCTGGGACCTTCTCCAACCAACACAACTTGCTCAAACTGTAAGTGCAGATTTGATTTTTTCCTTACTTTTCCTGAAAGATGTCTTCCAATCTGACTTATCCATGCACATGCTCCAGTCGCAATATATATATAAGTACAAAACACGTGTACCAATGTCAGCCGTGGCTCGACGTACGTCCTTGAAAAACAAATGTCAACATTTTTTGTTTAGTGCTTCCTTCATTAATAAACATTGAAATAAAACACTGAAAACACTATGAATTCAGGTAAAGTGCGAACTTTTCAGAATGTTTGTCTGACACCATGACACGTATAATCGGCAGGGGAAGAACTACTCCTGGAACTAGTGCAGACAATATTTCACACATTTCTACTTTATTTGTAAAACGGATACGAAAACTTCGAAAACATCGAATTTACTCTCTCTTACAGGGATCTCTCGGACAACCACATTCAGGTGTTACTAAAAGACACATTTGCGGGATTGGGTCGACTACAACACTTGTAAGTAAAACGTACCCTCGAGATAACTACCTAGCAATATGTGGCATGTCATCCGAAAAGCAACAACATTGTATTGGTCAGATGTAAATTGTTAACATGCTATACTCTCAATTTTATATTTCAGTCTCGCACTTCACAAAACAATGTTACTTCAACATATCCAATGAGACGAGCCACCATCTTTGTATGTTAATGATGCAATTAAACAGTCGCGAAATCATGTTTTATCACTTTTTAACACTTTTTGATGAGGCATTCTTTAAGGCCCGTTGATCTTTCCTGTTCATTTATTTTGGAATTTCGCAGAGATCTGTCGTCTAACCCATTAATGGTCATCCAGCCCCGCGCCTTTCAGTCGCTCACAACTCTTCCCGTTTTGTAAGTCAACTTGAGCCCTCCTTCTTTTCCTTTCATACTATCCACAGTCTCTTCCCACTCTATTTATTACCTATCTCTTTTCGTCTCTCCCTTTCTCTCACTATCTTGCTATATTTCTTTTTACATTCATTATAACCTCTTCCCCACTTTATTTATATTACTTTTCACCTTCTCTTTTCCTGTCCTTCGCTCTTTGACCTCCCGCCCACCGCCCCTCGACCGCCCCTCAGCCTCCCCTCCCCCGCCACTTTCCCACCCCTTCCCCGCCACTTTCTCACCCCTACCCCGCCACTCTTCCGCCCCTTCATCGCCCCTTCCCTCCACCACGTGTGTCTCGCTTTATTTATTTTTCTTTAATGGTGAAACAATTTAATTATATTACGCACAGTTAAAGAAGCATAGGTTTCTTCTCCAGATGTACTAACTAGCATAGTTCCCCGTATAAACTTACTTAACGAGTTGGAGTGAATATGGATAGTCATTTAAATTTGTATAAAACATATCATAATGGCATGTATCTCTGTGTGTGTCGGAGTAGTTTTGGAGGGGTGTGCGTGTGTGTTTGTGTGGGGCTGTCGGAGTTACCATATCGACCCCTCGGTCTGCCTACGCTTATTCCCAAGGTAGCTGTGTAATGTACAGGGAGGATGTGTATGTGTGTATGTGTGTGTGTGTGTCTATATGTGTGTGAGTATGTGTGTGCGTTTGTGAATGTGTTTTTGTTGTGTGTGCATGAATGCATGTGTGTGTGTGTGTGTGTGTGTGTGTGTGTGTGTGTGTGTATGTAAGGGAATGGGGGGGGGGGGGGTATTACCAATCTTATGCACGACGGAACAAGAACCCCTACTCAACTTCGCTACCACCTTCTCTTAGTTAAAGCCCGAACCGATACTTAAAATGACGTGAGATCATTAGTATTCTAGAGCCTCCATCTTGTAGACTTTTTTGTTACCTTCTTACAGGAGCTTGCAGTCCCTGCTTTTGTCTTCACTTGAAGCATACACATTTATTGGACTCGACGAAGCTGAGACCTTGTAAGTTGCAAGTTAAAGTCATTGTGGGATTTTGTTTTTTTATCTCGCAAAATCAGTTATACGTGTATGCTGAATATGTTGAATGATTTCTTTGACTACGTGAGCTCTGCGCCATTTACCATTCAACATAAAAAAAAAATGATCGCCACACTCATTGAGGTTCGCATTAGTTTCGCTCAGTAAGTTATAGCGCCCTCAATGCTTTACCAAGCTGTTCTCAAAGGGAAAGTTTACCCTGAAATTAGTTTTGTTTAAATAAAAGCAGACACACGAAAGAAACATATCAGTGAAGGTTTAATGAAAATTCGTCAAAGGATTAGAAATTTGTGACCTTTTAAATTTTTGATTTTGTGACGTCACGTGCTAGGTGCGCTCCCATATGTTGTGTGTATTTTTGTTTTCGAAATTGTGCATTTTCTCAAAAGAATATGCATCCTTATACCTGTTTATTTGATACATCATCAGAAATATGTGTTTACAGAATACCTGTGTGAACAAAAATCACCCCGTTTTCAAAAACAAAACAAAATAATTTATATACATGTAATTATATTGTACACAACATATGGGAGAGCACCCCGCATGTGACGTCACAAAAGTGAAATTTCAAAATCTCATAACTTTCTTTTATTTACTAACCTTCTTGCAGGGTGAATTATCTCTTTAAGCTAACAAGACTTTACGCATGCCTGGCTACCCTTTCTTGTGCTAAATTAAATTCTCAATGATTTTGAATCAGCATCAGCTTAAAGACAGCCAGTCCCTTTTTCAGATCACCACAAAACCATCGAAACATTGGCAAAACATATAGAGAAGTGTAAGCAAGCTCTATATTCACAATTTGAAACTGATACGTAGTGTAAAATGCAAATAATACACGTAAACAACGTCTGATTAATAGTCTTTACCTCAGGCTCTTAGCAGTTTGTGTTGAATTATCTGCTTTATTGATTAATGTGTTTATTAAATTATAAAACGCATTATGAAAAACATTGTTCTATGGAAGGAATCATCTCCAAAGTTTGGTAGTTACTCATAAAATTAGGATTTCACACACGCATAATAAACACATAGATACTGTAACAAAGACTAATACTTTTTTCGTGGTACGAAAAAAGTCGGTTTGAAATTTAACGGCTGAAATTTTTTACATATACAGAAAGATTCAACATGCTATATTCTTAGAAATGGTCTTGAATCACACTTTGTTCAATTTACGATCGTGATAGAAGATTTCAAATTTTAAGCTTGCAAAAGGGACGGACAATCTTTAAGTTCAAATTTGATGTTTGTAAATTGATTTTTTTTATTGTTAACTAGTGTCTGAATACAAAGTTTCTGATTTGTCAAATTTGATTAGCATTGTTGGAAATAAACTCCAACTTTGTTAAGACAGAAACAAAGTGTGGTATCTCATTTTGGACAAGAAGTGATCGCCAGTCATGCGTAAAGTCGTTCTTAGCTTACGAACAACATGGTGAAACACCCCCTGGTCTATTGTCACGGGATAGTCTTCACTTCACCATGCTCTATACGAAGAAACATAAAATTAGTACGATAAAATTCATCACGTAAGCATCGGCATACATATTCTCCGTCAACAATGTTGAACAAATGCAATGCCCTTGTAGATAATGCACGACCCCCTTGGTATCATTACATATACATATTCTGTTGGGAAATGATAGGTGTCTATGGAGGTATAAATATTGATTCAAATAACGAGTAACAACCTTCAATGGTCATTACCATTTTGAAAGATACGGCGAAATCATCAATCCGCATATATGCCTGTACATGCGCAATTGAGGCAGTTTTGCACTGGTGATACGCATCATTTCTGTAAGGCAGAGTCTGGCGGGGAGAGAGTTAACTCTTTATGCGCCATTGGGGCAGTTTTGCACTGGTAATACGCATCATTTCTGTAAGGCAGTATAGACTCTGTCATCACGATGACATGTATGCTCAGAATCTATTCTGTTTCTCATCAACTGCATTTCTTAATTTCCCTCTTCATGTTGGTTTGTTGGCCCCTAGAGATCTACGGGACAACAACATCGAAGAAATGGAGACAGGCGCATTCTGGGGACTTAACCAGACACACACATTGTGAGTACGAGTGGTATTGTATTGAATATGCTGATGGTTCTTACCGAGTAACACGATATTCACTTTTGTAAAAGGGACACACTATCTTTCATGATTCAGTCTCAGTTGAATGCTAATTTTTCTTTTCATTTCTTTTTCTTTAGAGAAAGATTTATTCAACAGTTTTCAAAGCAAGACCAAACGCATGCTTACGATTTTACAATGATTACTTCAGCTTATAATATGGATAACTTCTAATCTCGTATGTTCGCTCTACGGTATCTATTATCCAGCTAATCGTATTGTTTCCCCCTTCTTTTGTTTGTACAATCTTCCAAAAGGCAACTGGAAGGCAATACCATTAAGAAGTACGACTTGGATGTCTTCAGTGGACTTGGACATCTTCGGATCCTGTAAGTATGACGTTATGAGACTTTTCATAGATCACCAAAATGGTGTCGTCATTATGAGCATGTTGTCTAGACAACTGGCTCTAAACAAAATCACTCCAGTGAGGGGTTTCTATGACCGATATTGTCTAGCGGGCTAGTGTCGGGAACTCCCAACATTAGAGTTCCAGCTATGATCACCGCTGCATGCTCTACCAGCATAATTTAGAGCCAGTTGTATCGACAATATGCTAAAATGACGCCACACTTCGGTACTCTTATTAATTTTGTATTCTGAGTCGGCCACTGAAGTTGGTAGCATCTCAATGTATGGAAACAAGCGATATAGCCCTTGTCGAAAATTGTATTGCCGCGCGATTTGTGAAATGTCCAAGACTGACCATTTTGATTAAACCAATTCCACGACTTAGTGTTCTAATGTGCAACTGCTGATTTAGTATTCCTCTGAAACCGTCTCGCCTGCAATTCCTTTATCAAGAGTCACGTGTCCAATTGTGGAAATGGTGTGGTGCAGTGGATCGTTTCTCTGACATTCGATCAGGAGGGGAAGGGTTCGAACTCGGCAAATGCAACTTGTGTCTTTCAGCGAAACAGTTGAGTCCACATAGATGCTCTGTATCTAAGAGAGAGATAAACTGGCATACATAATAGAACGTTCCCACCAGCAGCCATATTGGAGGACAAAACAATAAAAACCTGTGCATCAGACCATGAAGACAATGACTTTTCATGGTCTGATGCACGGTTTTCTATGGTTTGTCCTCCAATATGGCTGCTAGTGGGAACACTCTATAAGAACCTCTGATCCAGTGACTGGGGTACTAACACAGGGTCCTAATGAAACTCCCCTTGGTACGACCATGATATATTAATTTATTCATGCCAGTTGGTGCATGTTTTGTTTTTCGGTAGGTCTTCTGATCAGTTCATCTTCTGCTGTATCGTGACCGGCCTGGATTCCTGCTATCCTCCAGAGGACCAGTTTTCCTCCTGCAGTGACCTCATGCGGTCCGACGTGCTCCGAGTCTTCATGTGGATCCTCGGCTTCAGCGCCTTCGTCGGCAATGCCTGCGTGATGGTACAGCGCATGCGCAGGCGGCAGAAGTTCACCGTACAGTCATTCCTGATCCTCAACCTGGCCGTATCGGACTGCATGATGGGAGTGTACATGCTCATCATCGCGAGCGCGGACGCGCACTTCCGGGACGTGTACGCGTTCCACGCGGAGAGATGGACCGCAAGTTCAATCTGCACGCTCGCCGGAGTTCTGGCGAACGTGTCAAGTGAGGCCTCGGTGCTGATTCTCGTGGCGATCAGCGTCGACCGGTTCCTGTGCATAGCATTCCCGTTTTCGTCCTCCCACCTTGAAAGGAAGTCGGTACGCGTTGTAGTAGCGGTCATATGGACTTGTTCCCTAATCTACAGTGCTATACCAGCTCTGCCTATCCCGTACTTTGGGAAGAGGTACTACGGGCGGTCCGGCGTCTGTCTCGCACTGCCGCTAACCAGTGAAAAGCCGCCGGGATGGGAGTACGCCGTTGCCGCCGTTGGCGTGAACTTGACGGCCATGATAGTCATCATTGCCTGCTACGTTGTTATTTACATCGTTGTTAAGCGATCGGGGAACTCTCTCAGGACAAACAAGAAAATATCCACGGAGGTAAGATCGTTCGTATCGGGAAATCGAGCAAGATGTTAGCACAATGCAAGTTGCTATAGCTACAGTGGGATAGGCTTACTAGAGAAAGCTGAAGCAGTTTCTGGACGGTCGAACATCTTAGTTTTCAATTGATTAATTTCTACTCCTCCTCTTCCTTCTTTGTTATCTCCTCTCTTCTCCTCCTACCTAAATCTCCGGTCCGCATTCTCCTATTATTGATGTCGTCTCTCTCAGTTGATAGAATGACTTTTTCTTCCTCTCCTTCATCTTCTGGTTTATTGCAGATGAGGATGGTCTTCCGCACCGCCTTCATCGTCGCCACCGACATGTGCTGCTGGTTGCCCATCGTGATCATGGCGCTCCTCGCACTGTCCAACACGACGTCGATCCCGCCCACGGTCTACGCCTGGACTGCCGTCTTCGTCCTCCCAATCAACTCGTCCATCAACCCATACCTGTACACCATCTCCACCATTGATGTCACGAAGCGTGTGCAGTCACTGCGCCTTTCCGTGCTCCCCACCACTCACAGCAAGTCGGCGTTAGACAATAGTACGACAAGTATGTCGTCGCAACGCACCAGCGATGGGGGAAGTCAGCGCAGCATCGCGGTCAATGGCACGTCGTCAGAGAAGGGTATGGAGAAAGTTTCTATTTTGAAAAACATTTGATCTTACTTATACTTGATTGGTTAAATTAAGAAAATAATAAATGTCAGGACTTAAATTCACTACCGCTACACTAACCGGTGAAAATAATAAATTAATTTTTTACAAATATACCAACAATTTGAAAACTATTTGAGTTTTGCCTTCTATTAAAAAAACACGCCACTTTTTCGAGAGCATAATACAACGAAAAATCAGTGAGTGAAGAATATATATGTGATGGAGAGGGACAGACTGAACATTGCATGTTACATTTTCCTTTTTTTGTCCACAAAACTGAACATAGTTCATACATTTGCATCACTTAATACGACGTTCTTGATACTTGAATTTTGAAAAATTAATCATTGTTTCTCAGTAAGATGTGAAGGAAGGCGATAAATCCTTACATCTTACGCTTGCAATTGCCACCAATTCTATGGGATTTTTGTTTTACTGTCACGGAGTATACCGTTGTTGTAGGGATACTTACCAGTGCACGCAGTATTTATAGATCGCAACCACATACGATAGCGTCATTCTCTGTCATCGGATCGATGTAGGAATACTTTTTTCAATTACTCGTCTGAAATACCTATAGCCTGATCAGCATGGTATTACATACATGTGGAAAAATGAATAAAACGACATCATAACATGACAAGCAAATTGTTTGCTTACTTATAGTGGGCAAACTTACTTATAGAGTTTCATTATCTAGCCTCGACGCGGTATAGGTATAAATTGGTAGAGAGATAATGGGACCATGAGAGTCTTTCACGCAAATTGATTGTCTTTACAATTACAGATCATCTCGTTCTCTCAGATGCCATGCACTTGATTAGAGCTAGAAAACTCCATCTGAGAGCTGGTGACGTCATGGCCATCAAAGCAGAGCTGCATGCAGTGCTTAACATGATACACGCATGCGCAATGACCCATGGCGCCGTCAATACAGACCATATCTTGATTGAGCGGAGGAAGGCAAGATAAAAAACTTACTTTCCTTCCTCTACCCTCCTCTTTCTCTTAGGCTCACACACACACACACACACACACACACACACACATACTCTTTCTTTCTCTCTCTCTTTCTCTCTCTCGCTCTACCTCCTCTGTCTCACTCTTCCCCTCTCTCTCTCGCTCTCTCTCCCCCTCTCTCTCACTCCCTCCCCACTCCCTCTCTCACTCTTTCTCTCTCTATCTCTCCCTATCTCTCTCTCTCTCTCTCTCTCTCTCTCACCTACCTACATCGTCATGCATTTTCAATATTAATGTGATCAATACCTCAGTCCAGGCTTAGATTAAATATAGAGTAATTCGAAAGAAAAGATGTTGCATGTAAAATATGTAGATCTGTGTAATTTCTCCCACTGATTTCAGTTTAAGCTTAATTATCCAATTGATAATGCGTTTATTCTAGCTCATTTACTCTCATTACTGACAACACCTTGGGGAAGAATGATTAAGCTGCATGGACATGGTCCTATATCATGTAATACTTTAAGTAAGTTAAAAACTGCGCGGGTGTAAGGGTCTGTTGTACATAAGCAGTTTCCTTTCACCCCCTTTTTCCGTTATATCCATCTGCTTCCTAACTGACCAGGGTACAGGCAAGTGGACGGCTTCTCTCATCCTGGACTCTACGCACGCCCTCAACGGCAACATTAATGACGACAAAAGCCCCTCCGACCACGAGCAACTGGAAGCAGTCATTTGTGAACTCAACGACGCGTTCGGCTATGGAACTTCGCTTTAACAACCGATCGAGAACTCTGCCTTAATTAACTAAAGTGCGACTTGTGGTAAACTCTTCATGTTCCCAAAAGCCCATTTGCATCAGAGATAAACACGCATCGTGTAAAACCCTATTTGACTATTATATGTTTTTTTTATAAGGTAGATCTGTATTAGAACCAGAGGCGGGGGGGGGGGGGGGGGGGGGGAGGGGGGTCACCAAGCTGTTCGCAAACATTGAACGACCTTACGCACGACTGGGTACCCTTTCTTGTACTCAAAAATATGCCCCAAATTGTTCCTGTTTCAACATAATGGGAATAACCCTAATCAAATCTGACAAGTCACAAACATTGTGCAAGAATTTGAATTTGTAATGATCAAATTTCATCTTTAGCTGATGGGAATCAAAATTATTGAGAATCTGATTTATCACAAGTCTAGTCAAATTTAAAAAATCACCAACTTTGTATTCAGACACTTGTTAATAACAATAATTTGTATTTATAAACATCAGCATCCACGCACTGTCACATGTTTCTGTGTTAGGTATGGTTTTGTTAATCATTTACATTTGAACTACAATTCATTTCCCCTTTCCGCTGTCAGGATATACATTCTTTTCGTAAATTGTGACAAGGCATATTTTCATTCTTCATTGCATTCAATGACTACACTTAGGACACGTTAGGCATGCTGGATACATTACAAATTTGGAAGGGATATATGGCATATTATTATTTATTATTAGGATAGGACTTTCGAGAAGATAACGGAGAACAAGTATTGATACTTTTGCTTTTTCTTTATCATTTACAGCACATAACTATAAGTTCGCCAAATTCATTCTATTAAGTGTCTATTGCTACCAATTGTTAATGGACGATAATGAATATGAAGCTGCTGATTTTATTTGTATGATGCATGTGAATACATTTTTTTTTCAAATCAATTTTTTTTTTCAAATCAAATTTATTCAAATATTCTCGAGGTATCAACAATAAACATTTCAACGTACGTAGAAGACAATTTGCATGTATATACGGTCTTAAAATAAATTAATGACACTCCATCTGTCTGCATACATAACAAATTTGCATTTTCGGGTATAAATGTACTTTTCAATATCTTTATAATATTTAAGCATATTTTTAAAGTTCGAAAGCGATAATACATTGTTTTTATATTTCGTGGTAAAGATGTAATATTTTGCATACAAATTAAGGAAATTGAATTTGCTAGGCTCCCGTGTTAAGAAACCGAACAAGAAATCTGTCTTATTCAATACAATATCATCGCCTATAAGAGTTGATTTAACTTCTTGTATAAATTTTGATGTTACATGACACTCCCAAAATAAGTGTGAAATTGTTTCAACAGAAGCAGAGCAAAACGTACACATGTCAGTATCTGATCGACCAATTGTTAATAGATATTTATCAATGTGAATACAGTGATTCTCATTCCACCTGGGTCTAACATGGGGGTTTTCATCCCTCGATCTGTGTTGTACTGTTCGGTTTGTAGCCTTTTTACATGTAGTTGTGTTTGTATTTACGAACCCCATGCTGGTATATGTCCATATTTATATAATTTATGCACACGGTACCCAGGGAGAAGGGTACAAGCATACTGCTGGAGTTTCCTTGTATAACATGTGTAACATTAACAATTGGTAACAGTAAAAACTTGGTAGAAAAATATGGTAACTATATAGTTATGTGCTGTAAATGATTAAGTACAATGGATAAATTATACATGGATTCAAATGTCATGATGAACATTTCAATTGATCTGCTGATAATGGGCAGTATAATAGTTCAGGGATTCACAATATGTCAGATTTTTCAGCCTGTTTATACTCAAATGGTTTGCTGATACAGTTTACCATAGTTGCACTTCTATGAAGCCGTTCACAGTTTTCCTCCCCCCGGGAAGAGTAGTGGTCCGCCTTAACACTGCGTAATTGCAATTTGCGCATGAGCAGGTTATTGCGGGGAGAAAATGACCTTATGTCAAATTCTACTCACAGAGTAAACTGGGAATTAATTAGATAGTCGACCACAGTTCAATCTATTATCATGCAAATATGGCAACAGCTATTCAGCTCTGAGAAGGTAGTGAAAGAACATTCCACCACGTGCATCTGCTTCTATTGTTGTTCCGGGCACACCGTAAAATATCTTTACATTCATCATCCAACACAACTTCATGAAAAAAAAACATAGTCAGCAGTGTAGTAGGATTTAATCAGTGGATTGTCCGACCATGCTGTAAATTTTACGAACTGGTCTATCAATTGCTTACATGTATCCAATTTCTTGCGCTGTAGTGGTGGCAAATTACAAGAATCAAAGTGCACGCGGCGAGCGGCAGTTCAAGCTCGCTTCCGTTTTAAGTTATAAACATCAGATTTGAACGTCAGCTAATGGGGATCAAAATGATTGCGAATCTGATTTAGCACAATTAAGGGCCACCAGTCGTGCGTGAAGTCAGAACAGCTTGATAAAACACTGCTTTATTAACTGTGTTTCACATTCCGAATCTCTCTCCAAGTACGTACGCTTTGTCCTTAGATTGTCTATTGTCACGTGATACATACAAATGCAATGCAGCGTGGATTTGGGGGAATTACAATGCATTAAATTATATTATATTAAGACATTCCAGAGTCCTGTATCAAAAGGCAGTTCAGATCATGTTTGCGTTCAGCCTACCGATCATTCTTTTTTTGCAGACAACTTCAAATTTAGTATTAGCATTGCATAAAGCACAAGAACAGCACCATGGCTTACATTAAATAAAAGGAGACATAGTCCTGCGAACAACATTCTGTTCATTGAGTCGTTAGGAGCGTGAGAGTCATAATAACATAGTCAGTGCAATATTGATATGAGAAGACGACCCAACGTGATGTAATTATGTAAATGTAAATCAATTTAATCCATTTAAAAGTCCCAGAGTGGCAGTTCTGACATGTCTAATGAGCCGTTTGCAGAGTTGATTACCTCCTTATAAGCGGTCACCCACCAGGGGCCATATTCATGAAAGCTTACTAGCCTAGTTAGTTACTAAAATGCATGCACCTGAATGCAGTTTAGTAGCTTACTAGGCTTAGTAAGGTTTCACGAATATGGCCCCTCTACATTCAGAAATCGTTACATATAGCTGGTTCATTGCTTAGCCGCAGCGACAAATTCTAGCAGGGCTCTAAGTGTACTTGGCGAGTGACCGCCTGAATGGACCCTTTCTGGGTCAGATGAGTTACTGTTCTATGGGATGTGTGTGGATTGTGACAAAAATACACACATGGCTGTCATATCAGGATTCATTCATATTCATGTATATGTAAATTGTACAATGACTGACTGATTGTATGCATGCGCAGTGTGGCGGTTGACAGTGGCATGAACACGGAATCAGACGTTTACAGTTAATCCTGGCTGAAGTGTCGTTATTTAACACCATTGCACAAACCCACGCAACACAAAGAACATAACAATGACACATAAAGAGTTAAAGAGATGCGTGTGTATTTTTTGTGTGTATATAGGATGCAAATTATGCGAACAAGCCCACCACAGCCTTAGTAAAATTCCAGAAGGGCAAACAGTGGTTCACTGCAGCTAATATTGAATAAGAGTCTTTTGATTTGATTTTTTTATTTGATTTTTTTCTCCACAATAATCTTCATCAATGATGTACACTTGAATACAAGGAATTAACAAGGTGTAAACAAATATGTACCAGGACAGTTCATCTTGAACTGGTAAACAAAATTAATTGTACAAATTATTATGGAGAGAAACCTAAAAAAAGCATAGCTTGTAAGGTATAGGTTTAATAGCCATAGGTGACGTAAAGGCCAAAGGTACGGAGAATTAACATGCTAATTTCAGTAAAAATTTTCATTTTCCTTCTTAAAAGCAAGTACATGACTGTGATTACATACTATAACCCAAAATTAACAATTATATTTTTGATTGGAGGAAACTATGTACGCGGCATTTGAAGACTTCGAGACTAGTGTGAGAGATATTGCCAACAACTTTGTTGGGGAGACTATTCCAAGTTCTAACAGCCAAATGTATGAAGCTCCTGTCCAATGAATAGGTTCTAGCATGACATGCATGAGGTATGGTTAAGGCGTGACCCGGCATGGATGTGCTGGATCGAGTCACACGTCGTCTTTCCATTGGCAGGGGAAGCATTTCAATGAATTACTGGTGTTAAAATGGAACAGTAGAACATAAAGGGTTAAAGAGCGTACTCCAAGCGAACGGGCGTGGGCTTGTTGCCGAGGATTTGATTTTTTTTTAATGGCCTTGTTTTTTTGATGTCGAGTTCCGCCTGTCTGCTCCTGCAACAATAGGGCTGGACGCCTCCGCTTTTAATATTTTCTTCTCTTTGGGTGCGTTTATACTCAACTTTGGCTGCGTTTATGCTCAACTTTTGGAGCCAAATCAGCGTGTTGATACGCGTTTAGTTTAAAACCCGGTGGCGTTTAAGCTCATTTTGATATAAACGCCGTTGCAAAACGTCGTTTCGAAACGCACAAAAAGGTGCGTTTACGATCGCCGATTCTGACGAATCACGTTTACCGGGGAAGCATAAAAGAAGCTAGTGATGTATACGCGTTTAAATGACGTCATCGGGACGCCTTTCCAGTTCAGGTGGAATTGAGCGTACCCGTTCGCAAAGACCAGCCGAATGGATTCGGTACTCGATTCCGAACTTTCGAAAATCGCGCGCCCCAGTTTGACCTGCCTACTTGGGTCAACGAATTAGGGCATGTGCAGTGCATATTTGCGAAATCAGCCTTTTCTCGAGATTGAAATTTCTGATTTTACTCTGTTGATTACCCAGCGATGAGGTGAATGTATCGAGGGTGGTATGGAGCGCTAACCGTTAAGCGATTTTAGTCAATGAAAATGGCGTCCAAGATGGTTTCCGCGTAGGACTGATGTTGGGAATTTCGTCCTATTTTTCCCGTTTTCTACAAAAATTAATATTGATTTTGTCGCAAGGTGTGTGTTTGGATCCAATGAACGTGATTACATGCCTCAATAGATATCTAGTGTTTTCGGACTGAGTATTCTCCCCCGACGTGAAAATACCCGTTACTTCCACCCGTCCGGCCGTTACGGTGTTGCGCAGTTTACAGTTGTGCCAGGCCTTCGGTACCGGCGTGTGTGCATGTACAGGCAGTCAGGCGAAAATAACGGATATTGTGAAATCGAGGTAGAATTCCCCATCAAAAATCATACCCTTTTTTTCTGAAAGCGCCTAATGACACATGAAGAGCTAGTATGCTATTGCAACAACCCTTAATGGTGTCACGTACAGTTAAGCCTCAGTTTGTATCAGAGGTAAATGCAGAGCTGGGGGGGGGGGGGGTGTTTCACCAAGCTGTTCGTAAACTACGAACGACTTTACGAACGACTGGAATCCCTTTTTGTGCTAGATGCGATTACCACACTTTGTTCCTGTTTTAACATATTGGAAGTTAATTTCCAACAATCCTATTAAAATTTGATAAATCATAAGCTTTGTATTCAGACTCTTGTTAACAACAAGAGTTTTCATTTATACACATCAGATTTGAACTTCAGCTGATGGGAATCAAAATCACTGAGAATCTGATTTAGCATAAGAAGGGGTAACCAGTCGTTGGTAAAGTCGTTCGTAGCTTTACGAACAGCTTGTTGTAACACCCCCTGCACATTGATTACTGGCACATTTCTTGTTTATCACTGCACATTAAGTATTGACTATGTTTAAATTATTCTAAGTGTTTTATAGTTCTGCTGCACGTCGATCTTTCTCGTAAAAATGTTTTAGTGATGTACAATAGATGATAAAGTGCTTGTTATATACAGATGAAATATACTGGTGCTTTATTTTTGTTTGTTTTTTCTCATACGTACATGAACGTTGTGTAACATGCCCTATGTTCGTTTCCATGGTTCAAGTTCAAGTTCAATTTCATTCAGTTGAGTTACGTAAGTATATTCACAGAGGACAAAAATAGATGTAAACAAACAACAGCAAATATGAATATATGAATACATTTAGTGATCGGGTAGCAGCCAGGAAAGACGCATTCTTATAAAGATCTGATAAAAAGGCATGATATCTACAATTAATAACCAATACAGTCCTTCACAACGCATCTTTTGAATGAGAGAGTAGGAGGGAATTTACACATTTAACATTTTAGATGACATCATTCGGAATGCTACCAATGAGGTGTAAAAGAAATGGGAAAGACATGAAGCAATAATTTCGCAATCTGTAACAATAGCGGCAAAATGTTGTTGTGCTCGTTACCGGTTACTTCGAAAACACCTTTCTGCACAATTATTACACAGAAAACCTATAACGCATCAGTTTAGCTCACAAAAGGTCCAACCGAATAAATAAGATAAAAGTTGTAGGGAGTTGAATTCCATGCTCTATGAGAGGAGACAGAACGACGAATCAAAAGCTTCGAAATGTAGTATTTAAACCCATATGCGGCAGATTAAAGGGTGCTCTTTTCGATTCTTGTGTATTGCCTTTGAAAACATGCACTAGTGCCTTATAAGGAGTTAAAGGGATCGTTCACCCCGAGGTTCAGTTGATTTTGATAAAAGCAGAACCATGAAAAAAAACATATTAGTGAAGGTTTGACGAAAATCTATGAAAGGATAAGAAATTGATGATCTCTTACAACTTTGATTTTGTGACGTCAATTTCGAGGTCCTCTCTAATGTGTCGTGTTCAGTATGATTCCATAAATTGCTGTTAGTCAGTTTTTGGTGAAGGAACATTATTTTCGTAGAGTTATGTTTGCAAAACCGAGGTTTTAATGATGTTTCAAATGTACATGTACAAAGATGCATATCCTTTTGAGAAAATCAAAATTTTTAAAGAAATCAGTATACAACATATGGGAGATCACCGATGCTGATAATTTTATGTTTCTGTCATCATTCAGGGTGATTTATCCTTTAAGGACAATGCAGAAAATAAGCTGGATTATAAAAATCAGCATTACAAAAGAACAGAAAGATTGTACATGTTGTATAGGCCGGATATTTCATACTCCAAAAGCTGTTACTTGAAGGAATCGTAAAAGCATGGAGGTAGAAGGATCTCTCTTCTACCTCCATGGTGAAAGGAAGAGGAAAGGAAATTGACAACATTAGTTGCTAACATCAAACGGTAAACTGGGCCCCGCAACATAAAGGTTTGCAATCAATCGCAAAATGGCAATGGCCAATCCACACTATTGTTACCTACGCTTGTTTTGTTTTAAAGACTTACCAGTAACCAATCAGAATTTGTCTTTCATAGTTGCAATTAATCGCAAACCTTTATGTTACGGAGCCCTCGTCTTTTCTGCACAGTCCACAGACCAAGGCCTAAAGAAAGAGGGAAGTGGAGGTTCATAGTCGCCAACCTCAGGTTCGGGATGACAGTTGATGCTTGATTGGTTAAGAATGGAATCGAAAGAGAAAGAAAAGGACAGTGGTGGAATCTCTTTGGGTGGAGAGAGATCATGGCAGAGAGAAAGAGAGCGAGGGAAAGAGAGAGAGAGAGAGAGAGAGAGAGAGAGAGAGAGAGCGAATGAGAGATGGAGCGAGAGAGAGAGAGAGAGAGAGAGAGAGAGAGAGGGGGGGTGACAGAGAGTAAGAGAGAGAGAGAGAGAGAGAAAGATAGAGAGGTTGACAGAGAGTAAGAGAGAGTGAGAGAGAGAGAGTGAGAGAGAGAGAGGGAGGGAGAGAGAGAGGGAATCTTGTAGAGTCATTAAGATGGGTTTGCATAAGTTGGGAACACGCTCTTCGCACATGTCATATGTACAGCGATTGATACAAGTTTACACAACTTCAAGTCCATGGTATTATTGCCAAAAAAGCACCAAGCTCTAGCATACACATTTTTCCATCAAAAGGCTCATTCATCCCTGACTTATTGTATTGTCCATGCGTGCTCTCGCGACACTTATTGTTCGGTCGTATTTATATTGAAACCATATTCATATCGAAGTTAGTGTGTCTGCGCTTGCTGTCATACCTGGTGGGGTTTGGTGGGGTTAGTCCCGAGCGACAAGGATCCATTTGGAGGCGTTTTGATTTATTTTAAGTGATTTACGACTGGTCTAGTTGGGAGTATATTCGCTTTGACCGGGACTGTCGTCTCAAGACACAGGCATTATGCCGTCTCGGAGGGACCATAGATCGGTAAGAAAGCTTTTAGAGGGTTGAATCTGAAAGGGCGGGGAAACTTCTAACTTTCTGAAAACGGGCGTGTACTCTGTACATTAAGTACGGTGCGGGTATATTAGTAATGCATAGAGAACTGCTATGGGGACCAAATCGGTCCTGATGGGCTGCAGAACATGGGTTGTGGTGGAAATAATCGAAGAGGTTGTGTGTGTATGTGTGTATGTGTGTGTGTGTGTGTGTGTGTGTGTGTGTGTGTGTGGGAGTGAGGGGTGGGAGATGAAGGTGAAGTGTAGTAGTAATACAGTTTGCGGTTTATAGTGTATGTATGTGTGGGTATGTCTGTATGTCTGTATGTGTGTCTGTGTTCATATGTGTTCGTGTGCGTGTGTCTACCACCAATTCAGAGTATACACTGGTGTAATTTTGTGTGTGCAATGATGTATGAACGGCAGCTCCGATTCAGACACCACTGGTATAAACAACATTGTTTCCAGACCAGGTAGAATTTGCTAGAAGTGCCGACAGTAATTTCTTTATAGTGGAGTACGGGGTCAGTGTCATTTCGCGGTCCGGAAACTGAATTTAAAGGAATGTTAAAAAAAAGAGCGCTAATCAAGGTTCAAGAACGTATCGTGCGCTTATATGTGCACCATCTCCATTACCTGGAGATGTGTTTTTTTTTTCTATCGGCGCTGGGTCAAGGTCATTCGCATAATGGTCCACCCTTATACCAGATACCCATTTATATGCCTGAGTGGAGAGCAGCAATGTTGATAAAGTATCTTAATAAAGGACATGCACAGGTGTCATTGGTGGGCTCGAACCTGGGACCTCGAGATTATTCATACTTACGTACGGCCTTTACGCAAGGAAGGCGTTAAGTGCGGGTGAGGTGGGGTCCGGGAGCTAGACAATTTTAGTACTTTGAAGCAAGAAATAATGAATTTCTAAACACTGTGGCACAGCGCAAAAAAAAAAAAATAGTTACTATGTGAGCTTAGAATTCGACTTTAAAGATGTCGGGGGCATGTTCTTCGTAAAGGATGCTTGGAAATCTTGGCATTGATAGGACAGATAGAGGGGGAATGAAGCACGGGAAGACGGAAGATTATTTGGACAAGCATCCTAATTGACAGGCTATCAGAGTAAGGGACAGTATACAATGACGTGAAGCTGGTACTAAAAGCTGAGTAGCCATATTCATGAAACCTTACTAAGCCTAGTTACCTACTAAAATACATACAGCTACATGCACTTTTAGTCCCTAACTAGTGTTAGGTTTCATGAATATCGTCCCAGGTCAGAGAGTTATTGCACTCCATGATCGCATAACTATCCGATGTCATCCGATGTGATGTATAAATATTTTTTTGACGGTCGGACACTGATCAAAATAAAATTGTAGGTAGAAAATAAGTATGCCAGGTATACATGTCACACTACCAAATTCTCTGATATCATCCATCCACCTCCTACTTTGCCTGCCTCTTCCTCTGGTGTTAGCTCTGGAGGTCCAGACAGTTAATTTATGTGTCCATCGATCTTCTTTCCTCCTGGTCAGATGACCCACCCACCTCCGCTGTGTCCGCTTCTTTGATTTGATTTTCTGTACTCTGTCCTGTACCTTGCTGAGTTGTATGGTTAAGTAGTAAAATGTAATCTGCAAACCTAAGATGTGTCAGGTGTTATGGTTTCCCTCCCTCCAGCTTTAGGATATCTGCAGTCATTCGGTCCTCTCCTGGAGCCTTTCCCCTTTTCATTTGATCTAAAGCACTCTTCACCTCATCCTTAAGAATTGGTGGAACAGCATTTGATTTCTCATTCCAGTGCTCATTTACTCTCCAATCTGGTGATAGTTGGTATGTGCTATAGAGTTCTCTGTATAGAAATCCTTATAGGCTTGAGTGATCTGTACTTTATTGCTAACGTCTGCTCCATGTTTTGTTTTCAGTGATGACAGAAGCTTTCTGTCTCTCTCTAACTTTCTGTTGATGATTTTGGTCACTTGTGGTTTTCTAGTACCATCTTAGTCCTAATCTTTCTCTTTCGCTTTGTTTTATTCAGCTCTGTATATTCGATTTGGTAGTCAATATGTTCTTAAATAATTCATGCTCCCCTTATAGCTTACTTCAAGACGGTCCAAAATAAGTTTAAAAGAGTAATTTATATTCAATGATGCACACACAATTATTTTGTTAATGTTTATGACATTAAATCCTTCTTTTCTGAAGGTGTGTACACCATGTTTCTATTTATACTATTTGAGCAAAACCATACGGAAGTATTTTTTAAAAGAGAAGTTGGACATCAAAAATATGCAGAACGATATGAATGAAGTAAGCCTGTGACATCACAGCGTCATTTACCCCGAGTTGCTGGCCAGGCTTAAAGGAATGGCGGTATTCCAATCATCAAACCAGTTATAACTGTTTTATATGTCATCTGATTTTCCTTAAACTTTGTTGCCCAAACGGAAATCGTTCTCCTCTCTCAATCAGGAAGAAGCATATTATTGCCATTGACCTTTAAATGACAAATGCTTAGGAAGCAGGATTGAATGAGATTTGTCGCACTTTGTTACGATCCAATCCTATTTGATGCGATGATCACGATTGACAATTAATCGTGTTGTTCGTAGATTTTTTTTTAACCGTCCAAATCTTTCCTACAATCAATCCTACAATCCTACTGATAGGATCACCACGATTACTTCACGATTAAGACCTCGATTTGAATCGTGGCGCCAATCGTGATAGTAGTAACGCCCCATAAATCGAGGAGTTCAATTACGACGTCTTAACATACTTATGCCATGCAAATGAGATGAGATAATTGCACTTAAAGTGCACGATAATGCAACAAGAGCGAACTTTGGGGGATGCCACTTTCCTGCCCTGCCCTACCCCCCCCCCCCCCACCCACACACATCCTTATTTTCCTTCAAACCTCGGTTGGTTGCTCCCTCGCACTGGCATAATTTCTCTCCCCCCCCCTCCCGCCATCCCTAAATGGATTTACATCCTTTTTTTATGAGTTCACAAAAGAAAGTTAAGCAAACCGTTCTTCAAGGCGTCGCCAAGCTTACCCTACAATTTATCCGGAGTATGCAAATAAACGGTTCCTTTCATGGTTGGCTTCAGATCGGGAAACCAACAATTCGATCTGGAAAAACGACTGGTGTGACGAGCGAGATTCAAAATATCTATTCATACCCTCCCTTTCAGAATGTAACGTAACTGAATAGACCATTTCGTAATTACACCATGGTCGGACAATGCACTGAATAAATACTACTAGACTGCTGACTGGGATTGTTTCATAAAACTGTGTTGGATGGTGGATGTAAAGACATTTTACAGTGTGCCCGGAACAACAATAGAAGCAGATGCACATGGTGGAATGTTCTTTCACTGCCTTCTCAGAGCTGAATAGCTGTTGCCATATTTGCATGATAATAGATTGAAATGTGGTCGACTACCTAGTGAATTCCCATTTTACTCTGTGAGTTTGGGAATTGACCTGAGGTCATTTGCTAAAAGCAATAATCTGCTCATGCGCAAATTGCAATTACGAAATGGCTTATGTGGATCATAGAATTTGACTTTTAGTTTGAGGCATCCACAAAGGTATGCCTCTTCGGGCAAGGACGAATCGTTCTCTTTATTAGGTGGTCTGTCGTAACCGACAGATCACCTTTTAATTTCGTTAAGATTTTCTTTCTTTTTATTTATTTTTATGCAATACCCTCCGCTTTTTTGTGACCACTATATCTCAACAATGCATGCTTCATGTCTTATCATGTTATGACCATGTAAAGGTAAACATGTGAACTTGGCAAATTAACATTTTCAAGGTCATGGCATAACCGTAACATCATCTATGAGCGATTTAATGAAATCCTATTAACTGATGTATCTCTAGAATTGATCATCTATAGCTAATGAAAATTGACATGCATAAAATTGATGACGTGACAAATAATTAAAAAAAACCGCGCGCGCAAAATTTTAAAATTAAATAAACTAGAAATTGTTTTGCATATGTTTCAAACCATTTCAAGCATTTCAAAAAATTCCGTGCATGCGCGCGAGTTTGCGCATTTTTCCGTGCGTAACGCGTACGCAGCTTTAAAATTCCGTTTTTTTACTTATTACATGTTTCTGACACTACAAACATCACATCCTGTCATTTTGAGCCATTTCCACGCAATAACAAGGTCGTGCGGGTACGTCAAAGTTGAAAGTCTGCCCGTGCGTCAATACGTTTTTGTGTGCAAATATAGTACAAAACATGACTACCTTCAACTTGCCATAGCTCCTCAGAATGGCTTGTGACCCCCATTTTTTTGTTAAATATCCGGAAAGGGTATGAAATGTAGATGTGATTTTATGTGTCATTTTACTGTTAAGTACATCGTAACGTCATCATTGCCATATGAATTGAAAAATGAATTTTCACGTATGACGTCATGATTTTTGTTACCCTTTTTTGCGTATCTCAGTAATCCTTCCTCAACTTTCTTCCAAATTTCAGTATGTTGTGTCTAAGACATTGCTCTATGGTAGGTTTTCCTTTATTTTTTCATTTTTAACACGTCTTCAAGGTTTAAATTTGATTATAGACATTAATGTCAAAATCGGACCTTTGTACGCGTCATGTCAATGGGAGGGTCATTTATTTGAAATCATAAAAAGATATGACGATCTTTTAGGAGCTGTATCTTGCCTATGTTTGGATCTTTTACTCTGTAATTTGAGTATATTGTAGCTGAGTCTACTAGCTTTCTGGAACGTCGTCTTTATTTTTTAATTAGATGTCGGATCTTTCAGCTTGAATATCGATTTCTAAATCATTCTAGCACCTGCTGGGCATTACGTATTAAGATAAGATTAGATGGGAAGATTTGTGGCTCAATGGGTAAGGCGCTGTTTTAAGATCACAAGGCCCCCGGTTCGATTCTTGGAGTGGTTACGGTCATTTTTTTATTCATTTTACAATGTTTATTTTGCAATGTTTATTTTGCCACCTTCTTTTGTTCTATCTGTTCTGTTCTTTGTCATTCTCTTTGAGATTTTCTTTCCCATTTTCCCTTCTCACCCCTTTATCTTACATTACTATTAATTGCAACATTATTGTTCGCAGATACATGTGACTATTTAGGCAAGTCTCTGAAATGTTAGTATATTGTAGGTGCGCTATGAGCTTTCTTGAGCGGTGTCTCTAATTTCTTATGAACAGATGGTGTGATAATTCATTCCTTTTGCAATGTGATTTTTGCGACTTTTTCTGTTCAATCCTTATCTTTGTCAATCTCTCAGTTGAGATTTTCTTTCCCATCTTTTCTCTCTCGCCCCCTTATGCCAAATGACTATTAATTACATGTTGTTAGCACATACATGTGGCCATTTAGGCACGTCTTTTTCGTGAGTGCTGCCTCTGATTTCTAATGAATAGATGGTGTCCTCATTGAAGGTCTACGGTGTCACCGTGCACTACCGTCCCATGTCTCTGCACGAATTTGTCAATACAGACCACCTTATACTTGTCCACAAGTGTGTCTCGTTTCTTGTTCGAACCAAAACATACAAATATTCTGTTCAGCATGTACAGTGCTTGGTAGAAATATATGGTCGAGTGGACTTTTTCACAGGTGCAACCGTCACAGTATCGTCTCTCGAATCCAATTTGTGCATACCGTTGCAATAAAAGCGAGGCCCACAAGGAATCCCAACACCAGGAAAACAATACTAAGCTCCAAGTCCAACGAGGCAAGGCCCAGGATTGACATTCAGCAGCAGATTGATGAATGAATTAATTCATTCTCGTATTTACGTCTCGTCATGCAGTATTTCAGTTCAGAGACTAGCTAACATTCCTTCCTTTAGTTTCGTTTTCCAGAAGAAACGAACCATGATATAAATGTATTAATGTCAAGAGATTTCACAATATTGACTTCACGAAAAGAAGAGTTGCATTCCCAATCGATTCATCCCGCTTTTATCATTTTCGGAACGAAACTCCCATCGCGGAAAGGTCCCTGTCTCGTGTCATAACTGGTTACCATGTTTACGAGTGTGCAGACCCCATGAGAATATTGAGTGCAAATATGATTTACTTCTCGTAAGTATTGCTTTGGCTTCAACATGATGGAGACGTAATAGGTCAATGATTATGACAAAACCCTCAATCAAAATGAATTTGACAGAGGTGGACTCATGCTGAGAGAGCCAAAAGAAGAAAATGAGTTGCCTAGCAACACCTCAGCAAGAAGACTATAGCCCATACAGTAATTAAGGTAGTATATTTATCTATCGCTGTTCCTTCACTTTAAAGAGATTGGATATCATGGTTTTCAATCTATCCCTGTTCAGTGCAATCGCACAGCCTTCATTTATCATCCTGCCTTTCATCTCCTCAATATTTCCAAGCCAACTTTTCCATTTTCGACCTCTTCCTCTCCTTCCTTCAATGTTACCCTCAATGATTTTCTTTTGCAAAGATTCATGTCTTCTGGTATGGCCATGATATGGAAGTTCGCGTTTCTGTATTGATATTAATAATTCTGTTGTGCAAGAGTTTCAGGACCTCATCGTTTGTTTTCCTCTCTTTTCATTATACGGCGCATTCTACAATATTTCTACATTTGGAAGGCCTCTTCTTTTTTTTTTGATATATTTAAATTTTAACGTCCATGTCTCACTGTCATGCATGAAGATGGATCAAACATAGCATCTACTAAGGCGTAATCGAGTATTGCAACTTATCACATGTTCCGGTTGATACGAAGTTCGTCAAGGTTTGTGAAAGAGTTCTTTGCTAGGCAGATCCTTCTTCTGGATTCCACCCCCTCCTCACTGTGATCCGCAGTAGGTGCATATACGTATATACTTGAAGTATAACAATATTGAACGGCTTGGCTTGTAGTTTACAGATGATGATACTGATTTAACAATATTATTATTTTTCATACTTGTAGCTACTCCATGCGCATGTTTTCGCCTCCTGAGTATATTTATAATGTTGGGAAATTCTCTTTGTATTGACTCACTGTCTGTCCATCGGGTCTCTACTCCACCTGTAATGTCTAACTTAACGTCTCCCATATCTTGGAGTAGGTCATCAAATTTACCAGCCTGGACAAGAGTTATAACGTTCATGTTCATGTTGCAATGTTTAAAGGAGGATTTCTGGTCTTCAAGAAAGGAGTATCAGGTCCAGGCCCTGCTATAGGGTTTAGGTCTGAAGCGTCACCGGGTTCCCTCTCTCCTACCCTATACTCTGGCCCCTTTCCTGTGGCTTATTACAGTGTGGTACTTAGTCGCAGGGGCCCTGACTTCACTAACATCTCGTTTCTCATGTTTACCTTTCCTAACCATGATTAACAATGAAGAGCACGTGGTCGGCTTTCTGACCTTTCGACGGTAGCAGCCGCTGTTATATTTGTCTCTGACGCGCCTCATGTCTACCACAGACTTGTTGTCCATGCCTAAGTTGCCGTCATCCAGAATCCATGCGGTTATTCCGCCTATCAGACTTCATGCTCTGAGGTAGGAAACTTGATCTACCAGGATCGCTTAGCAGGTCAGTAGATACCAGGTCCGGGGGTGTTGCAGATGCGAGCACTACATCTTCTTGGAGACATGAGCAAGGTATGCTTTGTGGACCGGTGGTTGCCGAACAAAGATATCCTGCACCCTGGCAGTATATACAAGGAATTGCGATGGGGTAGGCAGACTTGCGATAAAAAGTCTAAGAATAGATTAATTGAAGGAACGAGACATTAAAAATAGATAACAACAACCGGAAGGTGATCTAAAAAGAATACGTTTACGGATGCAGACTGGACAGATGGCTCATGATATCCTAACTACATATGATGACAATTCATGAAGATGTGTTTTTGAAATGAAGTTGAGGAGACAAAAACTGGAATTCATTTAAATTAAATTAGATCAATTTCAATTCGTTTTATTGATCCATGATATAAACAAATCCATACATAATTGGCCTCCATTCACTGGCTTATAATAAATTTATTACGATAACTTACATACATGAACTTGGGATATGATGGGACATGTAAAAAAGGAAAACTGTGGACGTTCTATTCATGAGTGCATTAAAAGTCTGAAACTCTTAAAGATAAAAGGACAACTTCTACGACATCGCTTGACAATAATCATGGGATCAAGAGGGAAATAATAATTATGAAAAAATAAGGAAATAATCAAAGAAAAAGGAACAGGGCAAGTGATATATGAGAACCAAGAGAAAGGACCTTGGATATCGATATTGAAATAGACACCTGCAGGCAAATCCATGCATTAAAAGGTACGTAGAGCATCCAACAGGGGTGAGCACATCCCCAACACACACGCGCATCTCACGCGGCAACCCCCCAAACGTCCATCTCAGGAGAGCCACCTGTACAAAATCCTCGGTGCTAGCAGTTACGAGATATAGCAGCCTCGGAAAGCTGCTCGGTGTTAAATAAACCTTTGACACTTTTGAAGAATTATTAAAAATCAGTTTCAACTCAAATTAAACTGAAATTGACACATCAATAAGTCAACGGATGACTTTTTTCGAGAGAGGTTTTTTGACATTTCATCGATTTCTTTTCTTGTAATAATCCTTGGAATATATTATGAGATTTTAACTTTTGGACAAATTTGGATCTGAAAATGTGTGTGTGTATCAGATAATTGATCCAAAACGCAATAATGGACATTGTGCATCACACATACCAACCCGCAACTTCTTTTTTGCCGGAAGCATAATCCATTATTTATCACACTGTGATGGTAGTTCACAGTGGATTAACAGGTGTTATACACAATGGTTCTTGTTGTTCTGGTAATTATCTTATACACAAATTTTGAGGTTCAAATTTGTCCAAAAGTGAAAATCTCATCAAATATTCCAAGGATTATTACAAGAAGAGAAATCACTGAAATATCACAAAAAATATCTCTAAAAAATTGACATCCCTCGTCTGTTTGATGTTTCAATTTCAGTGTGATGTGAATGGAAACTGATTTTTAACCAGTGTCAACAGTTTTTTTACACCTAGAAAACGCACACAATCCCCGGGGATGCCCTCACCTGTGATGTACACTGCACGTGAGTGTGTGTCGATCGCCCGAGGAAGGTCGCTCAAGGGAAGAAAATAAGTCATCTATTGAATTGGGAACAAAAGAAAAACTGAAACGATTGCGAGTACACTTTGGAACACAAAGGCGAACACCAGTGCGGTTGAAATTGTAAAAAGGAATGGAGTGGGTGTGTCGGGTCAATCATTATTTTGTGAACTTTGAGAAGAGTTTGTTTCACCAAAGATGTTTTAAGTACATGGATATCCCTCCGTTTGAAGAAGGTTTGATTCCGCCACTTAATATTCATGACTAGCAGATGCATACGCGATTGCGTCACGTTCACCTGGATTTTATAATAGGTCATACGCATTCCTATAATTTCGCTGCTGAACCTTTAGTTTGTAAAGCGTTCTTTTGTGACTAGAAGCAGAGTACATTGAATCTGCACTAATTGAATGACTGCTGGCACTCCATGTACTTAAACATCCTTGGTTTCACAAAGAACGAACCGATAGACCGGTTTACTAATGTAGTCAAATTTATGGATGTTTCTTCCCTTGGGGGCTAGTAATAAGTTATTCCATTAGCCTGTACATAACAATGGTATTTCAGTACTTGGAATCCACTTTGCATACATTACTGGTTGCTATGTCGGGGAAAACCTCGGGCAAGCTTTCCTGTTGTCAGGGGCAACCTTTGTTAAACTGGTATGCATAAAATTTGAATATGTTGGTAAACCCGTGTATTGAGGGCAGATTGCAATAGTCCAGATCGTAATTACACCATGGTCAGACAATCCACTGAATAATTACTAGGCCTACTAGACTGCTGACTGGGATTTTCTTATGAAGCTGTGCTGGATGATGGATGGAAAGACATTTTACAGTGTGCCCAGAACAACAACAGAAGCAGGTGCACATGGTGGAATGTTCTTTCACTTCAGGTCCCAGCGCTGAATATCAGCTGTTGTCATATGTGCATGATAATAAGTTGAAATGTGGTTGACTATCTAATATATTTCCACGTAATAAGCCGTTTTCGTAATGTAGTCACAACTTTCCGCCGAACTGCGTAGTAACGCGTTATTACATTCACCTGTATTTTGTATTTCAATTTCAATGGGTGGAACGAACTTTGAATCTACTAGTTGTTGCTACTCAGACAAGCTTTGTAATTACCATTAGAAACGTATTGTTTGAGTGACGTGAATAAAATTTGCATACATAACGAAATTGGTTTATTCTGTGGGTAGTTTCATTGACCTGAGGTCATTTTCTACCAGCAAAAATCTGCTCATGCGCCGATTGCAATAAGCCATTTTCGTAATGTATGCACAACCTTCCCCCGAACTGCTTAGTAACGCGTTATGACATCCACCTGTATTGCGAGACTCAGTTTGAATGGATGGAACGCACTCTGAATTAGTTGTTGCTCCTCGGACAAACCTCGGACAAGCTTTGGAATTATCATTAGTAACGTATTGTTTGAACGACGTGAATGAAATGTGCATACATGGTGTATTACGAAGTGGCTTATTATTCAGTCGTTATGCAATCCTCCTCGGGCTTTCTGACTTCTTGATGTTATGTTTCCTTTTGCAAGGTTGCCATTAGGTACAGAGAAAATCTAATAGATTACCGAAGTGGTGTCGTCATATGAGCATGTTGTCAAGACTATTGGCTCTAAACAAACTCACACCAGTGATGGGTTTAGCGGTCCGATATTGTCTATCGGGCTAGTGTCGGGCATTCACAATCACAGTCCCCGCTGTGATCACCGCTGCTTTCTCTACCTACATTGTTTAGAACCAGTTGTTTTGACAATTATGCTTATATGACGTCACACTTCGGTACTCTGTGTAATCATGCTGGGATATTCTGTGAAGAAAAAAAAGAATTGCATCTTCTGCACATCTGTTGTTCTGGTTAGGTAATTAGACGTGGGTCGCATATTTCTACATTCATAAGTAATCTTCAAAGCGTGTCATGAATTCTTTCAGTCAGCATATTCCGTGTTGTAGTTACATGCGATGGACTGATTGGAATGTGACATAGGTTATTAATGTGAGGTGGCACATAAATGCCGACACGTAAATGCATGAGGAGAAAAGGAAAGTCGGAGAAAATGTTTTCCATTTCTTCCTTCCAAATACCTTCTCACACTCTCTGTACCTGCATAGGGTATGCTTTTCTACACTTGGTAATTACTGTAGTAAACGGGGAATTTGTCCACTACATAACCACAGCGTGATGTTACAATTTGGAAAAGAATTAGGGAGATTTTTCTTATTGAAGGAGGTCAGGATTTCTTTAAACCATGTGCTTCTGACTGAACCATGTTTAGAGAGAAACTATCAATGCCAATAGTGCCAAACTGTAGACCACCAACAAGTCATTCATAAAACAAATGGTGACGGTGTAAATATGTCGGGCGCATGTAGGAACATGGACCTATCATGGATGGACTGCGCTCGGATAAACTTCCTTTGATCTATGAGGTCCGCCGCCTCATAACAATCCAAGACATTCAGGTGTTTTAAACAACTAGCTGTATTTCTAATTAGGTAGTGCCTTCCTCTGAATAACAAAAGAAAATCTGTTTTGAGAAGTATGCCAACCGTTCAGCCTTCGCTGGGAGCTCGTTGCTGATCTTTTTACACACACTGTGAATTAGTTTTGGGGTAAGCGAAGGGAAACTTTGAAAAAATTGTAGAAAGAATTTGGTCAGTAACTTTTTCGGACACCTCCGCACACGAAATTGAGGTTGTTTCCATGAAAGATGAAACACTCAATAAACGATTTACAAGATATTTTTAAGGAAATATGATTTGGAAATGTGTGATATGGAGGCATTTCTCTGGCATGTTTTCTACAGTATTCTCATTTTATCACAAAAAACGAAGCAACAATATAATCTGAAATTCACAGAATCGTATCTTTATAAGATGTAATACTACTGCACATGCACTTCAGTTCATGTAGTGGTTCTGAAATCTTCTGCGCATACAGAATATATATTCCTCAAAATGCATCCTACATTTTGTCATGCTTGTTTGGCGGCGGATCTCCCTCGATCAAAGAGCCAAACGCGTAAAATATTCCATTGTGACATCAATGCACACGACTGCTGTAGGAATAAATTACACTTCGTGCTGACTCCATTCCTTACACCTCTCTGGTAGGAATGTAACCACAAATCAAAGTGTGCTGATCATATCACTACACTTGTTTGCTTTTTTTATTTTGCAATTCTGAGATTGGATTGGATATCAGGTGTCTAATTTCATGGATGCAGGGAGCCCCAATTCTGCAACCCTTGTGTGAATTGTCTGCCTGTAGTTTTGGCATTGCTTTTCCTTTCTAGCCTGCCCACGACATGGCCACCTTATGAAAAGTAATAATGAGAGATATCGAGTGAACACCGCTGAACAATGATAAATCTTCCTTTGTGGCAATTGTAAACAAAAAAGAGGGACTGCGCCGATTCGCCATGCGGGCGTCAATCAAGTAGGAAGAAATGCAAAACCAGATATACCATTATGTTTTCTATTGTGTTTAGTGCAGGAACACCCAATGAAAGAATTCGCGTGTATTGTTAATATTGTGCACTAGCTAAAACGGTAACAGGGTGTGGTGATGATGATTTTGTGCGGGGTTATCTTTTTATTTCCATTTCTAATGCTAATATTTACCATGATTCTAGATTAACGAGTCAACACAAGGTTAACAATGTGAACTTCAGGCGCAACATATGAACGTAAATGGTATCCAGAGACCTAAATGACGTATATTCGAGTTTACACAGGGTAGCCCAGTATTATAGTTCTACTACTTGGAGAGGGAAGGGGGGAGGAGGGGGGGGGGGGGCTATATATACATAATATTACAATGCAAACATTGAACAGGTATCACAAAATAATTCTTATGATAATGCTATAAACTAAAAGGGAAAACAAAGAACAAGCGATGAAATGATATGTTAGCATTGTGGACATCATATCCGAATTGCGCGAATGGTAGAGATTTTAACTTTAGAACTTTGGCATGAACCGTCTCTCCTCTAGTGATAATGTTGCGACACTGTAATGATGTGTGTTGATTCTGTCGAAGTAGGACATCTACCAAATGGAACCAAATGGAATGCGTAGGCTGTTTAATCGTTCAAGTGCAGTAACAGCCAGTTCTCTTTTAAGACCTGTTTGTAAAGGAGGTGGGTAATAACTTACTCTGGAAAATTTAAAGAAATGAGAACATGACGTCATGAATGTCTCTTTGAACATTGGTCCTCGAAGTTATACCAGCATGACGAATAATGCACCGTTCATTGCATTTCAATATACTGTTTATATATATATATGTATAGAGAGAGAGAGAGGCGTGAAGAAAGAAGTGTCTAGGAACGTGGACGTAGCTGTCAATTACAATTTTAATGCGATCTTTTGGCTGTTAGGTCGTATTCAGAATTCTTGCTTGTGTCTGTGCTATGTGTGTGCTTGTTTTGTTGATATGATATATGTGTTGTGCCTATATATACTTATATGTTTGTACAGTTTGATAGCGTTACCAACAACAAATAAAGGGTAGATAATGAAACCACCCATGTTACTCGTTTCTCTAAGCAGTCACACTAACCTAGCGACGGATCACATGATAACTGGGGCGAGATTAATAATCTTTAATCCCGGTTAAAACCAGGCTTGATAACGTGCCTGTTCCGTCTCCGTATGCATCGTTTACGTCGCCGTAACATTAATGAGAAATTACGGTTAGGTTTATATTAGGATAAGATCAATAAAGGCACTTTAACATATCGATCCTGGTTGTAATCGTGGTTACTACATTATCAACTGAACTCGCTACTTGCTTGCATAACTTATATCGATACAGCGGCACTGTAAAGAAGTACTGATAATTTTTTTTTTTGCGAGAAAAACACATCTCCAATCGATGACCACTGAATAACGTGCAATATTTGCATTTATATGCCAATATAAATAATTCTTTGTCATAAAAGTTGCGTTTCCAATCCCGATTGTTGGCACAAGGTCGCCCTTTTTTTCATTTCGTGTTGTGCAGGGGAGCAGTCACGCCCAACCGCGGTAACCAAAGTCAAAGAAAAATACCGCCGCGTGTTCTGAAATGATAGACACTCAAGTACTGTATTTCACTACAATCTGACATAATTGAGCAAAGGCATCTGCATCTTTATCAACTGTAAAAAAAAACCACATTAAACATAACCAAATGGGAGAAGGTGGGTGAAAACCGACCCCTCCCTCCCCACGCACATAAACAACGATGAAATATGAAAAATGTTATTTGGCACGATGGGATTGATGTTGACAACTAAACTGAATTGATCTTTTCGTACCAAAAACAGTGTAATGAATGGAAATGATTCAGATGTACCAAAAGCATTTCAATTGTGCGAAATTGTCACTTCTGCCAATGTTCCAACTTGCAACCACTGGCCGATACACTGACTGGCAGATGCAGACTATGGTCGCTTTCCTCCTGAAAAGATTCGTGAAGATTTCATAGATGCTTGATTGGGTATACTGCCAATGCCGATTTTCATGACGTTTGTAAAAATAGACACGCTGTCTTTGAAATGAGGGCCACAAGTTCAACTACGCGACAACATGTGAACGAACTAAACAAATGTTATTCGGATACTTTCATCAATATTGCGGCCGTCGTTGTACCGACAGGGACATGAACACTATTTGAGTGTAAACTGTGAACAAAAAAATGTGAATACAATATCAGGTGTACATACAACTTAGACAATATACATTTTTTTTAGCCGAGCAATTATTATTTAGGCAACACATTCGTTGTTTTGTACATATCGTCGTGACCATGCGTCGGCCCACGTATATCAGTACATGGTCGACGGATCTACTGTCTTGTTTTTTTTTTATGAGGGGTTACAATCACATTACCAACCCTTCAAAACCTTGTGGACTTTCTACACATCTCATTGCCACTGATACTGACAAACCTATAACAGAGCGACTACTTGTTCCACACATTTTGCCAGATCAAAAATGTGTTTCCTCGTGCATGTCTTGGGATGATAAAGTTGCCTACCAAAACTCCAGTGCCCCCTCAAACACGTGTTCCCCTTAAAAACAGCAAACCGACCTTTAAAGACCACACTGACACCTCTCGTTTTTGTAATACAGAGAAAAATACTTTATCGGACGATTGTATAAAAAGACCACCTGTCTATAAAGACCACACGGTAAGTTTCCCTTGAATGTTCCCTTTTGGAATCCGTATTAAAAAGTCTGCACATAGATGTCACCTGCTAGAAAAGACCCTCTGTCTCCCTTGAACCAACTTTATTAGTCAGGTTTCACACAACTTCCCTTGTTAAAACCAATTCATCAACTCGCAATATTATACTAATAATGTGCTTACTGGTGATACATATGGAAAAGTGCGGCTTAGTCTCTCACTTTTCAAAACCATTCTCCTTCGTTGGAAAGCAATCTCACAAAAAGCAATCTCACAAAAAGCAATCTCACAAAAAAAGCAAAACCATCTCAATGTAGATTACAGAAAGTTCTTTTAGATATGTTATAGAGGGAAAAGTAAGTCGTTGTTCTTATTCTCTATTATTATGATTCTGTACGATGACGTATTTGTACATTTGATGTGTTTTATTTATTGTGCGCTACAAATGGTAAGAGGTATTTTAACCAAACAATGAACAAAGAATATATTGATGAAGGATATAAAACACATATTCATTAATCTTATTCTGGATCTATGTGGGTTTAATTAATCCCTTCGGTGAATAAATACTCCCCCTTCCACCCCCCTTCTCCCAGGTCAACTCGGGGGCTAATACATTCAGTAAGATTCATCATTATAAAATATTTGTGTGTTACATCAAGCGATTCATGCTGATTGATATTGTCAAAATAGTTATTGTCAGCATTTCTGCTCGCCTTCAACGTGGAGTACATAATAACCTATTTATGATGCCTAATAGACTTTGACAGGTGCCTCCCTGTCCCTCAAACAAAATAAAATACATTTATTATTGATAAAAATCAACCAACCAGTTGACTGCCTATGCATGAGTCGAACGTCACAATCAAATCAAAATCAAATCAAAAACTTTGTATTCAGACACTTGTTAACTTGTGCACTTATAAACATAAGATTTGAACTTAATATGATCCCAGATAGCAAAGTATCTGGGGGACATATGGAAATCATGTGGGTCTACTAGGGCCCATATGTACCATGTTCAACCCATATGGGGCCCATATGGTTTGTCTCACCTAGAACCCAGATAATAAAACCATATGGGCCTCATGTGGTATGTATATGGACAATGAGGTCTTATTTCTGGGTCGACTGAGCCATATAAAACCCATATAGGGCCCATGGATTGGACCTACATGACAACTGAGATATTTATGAATATTCATGATAGCATTAGGCCTATTGACTTGTGGCATATTTTTGTGCATTGGAATAGATATCCGGCATATAACTAGATAGAAGGAATATTTCAGCATATATTCCAATAACAGTTTTATCAAAAAAATAAATGCCACCTAATTGAGTCCAGACAACAATAATTATAACAAAATGTTCATCTTTAATTCTACTAACCAATGTTTTTTAAAAGTAAATTTCTGTAGTACTATATATATGAAAGTGATTGTACTGAGGAATGCGATAGGATCGAGTAGGATAGGATAGGATAGGATAGGATAAGATAGGATAAGACAAGATAGGATGAGGATATGATAGAGATCATGTGTTCGTACGTAGCCTATCCAAGTATCATTTGTCATGTGAAATATCATATGGGCCCCAGACGGGATATACGGGGCAAAAGATAGATGGGTACCAGATGGGCGAAATGGGGCCCATATGGGCCCATATCCAGGCCCAGATCAACCCATATCTAGCCCATATAGGCCCCAGATATTTTTGTTATCTGCGATGGGAATCAAAATAATTGAGACTCTACTTTAGTCTCTCCTTAAAGTTTTTCTTAGCTTAAGAATAGCTTGATGAAACATCCCCTGGTAACCTTTACCCTTTTCATACTGAAATACATTCAATATATTCACGTCCTGAATTGGGAATGTTACGGAGAAAAAGTCCTGAAATACAAGCAAATGATTGAAGAAAACATTGCATAATTTCAAGAACTTTTTCCATTTTATAATCACTTTTGACTAGCACTGTAGGCTATCATTTATAGAACTGAATCTGGTGTAGTCGTTATCTATGCTACTGTACTAAAAATGGACGAAAACTCTCCAAAAATAGCATTCGTCAAACTTGTCATGGTTTGGAGATGTGTGCTATGGCAGCCCATAATCAAAACGGAGAGAAAAGAGAAATAATGAAAGTCAAGACTCACATTTCTAAAGGAAGACCCTCAATCATACACATAACTAGGCTCAGACTTCTAACATCATGACGTGCAGCCTGCCGCCAAACCATATACGTGTACTTATATTTCATGTTGAATGACTTAGAGTTACCAATACAATTGAGTTGAAATTTGAATATTGTAAAGTTGAGGAATGACGAGATATTTGAAAAAAGCTCCGACCAGAAATGATCCTCTGAATGATTAAATACGCTTGTGTATTTGTATGTCCATATACCACAAAATTTTCCATAAGCCCATTTCTGAAATGTATGTACCATTTCGATCTTTAATATGTCTTTTCACATGTTTGTCTTTGTGTTAAATCGAATTAACTTGTACTCAAACTCTGTTTCGTGTAATTGCTTTGAAGAACCATCGGGACCCGTTCTCGGCACCCAATGGGGACGGGTATTACGGTCGGAACGGAGAGGACCAGCGAAGATCGAACGGCCACCCCCACAACAACCACCTGCAGGGTAACTCCAACAGGGGCTACCAGCAGCCGGCCCCGGGCTACTCCCCGCAGATGTTCTATGGCTATATGCATGATGGACGCAGGCACGACGAACACATGTCCGGGCCGGGTTCCTACGACGATTCGGACAGCCTCGAACGCAGAGGGCGCACTCCAAAAAGCGCGTACGACGAGATGAAGTACATGCGGTACAGGAGGATGGCGTGCTGCTGCTTCGCCATCGTCGCCGCCCTCGTTGTCATCGTGATCGTGATTGGAGCCACTCTCCTGGTCCTCTACCGTAAGTGTTGCACATGAATCTTACAGTAACAATCTTGATGTAAGATTCCGATTTGATAAAGCCCCAGTCCTACCCTGACCTGTGATCAGTTCAATCGTACAACCGCCGCAAGACTTTGGTAATCTCATCTGGATTAAGTATGGGAGTAACATAGCATATAACTTGCTAAACTATCGTAATGAACTGATTGCTGACTGACTCCCACTGAACAAAGTAGTTATTATCTTTTAAACAAGGTATACCAATTTCTTGCCCCCTCAAAATTAACAGACCACACCCGGAACACTTTAAAGAAATCCTTTCATTTTGTGGGTTCGAATTTATGGAATGATTTGCCGTCACACACACGCGCGACGACTTCCCTTTCTTTATTAAAAAACAGTGCAAACTTTTGTACTTTAATCACTCCCAATGCAATATACATCTTGATTTTACTTTACTTTCATTCATATCTACATTTTTAACATGTATTAGGTTATTTGACTTTGTGTATCCGAATGTTTCATTATTTTGTTACTGTATTGTTTCTATGTACAACTATGTCTAGCTATGTATGACGATTTGTTATTGTATTTATTTTTGTTTATATGTAGGTTGATTTTTATGGTGCAGTGCCCCTTGGTAGAGCTCTTTTTTTTTTACTGGAATGGCAAACATGTTAAATAAAAATTAATAAAATAAAAAATAAAATAAAATGAGACATTCACACAACTACCACATGGCTACGACCACTCTCTCGATAGGTGTTGACCAACCAGCAGTAAGTTATCCTACGATTTGTATTGACCAAGTGTTACTAGTCTTGGACCCTCCCTCTCCAAGTCGTGATACTTCAAATACTGGAAACTTGGATTTCGAACTAAGAGTTATAGAGAACTCCAATGGAAGAGTCAGTCACTAGTGCTATTTAAATCGTGGCGCGAAATAAATACCGTAATAAGTTACTACTAACTATGCCATGTAAAAGATATAATTCTTAGAATACTAAGTACGTAATTGGCAATCTGGTGATATAAACAGTTTGTTTTGATACATTTACATCTTTCCATGAAAATGCAAAAAACATCATTTAGATGGCCTGGTAAAATTTGCTAACGTATCCTAACATTGAACATAGTTCTGTTTTTGCCACTCGGCATTCTTCGAGGAAGTGTTATGGCGATACATCAATTTATCGTTGACATTGACTTAAACAATGTAGAGTGAAAATAAACTGATGTCACAATAAATTTAACGTAAGTGCTTTTTGTTTCATTATCTCTCCGCAGTGCCTAGAACCAGCACTTCAAGCTCAAGTAAGTATGCCATTCAGCTACACACACACACACACACACACACACACACACACACACATATATATATATATACATATATGTAAATATATGCAGAGGGATTCGATAGCCATAGATGTGATATGTAACGGTCAATAAGAACAAAACAAAAACTGATAATTTCAAATGACTAAAAACTGCAGAATAGGAAATATACTATCATTTCAAATTCATTTCAAATGTTACATAAAAAATCCATTGAATAATGAGTGATCGCTATATGTTCTAGGTCTTTAAATTGAACTAAATTATCATAATTAGCATTCTATTGATGATGTTATCATTACAACATGATAGACATTTACATTCATTGTTAAGATTATAATAATTATTATCCTTATATTATCTTGAATTATATGGACATTGCCTAATATAACAAACTTGCGATTTTGCTCCGTTTAATAATAGCCGCTTTCTGTGACTCCGGATGCCAGAACGGGGGTACATGTGCTGATAACGCATGCACATGTGAGCCAGGATATAGCGGGGTCAGGTGCGAAACAGGTGGGTGTCAACAAGATGCAATGCCGTGCTTGAGTGCTCAGATCTGGACTTATGTCCGTTCGGTCTACTCACACAATTAGCCTAATTTCCATTTGTTGTAATTCTTTTTTTGTCTATTTCCAGTTGAATATCCCAGGCTAAAGCTACGAAATGTCTGGTTTAGGGTGACAGATTAGGGATATGGTGATTATATATGGTCCTTGCTGAATTCCATTCATGCCTAATGGTAGTTTGAAGGTGGTGGTAGCAAATGAAAGGGACACGATACGAGATCAATTCAAATTGAGATAAACCAATTAGTGACAACATAAAATGTAACTGATGATGGAACTGATGATGCTGTTGGTTGTATATAGTTCTAGCGGATAGGGTAGTCTGTTGGTGTGCATGAGAGAAAGGAGACGAGCGCCTCAAATATATTTTATTCGAATTTCATGGACATTCTTCGATATTCCGAATCAATGGAGGAGCTCAATGAGTGCTATACCGACGAGCATTTGTTTAGAAACTACAAGCAGGTAACTGGTGAAATATTTAGCAATCGAAGAAGACTCGAAAGGATCCGACTAGCTATAACATTACCATTATGTGTTAATTAATGCCCGTGTAAAGAAAGTATACTGTCCTTTATAATATACTGCAATATTCTCGTCTGCCGCTATGTCACGTGCGATCAAGATTTAATTTTCTCAATAAGAAATGGGTTCACGTATTTCGGGAGAAGAGCGGCAAGATATTTCTCCTGGAAGTGGAGCTCAAGATCGCAACCTTGTGATGTACAGGTCTAGCTCTACACCCTACTTCCTCCACGGTGGGGTGAGTTGTGGGTTGGTGTGGGTGCAGCAGATCCTTCTACCCTACAGTGTTTTTATGAAGGGGGGGGGGGGAGCAGGAAGGATAACGTATAGCAAATATTTTGCTGCACACATGCTTATATTCAACATGTTTATGCATTTTCATCATGAATAGATGACTCGATACCAGTACAGGCCTACCTGCTTTTGCCAAATGAACCCTTCACGAACGACCTGTTGGATCCAACATCTGAACCGTTTAAAAGCCTTGCTAGCGCAATCGAGGTTGAGGTAAGTAGTTGCGCTCCAAATCACGTTCGTTTCTTGGGTATCCATTCCAAAAATGGAAATATTCTCAAATAAAGTATCTTTGCTACCATTACTAGTACTATTACTACTACTACTACTACTACTACTGCTACTACTACTACTACTACTACTACTACTACTACTGCTACTACTACGACTACTACGACTACTGCTACTATTACTACTACTACTACTTCTACTACTGCTACTATTACTACTACTACGACTACTACTACTACCATTGCTACCACTCCTTCTAGTAGAAGTACTACTTCAATACTGTAACCATTCATTTCACAACAACACGAAGTACCAGTACTGTTACTTCTAATACTACTTTTACTATCATTACTATTACTACTACTACTTCTACTACTACTACTACTACCACAACTACCACTCCTTCTAGTAGAAGTACTACCTCAATACTCTAACCATTCATTTCACAACAACATGAAGTACTACTACCGCTACCGCTACTACTACTACTACTACTACTACTACTACTACTACTACTACTAACACTACTACTATACCACTACTACTACTACTACTACTGCTACAACTACTACTACTACTACTACTACTACTACTACGACTATTACTATAATTACTACTACTTTACCAATACTGCTACTACTACTACGACTACTACTACAATTACTACTACTTTACCAATACTGCTACTACCCCTAATTTTACATTATTTATGATACTGTTGATGATGATGCTGTTGTATTTGCTGCTGCTGCTGATAGTGGTGACAATAATGATGATGATGACGACCATGATTATCAAAATCATATTTCAACAGGTGGATAACGGGCTGAGTGCTGATCCTAACGTCCTGGGAAGCGAGGTTACCAGCATGAGGTAAGTGAGACACCGAAAAGCAAAAGGCTACACTTTATAACAAGGGATAAGCAAATAGATCTTATTGATCGATCAGGCCACAGTGGGCTCACGAATAACTGACTTATATCGAAACTGCCATTTTTTTAAACTTTATGAGGCGTAACTCTTGAATAAGTAGTAGCTCTTTTTAGACTTTTACTGTATCATTTTGATATTCAATAAGACAGGAGAGGCAGCAGTTAAATAAACCAAATTTTGTTTACAAATACTTTAACTAGAAGACTAGATTCCGTAATACCATAGATAAAGCAAACGAAGTAGCGAAAAAGACGATTAAACATTCCTAATCCAAACTTGAAGATACTCCTACACTAGTTCCTTTAGAATTCTCCTCTGCTGGAGTGAGTCGAAGAAGGTATTGAGAATGAGTTGTCGTCTGCAGCCAGACCACTTTACTAAACAGTTTTAAATGGAGGTGTCTTGCAGTTAAGGCTAGAAATCGACAAACACTACACAGTTTCGATGTTTATTGATATAATGTAGGTCTGGTAGTGTGAAGGTGTTCTTCATCGTCCGCTTTATTAACCTACCCACTGCGTTGGATGCTGAGGGGAAGCTCAGAAGCGCTCTCAGCTCGGTGCTCAGAAGAGATTACTTCAGCTCTAAAGGGGTCAATCCCATTGAGTTTGCAGTCTTCGATTCGTCACAAGGTAAGGGTACAGTACAGAGATGGACACGTGATGACCGCTGCTTCACGAGTCGGATTTATTTTGGGAGGGAGAGACATGTACAGGTGCATGCATTGAGCCGATTGAGGCCTGTCGCTCCATTTCATTGGCACGAGTCAGTAGCGCAGCCTTATGGAACAATCACAGTGTTGCCACAGTGTGTTCAAATAATTAACTGTGTGTTAGCAGTGTTGTCACAGCGTGACAACACTGTGTTCTTTCCACATGTTCCGTAAGAGAGTCGTCAATATCTTTAAGTCAGGACACGAGTTAAAGGGCTTGTAACTCATTCTATGTGTACATCCTAAGACGTACTTACAATGTATACGTCATTTTGCTTTTTAGGTACATTTCGATTAAAAATAGGAACAATCTAAAACAATTGACGTCGTAAGACTCATTTCAAAATTGTTGAAACGTCTTAAGACAGCGCATCATCTTGCAAGCTTACGATATGAATTTGTGTACATACCGCGGGACGACCCCCTTACAAATGAAAATATGAATCATTCAACTGCTAATACATTGTATGCTTTTTAGGATGTCGTTTTAAGAACTTGATTGGTATCCTCCACAAATGACATAAAATTTCGGTCTTACCCGTACTATGGTACTCATTGTAAATATATGTACAATTAGATTAGTGGAGCAAACACTGATTTTTATGATTCTAAGGAATATTCATTTGACCTCTACACAATTGATAGCAGTTGTTCAAGTTTCTAGAGAGGCCACAAACTGACATGAATAATTTCAATAAAAATAATATGTGTACATTGTATTTTTACGGAGAGCTCTGAAAAAGAACTGCTCAGAGAGCAAAATAAAATGTATATACATACATATATATACATATATATATATATATATATATATATATATATATATATATATTTATATATAAATCTATAGATACTGCATATGGAGTATAATGTGTTTGCGTTTCTCATTGTTATTGTTGCGTCACGCGATCGCACCTGGCTTTACATCATCAGACTGTAGCTGTAACAATGGTGGTACGTGCCTCGTCCAGAACAGCGGGGAAACCATCTGCGAATGTCCCCTTCCCTATACCGGAGACACCTGCTCAGAAGGTACAAAGAAAGTTATACGGAGAGAGGGAAAAAGAGAAGAGAGAAGAATAATATTTTTGTTTAAGAGATGCATACAAAGCAAATGTAAAAGAAAAATATATATGAACAAAGAGAGAGAAATTTTAATAAAATAGCGCAAAGAGAATGAGTGAGGAAAAATAAAGAGATATAAAGAGACAGTGAATAAAATACACAAATAAAAAATAAAGGGGTAAAGAACAAACAAGAGAGAGAGAGAGAGAGACGGAGAGAGAGAGAGAGAGAGAGACGGAGAGAGAGAGAGAGAGAGGGATAAAGGTAGCAAAAGTGAAATATTCAATTGTCCTTAGCATATTATAGACTATATGAATGTTTATCCTTTGGTATACTTTTGTTTTTCATTATGCTCTTTTTTTCATTATCCTTCTTATTTTGTGTTGTGTTTTAGAGGTGAATCAATGCACAGCGACGTCTTGTCTCAATGGCGGGACTTGCACACAAGGCGTTGGCACGTTCACTTGCGCATGCGCAAGCGGCTACAGCGGAGAAACCTGTGAAGCATGTAAGACACGTGCAATATATTAATACTCATCTATATGTATATACATATATATATATATATGTACATAATTATATATAAAAAATGTAATTGATTACGGATGAACCCCACCCTAGTTAAGCCTCGTACGACAAATTAAATATTATTCAAAATAAGGTTTCGTGTACCCCAGGAATAGTGGCCAAGTCGGTAATTAAAAAAGAAAGAGATGTGTGAAAGAAAAATGTGGCCCTTGATCAGTCACTGGTGTAATATACTTGGGATTCTACGACCAATGTAATTAATATAACACCCTGCCAGGTAAAAAACGCTGCTTTTGGTTTGGATTAGAAAAACCAATAGGAAACAATGATAAAAATATATAAAAGCTGTGAAATGGGAGAGTTGTTTATATGTTACATGATACGTAAATAGATAAACAGTTTGCAGTATATTTTTTCAATTCATCCCTCGTTAAGATTAATATGGCACACTAATTCTCGTTGATTATAAGCTATTACTAGAAGAACACCTTTTTATATTATCCGATTGCTATAATGATTATGATGATTATCACTTATCATATTGTTGAGGTTATAATTAGTGTTAGTATTTGTTTCTAATTGCAGTGCAATAGAAGGTGCAGATAAGACAAATCGTTGAAAGAATGTAAGTAAATGTTAAGATAAAGTGCTTGATCTGTTCTTTTCTCTGTAGTGGAAGGAATCTGCACCGTCGTGTCGTGTCAGAACGGTGGGACGTGTAATGCCTTGGACGACGGCAGCTTTACATGTAACTGCGTGGCGGGATACCAAGGCACTAATTGCGAGACAGGTGCAGTAGATATATAATTGTGAAATGGCACTCATGATATTGTGACTAAAATAGTCCTTACCCAAATGGAGCTCTCTACTTCTTACAATTCATCACCTGTGGCGTTAAAACTTTTGTTGACATTTTTATGGTTAGCTCTTTACATTGGTGAGGAGGATATATGGTACATCAATGGTCGTTAATAAACACAATTTTCTGATGAATCTTAACCGCGAACTCTAATTCGTTTCCTTTTTAAGGGTTGAAACGCAAACCACAGTTTGAATCATATCATATGAGCAAAATTCTTTAGAAGAATAGTATATAATATAATATAGAATAGTCTGCTTCTATGAGTCCATTGTATGTTCCAGACATTGGTGATCACGGCTCTGGACGTACCATACTGCTATTACTTTGTACAATGCACATAGAAGTCTGAACGTATTCATTTAGTTTCTTTCTCTTTCCCTCCAATTTCCAGTCTGTGACTGCCTGCAACTTGAGGAATTTGGTTAAAATCGATCGAGACATGCCTTGTCGAACACTTCTGTATTTCATTTTGTGCTAAATGATTTTGTAATCATCAATTATTGATTTCTGCAGCTATACTTCTCGTAACTGTCCTCTTTCAACAGCACAATTGTTAGCTCATACCTTTTGTTTTCATTTAAGCTCTGGAAAACGTGTATATTTGGTTACTCTGTCCAATGAATCCTTATCATATTTCGTAAATAATGCACCTCGCAACTCTTTGACTTTTTCCTCATGTGCCATCAAAAATTATTATACCGTTTTCCGCCTGATCTAGACATCAATGAGTGCAGCAGTGACCCGTGTATGAACGGAGGAGCGTGCGTGCAGGTTCCAGAAACACCCAACTTCTACAGCTGCACCTGCCCCAGTTCCTTCACAGGCACACAGTGCGAGACAAGTAAGTATTAACCCGCTCCGCACCTTTGTTTTGTTTCTGTGCATTTAATAGCTAAACATGATATATTTAAGTTCTGCATGACCGCCACCCAATGGGGATAAGGCCTCAGACAAAACTGGACATAGAGCATGTTTTGGGAACAGTAGTCACCAGTCATTTTTGAGATCGCAGTATACTTCCTTTAATGACCACAAGTCCCATCTTTAACCTCCAATCTTCTGAGAAGCATGTGTATGGTATGCTTAGAGTTGATTCTTTATGAACCATTAAACAAACGTTTTTACCAATCCCACGACTTTAACAATGAATGATGAAAAATAAGTATTTTGAGTTACAATTTCAAGTGGTAATATGACTTATCTGTTAATTGGATTTTTCAGAATTTCGAGTTTTCAATTTACGGCACTATTGACTTTCTCACAGTAGAAACTTTAAAAATGGAAAATTAAATGTTACAACAGTGAAGTACTTATTACCTTCTATTTCAGATATTTGCGTAAGTAAGAGGCTCAAATCATGTGTCACCTAGGCAAATTGGTTCGGTGTACGGAATCATTTATGCTTGTGAATAATGTGCACGAATCTTCGCGTTAGCACTGAATGTGCCAGACTAAAATGCACTTAATAGGGTGTGAGTGTATCACCTGTGAATATGTAGGCATGTCGCCTGAAAAGAGCATGTGCTCTTTGTCAAAACACAAAATAGCTTCATGCCAGGTCCGTTCAGATCTTTTGGCGTTTGGCAATTTCTTCCGCCTTTAGTATGTTTTAACCGATACATTTCTCTCATAATGTATAGATATTGACGACTGCGCGAATGATCCGTGCCAGAATGGAGGGACGTGTACCGATGGGATCAATACATACACGTGTGTCTGCGTGACTGGGTGGATGGGGTTAAACTGCGATCAAGGTAGCGTCCATTCTCTAATATGCATGGCTGTTGCCAACGACTGCAGTTTATCATGTGCAATCAAAATGGCCACCGACTACTTTTCTGCATATTGTAACTGTATTGGAAACAAGATATATTACTAATGGTTACTCAAATAGTGACATGGATGCATCAAAATCACGTGTTTGAGGGCTTGGGAGGGAGAACTGGGGAAGGGGGTGGGTTGTTCATAGATTTGATACAATAGATTAAAAAGGGGGGGGGGGCAGGTGTGATTAATGACTTGTAGCTTATGAGTGAACCAGTATATCTTCAGAAATATTAGAGTTGATTACTGGAGAGAGAGAGAGATTCTCGAAGTATGATACCGAAATAACGAATGAAATTTACAGCAATGTAATACACTCAGTCATTGAGTCCTCCTTCGCCTTAGAGTTTAGCAACACTACAGAACTTCTTAGTCCTTTGTGGTTCCTTATTAATCTTGAAGGACCACAACACTATAGAACACAATTAAAATGTGCATGCACATTTCCCCGACTCCTGCCCTCCTATATATTCTAATGGTAACAGACGTCGACGATTGTGCCGCCGTCCCCTGCGTTAATGGCGCGGCGTGCGTGGACAACGGTCTCAATTCGTTCACATGCACCTGCGCTACTGGCTTCACGGGAGAGATTTGTGACACGGGTAAGGAATGTGTGTTATGAGGAACTCATTTCAGGGTTGTTTCTAAACATAAAAGCAGGAGAACATAATTGCCACGTTTAGAACAGAACGACTTAATCATATTTCAAATAATTCGTATCAGGATAAATATAAATGACATAGGTACATTATATATGAGTTATATGTAAGTCGATATTGTTAAGATACCACAAATGTTTGATAGAAATAGAAATATGCCGTGTAATGACATGAAAAACAAAATGGTAATTACAACACATCACCATGATTAATTGTAGATCGGGTCATAAAGTTGTCAGGGTGTGGATGATAGATTTGTAATTAAATATATTCACTTCTTAAATCTCCCGAGAGTTTGAGATTTCATGACACGAAATTAGCAGACATTAACCCCGTACTCAGATAGTGACGTTTTCAATAAAATTTATATGGTGATTCATACACAGTTTCTAATCACTCCAGAGAAAAAAAGAAGAACAGGACATGGAAAGTTATTCGTTCATTCACATATAATTCAAATAATTGCCTAAAGAGATTTTGCTTTGTAGCGGCGGAAAAAACCCGGCGTCAATATGCCCGCGGTGAACAGCAGCGGCAAATGTGTACGTACCTTATCAGCTCGTGCCATCTAAGATGCTATCAATGGCGAAGTAGCGGACTTTGATTTGTGAAATGTTAACCTGGATTGTATGCGCGGCTTCTACCTCGACAGATATCATCGACTGCGGTTCCGGTTCCTGCCTCAATGGGGCGACGTGCAACGAAGGAGTCAATTCTTACACATGTGTCTGTGCCGCTGGCTACACAGATGAATCGTGTAGCACAAGTAAGGATGCTGACCCCAAGTTTAAACTTATTTTCGGCATTTTTTTTGTTCAACTTATAATTCAGAGCTTTTGTGCCAGAGAAACTCCTGTGTAAGGGTCTTTGTACATGTTACGTGCCAAAATGCACATAATATAAATGAGAGTACATGCAAACATATACACAAAATAAATTCGGGCTAGAAACAAACTTTGTGTTAAACAATGGAGTCCCAAAAAATACATGGGATATGTCACGACACTTTGAGATAAGATACCGACTATGTTTTATAGGAAAATTATGTTACTACTAACAATCCTCACCGAAGCAACATGGTTATTTGATGAAAATTTTGAATAATGACAGACAAATTGCTATTAATATGACAATTTAAATTGAATTTCCGCATACCTTTATTTCAAAACTTCATAATTTGCTTCGGGATTTGGCTTCGTCTTAAATAGACATCGACGACTGCGCCAACGACCCTTGTAATAATGGAGCGACGTGCGTGGATATGGTCGATTCTTACATGTGCACCTGTGCCGCCGGATTCACAGATCTTACATGCAGTCAAGGTACATGAAGACACACACGTCAGTTTTGTATTGCAAATAAATACGCTATTTGTTTTTTCAAGGGATATCCTAAAGATAAGTAGGATGTTCACATCTTTATTCCAAAGATTACTATTTCATAACGAAATCGTCCTAACAACTTGTTTATTACGTAATACTGTGTGAATGGAATTGAAACCATCTGCCATGGCTATTTTAATGGGATCTCGTATGTCGCGAAATTGCAAATGTGTCCTTCATTCCGTATGTTTGTTATTGTTATTTCGAAATTTCTTTCCAGTTTTTAACATCAAGATAAAAGTAACACATCATACAAAAATGGAAATAAACAGTTAAGAGAGCAGCATACATACATAAATACGTATTTACACATTATTACAAATATTTGTAGGCAGGGCTATATCACTAGCATTAAACCAATCCCCGTTTAAGGAAGTGTCATTCTAGTTTACCCTCTCTTTTTACAACACGATATTCCAACCCTTTACTAGAATTATCATTCCAAAATACTCATGACTTGAACGCTGATGAATAATGCCATAATAACAGTAACAGTAATCTTGACCAAAGTTTCATAATTTTATCTCGCAACAATGTCTTTCCTCATATGGTTGATCTTGCATGCATTTTATACCAGGGTTCTGCCATACTCGCGATAAAATTCAAGAAAACCGGTGGTGGATGAGTCTAACTCGCGCCGCCGCAACAAATGTAGATTCCTGAGCTAGCTGAGCCTGCTATGCATGCTGACTGCTAGCTATATGCATGAGTTTAGAATTGGTTTAGGTTTAGGATTACGGTCAGGGTTAGGTTTAGGTTCAAATTAATGAAATTAGTGGGATACCAACGTGCATTAGCACCTTATAGGCGTAGGCTGCGTACGTGTGCGCTGACGAGGTAGACTCAATCACCACGGATTTTCTTGAATTTTATCGCAATTATTGCAGAATTCTGGTGTAAAAAAAAAAAAAATACGCGCGCGCGGGATATGATTCAGCTTGGTGGTCAAGAACATTTTTCGACTAATGTGTCTGTAGAGAGAAGTAAACATACTCCCATTTTCTCACCATCACAAAACAGCACGATTGAAACCTTCAGTATAAATCGTATATTTCTGTGCTTTTAACACATATTTCTCAATGTCAGATATCGACTACTGTGCCGATGATCCTTGTCAGAATGGAGCGACGTGCGTGGATATGATCGATTCTTACTCGTGCACCTGTGCCGCCGGCTACACAAATAGCACATGCGGCGAAGGTAATGATGTCTTCTCTATTTGGCATGTGCATCAATGTTCAAACGCCAATTTGTATTGTAACTGTAATTATTTGATCTACAAGTAGTATCAGACTGATGTGTGTATAGACAAGGAAACACATTTACATTTCCCCACCATCTAGATTTATGGTATGATTGAAATATTTAGATTGGACTGCGAATCATTAACATACAGATAGTCTGCGTTATTTTCTATTTTTGCTTTTATCATATATTTCTCTATTTGTCTATGTCAGATATCGACGACTGTGCCAATAACCCTTGTGAGAATAGAGCAACGTGCGTGGATTTGGTCAATTCTTACATGTGCACTTGTGTTCCCGGTTACACAAATAGCACATGCGGCGAAGGTAATGATGTCTTCTCCATTTGGCATGCCCATCTGTGTTCAAACGTCATTTTACATTGTGATTGTAATCATTTAATTATTGTTAGAATGGGGCGACGTGTAATGATGGGGTAGATTCTTACTCGTGTGTCTGTGCCCCTGGCTACACAAATGATACGTGAAATCAAGGTACGGTAGTAAGCACAACGCGGTGTGGTTTGTATCATCATGTTACAGAGGTTTAATCGCCGTTGTAAATCAAATCATGACTGCCAATGCGTGGTATCAGTGATCTATGTCGCACGTTTATTACGTATCATTACGTTACACATTGTTTATACCCAAAACAGAATATTCTGATTTATTTAATTCCTCTGCCTCTAACTTATCCTCATCGAGTTAGGGCAGATATAAGAAAGTGAGCTATGTTCTTTAATGTTCACCCATATGTTTCCATATATGCTCACATAACTGTATCTTTTTCTGAATAGCTGCATGCATCTCATGCAGGTAGGTCGTCTTTTTCCTGTATTTAAAACTCAAGTATCGTATTGCCACATATATATACCCAAATTTATACCAATATACACTATTATACCGTTGTTAATGAATAAAATATGTTGTAATTATAACATATACCCCTTGATTGACTACTTTGCAGGATATGATACTGCGATAGATATATTAGCCTAGGTACTAGGCTGTGAGGTACATGGATAAAACCCAGTGTGTCAACAACTATGTCTGGTAACACAGACTACGCCCGAATGACATCATAGCTCCTCTGGCTTCTTGATGGGATTTGGGCATAGTCTGTGTTACCAGACATAATTGTTAACATACTGGGTTGTGTCCATACACCTCACAATGTAGTACCTACACGTAAAGCAAGCTGAAATATGTATCAATGTATCCATCACCGGTGTGAATTTCTTTGCTTTCATTCATATTTCAGAAATAGACGAATGTGACAGTGACCCATGTCAAAACGGGGGGAACTGCACAGACCTTCTTAACGGATACGAGTGCCAATGCCCTAACGGAACCAACGGAACTAGCTGCGAAATAAGTAAATACTGTTATTGATTTATCAAATGAGGAGTTTGTTTGCAAAAGGAGTTAGATCCACTTTTGACCATTTTGAGAAAAACTACTTTTTTTATTCTCCCATATTGCAAGATTCTTACGCAAAACTAAATTGTCATGATATACTACCCTACCATGTGAACATAAAATGTGGTCTAAAAGAAATCTACCTGTCCTCATATTTTTTTTCAAGAAATTACCTTTTTTTTTTTTTTTATCTAATCCCTTTTTGCAAACAAACTTAGATGGATCGAGCCTTATTGAAAAAAGGAAGTGATTTTTGTTTAGTATTTTTGTTCATTTTCAATGGGAATTTCAACCTTTCTTTGGTATCATCTTATAGAGCTACTTCAAATCTATACATTGAGTAAAAAAAAATAATTTGATGAAAAATAGATCTAACCCCTTTTGCAAACGAACTCTTCATTTTGTTTAAAAAAGGGGTTAGATCCACATTTTTTTTTGCAAAAGGGGTTAGATCCACTTTAGAGCATCTAGCTTGTTTATTCTCCCATACTACAATATCCGTATGCGAAACTAAATTGTAATGATATGCTACCCTACCATGTGAACATAAAATTGGGTATAAAAGAAATCTACCTGTCTCCATACTTTTTAAATATATATTTTTCTTTTAAAATTTACCTTTGTGGATCTAACCCCTTTCGCAAACAAAGTGAAATGGATATAACCTCTTTTGAAAAAAGTTTTTTTTTGCCATTTTTGTTAACTTTTTAATGGGAATTTTAACTTTTCTTTGGTACCATTTTATAGAGCTACTTCAAATCTATACATTGAGACAAAAACAATCACACTTGATGAAAAGTCGATCTAACCCCTTTTGCAAATGAGCTCTTCAATTAACTCTTTGAATAAGTGCGTGATGCGATAGGGATATAAAAACTAAAGTGTCTGTGTACGTTCAAAGACAGGGTGTCCCTTTTGCAGGCCAAAAAGATAACATTTTGTAATAACAACGGACATTGAAAGAAGATACTGTTTCATAACTTCCCTCCCAGCTATAGAACTAGAAACTAACTTATAGCGATCGCTAGATTTTGAAGAGGTTTGGGGCTGGTCTTCCGGCATTTATAGCCTAGAGACCGGAGACCGCTGTGCGCTATAGCAGTGTTATAGTCTTCGCCGCACTGCTTGCGTTCAATGGGAGCATGCCCGTGGTGCGAGGTGCATAGCGCATCGCCAGGGGCAATGCGAAGTAATGTAGACTACGGCCGCTAGGTTTCAATCGTAAATGTCGATATTTTTTCACTTTTCTCAAAAGATTCGTGAGTCTACGACCAGGTGATGACTGTGATATTTTACACACGTTATCGTTATGGTATACTGTTGATTCCCATCGAGGTTCGTGACTTTGGCAAATGGAATACCCTGTCTTTATGATTTAAGATGTTCCAATATAAAATCGAAATACATTGTACACAATGGGCAAATGCAGATAAATTAAATATAAAAAGATTTTTTTTTTCATTCAAAAGTGTAGAATTACAACGTAATAGACTAAGTATGCGATCGAAAAGTCCAGTTTATAAATTGGAGAATGAACTGAAATTAAAAGCTCTAAGGCTTGACGAATTTCAACCTACATATATATATATGCTTCTACATATAAAAAAAAATGTATTTAAAAGTAAAGGACTGCATATTGTTACTTTAATTTAACTTGATAGAAGGTGAATTCTACTTGTCTATTTCTCCAATCATCAATGATGCCATACCTCCGAATCATGCCATACGCTCACATTTAGCAGTTTTATTTTCAATATACCTCCTTACAGTCGTTTTCCCGCTCAAAAGCCCGTTCGATACAAATCACTTCTTTATGAAATAACCTTTCAAATTCCCCTCCCCCGAACACCAATACAACTCAATACATAATATGTAGAAATGACATACGTCCTTCTTCTCCTTCCTAATGTTAATATTTGTTTGCTTTTGTCCATTTTCAGATATAGACGACTGTGTCGATGTGACATGCCACAACGGGGGAAACTGCAGTGACCTCCTTAACGCATACGAGTGTATGTGTCCGGATGGTACCAATGGCACGCATTGTGAAATAGGTGAGACAATTGTTTATACGCAACTAAATCATAAAAAAGGGATTTTAAAACAGGATTTACGAAAGAGATGAGATCAACATGAAAGTGCAGCTAATATTTGGCCTCTTATCTGTCACTTCCTCAGTGCAATATCACATTTCGTTTCAATCGGTTGCACAGTATCTTGACTTAAATCAAGTCATAGAAATTCCTTAGATATTACTTGTGAGGAATCAATCTGACAACTGACACGAGAAGTACAAAAGAAGCGTTAACACAGCTCATTATGGAGTGGTTTTGCTGCTGTCGTCTGTTTCGTCTGTTGGTGCGATCGCGTCGTTAGTTGCTCCCTTCACGAGAAGCGGTGAACCACCATGGCAATAAAAAAAAAATTACTGTGCGTGCGACGTTCCATTTTAACATGATACTTAATCGTGTTGTTAATAGCAGTTGGTTGCCAATCGCAGTCACAATCATAGTCGTAACAGTGTAAAATGCTGTGCTTACTCATTGATAACTTCAGTTTTGCTTTGTGACAGCGGTAAGCTCTGGCGTTAGAGTTCATGACGCGAGCGGCAGCTGCATATCGCGAACGTAACTTAAGTGAGTATGCATTAAGAATGTAGCAACCAACTCAAATAGAGAGCACTCACTTCTTAAAGCATAGTGCCTCCCAATGCTGATATTTGCATATTCACATGGGGCAGTTTGGAGTCTGGCAGAAAAAGAGTTTAAGGCGAATAAATGTGACCCATCATCCTGAAGCTAATATTTTAGAAACGGCCTACACATTTAACCATGCCTCTTGCCATGTGATTCCTTCCGCAGACATCGATGAGTGCGCCTCTTCCCCTTGTCTGAACAATGGTACCTGCTCCCAGAATATGACAATGTTAGGCTCCTTCAACTGTACCTGCTTGGAGAATTATTTCGGCGAGACGTGTGACCAAGGTATGTTATGTGCATGCTAGGAGCATGCTATTTTCACACAATCAGAATATTTACCTGGCTTTGGTAAGCGCCTTTGAGTATTCATGTGGCAACTACGAAGGTCCATAAGATTAAATTAATGTACATGTCGGTGTTTCTTTTGAAATGAGAAACATCACCCTACATCAATGCGAGGAATGGAATTACAGTCATGATAAACAAATATCATATTTATATCTACAGTAATGGAGTGCGGTTTGGTAAACCTTTTTTCTTTAAATCTTTGTGCTTGATGCAGTGTCAGACAGCTTCAATACTTCAATCACCCTAGACGCACCGTTCACCGAAGATCTTCTCAACACCTCTTCTGCGGCTTTCATGGATCTCGCGGCAAACACCAGCAATGGGGTAAGTAGAAGTTGGTGCATGACATTTTCAGATCGAAACTGAACTCTGAAGATATGATCTGAAAATGACTCGAAGTTTAGTAATATTGAACGTTATATTCACTTCATCTTGCACTGACAATCTCATTTCAAACAACACAATCGAAGATTCTCGACCACATAAATGCTGCTAACAGGAACGTTTCGTGGCAGGTTTGTTGTGATATGATCTGCCAAGTGAACATTATATCCCATTAGGTTTCCTACTCCTCTGTCAGAATCCTTGATCACGATCAATATTAAACGCACAAGCAAAATCCTTTGAACGTGCGGTTACAGATCCCGGTAGAGGTAGGATTTTTGAAAACTGCCACAATCACTTTCTAGTCGCAATAGTCGTAAAAGTAGCAGTATTAGTATTTATAGTAGCAGAAATAGTGGTAGTAAGGAAGTATAATCTCGTGAACACATACACCAAACATCTGCTTCTCTTTTTTTGCAGTTGGACGCTGTGTTGAACGGAACTGGTAATTCCACTCTGGTCTATGATGGAAACGAGGTAGTGAGTGCGAGGTATGAAATATATCAACAGCTATATTAGCAATTTATAAGTGTGCGTTGGTACTTTGGTTTAACAATAGCCATATATAAAAAAAAACCGCATTGTGTTTACGAAAACAACACTTGCTTAAATTCATCCAATGGGGAAGATCATGACACTTGCTTCCAAACCACAATAATGTTGTATCATGTCATTGATTTAATATCTCCTCCGTCGATAATCATATTGCATTATACGCACTTAAACAAAAGAGATTGAGTACATCATCACCTGTCCAGATCTTAAATACTGCGAACGGTATGGAGTCGGGTGTTCGCTACAACGCCCCCCGGCTACACACACATACACACACACACACACACACACACACGCATACACTCCTAATGATACACACACACACACCTCGCTGCCATCCAAATATACTAACCACTGACTGACTGTGCCATTCCCTCCCACACAACAGCAATGGCAGCATCATTTTGTTCATCCGGATACGTTTCATCCTGATCGTCAAGAGGTTCGACCTCCTGATCACAGTGATGCAGCTTGGTCGCAATCACATCGATCAACACATCCACAGTGACCTTGCCAGTAACAACTCTATACTCAACAACGTCTTCCAGACACCTGCCACAGTCTCGGTTGATGGAGGTACAGTATTAAAGCTCTGTACTAAAATAAAGACACCTGCTACTTGTGAACGTTTGAGCATGAAGTGAAGTTATTCTAAAGTGGCAAACAGATGCTATATCATGGAAACGAAAATTGAATGAGCCTCATTTCACCGTGACTATATTTTTATAGACACAACTGCTCGCTGTTTGTATGCAATCGCCATGAAATGGTCGGATGGCACCATGTTTAGTGATTACTAAATTTATCGCAGGCGATCACAGGTCACACGTCAAGGTCAAATCCTAAGTTTCGACTTTTTACGTGATGACACGAGAAAAGTTTGACCAAACTTAGTACAATGGCAATGTCGGACAGGGCAGTTAAGTGATTATATTTCAGTTAAGGTAGGAAAAAGGTCATAAGTCATGGTAACATCGACATTTAATGTTGAGATGTGATAATTTCTAAAATATTTGAACAATTATCTCCAAACTTAGTATAATGATAATACATATAATACATGACAGGTCTATCTAATAAATAGTATGTCATAGCCAAGAAATAGGTTTTTCTGGCATTGGCCGATGGACTTTTACTATATGGGACGATGAACCTGATTTTGGCAAAACTCTTACGCGGGAGGGTGGACATAAACTCACTTCAGAAGCACATGATTACATAATTATAACCTGTATTACGATTCTGTAATTGGACTTTTCTTTGGTTTACTGATTGGTATCGAACTCTATTTATCGAGAGGGAATAAAATATCATTAACGATATCAACATCTACTGCAATTTTAATGCCACTGGTGTGGTTTCAATGCTTTCCTTGCAGCTGACCTGTGTGTGAGCAGGGAACCGTGCATGAACGGAGCCGCCTGTACGTCCAACGGAAATAGTGTCAGCTCTATCGAATGTACATGCACGCCAGGCTTCACGGGGTCTGACTGTGGCACGGGTAAGTAAAATAAAAAAAACACTTTAGTGATTATTATGATAAACCACATAAACGTGCTATATCATAGCCAAATATAACAATTAGACACTTCTCATTGAAAACGTTTTCTTGCTTTCCATTGTATGTGGCAGAACACCACATGAGAAGGTCCACCTTTTCGCATATATTCTTGATTATAGATTTATATTGATGTTAAACAAATCCCGATTTTTACCGACAAATGAACATTAATTTTTACAATCGTGACATGGCAGAATATTTATGTTGACAGAAAACACGCGGATTTAGATTGAAATATGCAATATCTCCGTTTTGTACTTTACACATCTACCAGCATGTACATGCATCATTTTAATATTTTTTCTGTTTAAAGGGATAGAAACTCTGAAATTACGTTGTTTTCAATAAAAGCAGTAATATGAAAGAAACCTATAAAGGTTTGACGAATACCCGTCAAAGAATTATAACCTTCTGATTTTACAACGTCTCATGCGAGGTGCTCTTCCATTATGTTCTGTACATTTTTTTTTTGAAAATGTCAATTTTCTCAAAAAGAGATGCGTAATTTTACCTGTGTATTTGATATGTAATTAAAAAACACCTTTTTACACACAACCCCTGTCCCAGGATGCATATATTTTTGAGAATGCAAATTTTTGACAAACAAATGATGTCCACAAAATTTTGTAACGTGACGTTACAAAATTGAAATTTCAAAAGATCATAACTTTCTTATCCTTTGATGGATTTTCGTCAAACTTTCACTCAATTGTTTATTTTATTGAAGCCAACTCAACTTTAGGGTAGACTATTACTTTAAGCAAATAGAGATTGTCATTATTCAAATTGATTGAAACCAGGGCTCTACCCACTTCCATATCAATTGAGTATTTTCCCGACATGATCGCAGGTGTGCAGGTGTGTTGGATGTGTACACGATAATTTGTTGCTTTAAATGAGATTTTAGTAATTAAAATGATATTTTGATGCAAAAAAGCTACCTGCAGAAATTGCTACACTCAAACAGTAGTGTTATTAACTTCATGTACCATTGTGGATTTCGTGTACCAGTAATGAACAAATATTCCAATAGGCCTACATGTTATGAAGCATATTTGATAAAGTCAAGGTCCTAACATTTTGCAAGGAGTGGGTGTGTATTTCTTAGTGTCAAAGTCACCCCTTGGAACAATACAACACCCCCAAATTATTGGTGACAGCAACGTTTTGCTGTCACTACTATATGTACCGGTGATATAAATGGTAAATGTAAAATAGGACACTATCGTATTTTACGATGGATTGTTAATATCCCCGAAACATCTATTAAGTGTATATCCGATAAGGAAATGTCTTTGGTCATAAGAAATAGTGCTTTAATACATTTAAGATTTGAGTTGCCAGGCTTATTTATGTGCAAAAAGATAAAAAGCACGAAAGAGAACGTATAATATAGCTGATTATGTGAGAATATTAACATGTTTACATAAATAACAATATCACCTCCACAAAGAGGTTGACTTGTGAAGTAGGTTTTTATTAAAGGTGTTTGAACCACTGCTTATCTATTCATATATTAACCTACGTTTCTTACATGTTCGATAAGCCGGATTTTGATTTGATAGTAAATCTATTGTAGTTTATGAACTCATGATTTTTTAAGTCACATGTACTGTTCATCAACGAAGTCTTACAATGTTGATCTTCTTTTAGATGTTTTCTTGAAAATGCCCTCTACCGTAGATTCATTATTTATATTTCCATTGACCTATATACACATTTCCCAACTCATTTACATACTAGACATTGACGACTGCAAACCTGACCCCTGCCAGCATGGAGGGACATGCGTAGACGGTGTAGATACATATGAATGTATCTGTCTTCCAGGATACAACGGCACTAACTGTGAGACAGGTGAGAACATCAAATATATCAGGTCATACATATTTAAACAAGCTACATAACAACAGCCACACTAAGCCTGAAGTTCTGAAAACAGGGGCGTGTTCTAACGAAGGATGTTAATAATACATTAATATTAATGTATCATGCGTTCCATGCTGATTCCCGATTCCCTATTTCAAATTTTACCACAATCGTACTTCTTGTAATCTGTGACTTGATGTAAATTTCTATACAGTCAACCCTGTAAAGGAGGATCGCCCAAAGAACGAGAATGGTAGTATTCATAAGCATGTAGTCTTTATACACAAACTGCTTTAATATATGAGTCAATCAGAGGCAGTTTTCAATGGACACGGGATGTGTGATATTGTGGTTGTTCTACACTGGCCGCCTCTAAAGTAAGCTACATTGTACTAACATCATGAAGATGATTTTGACTCACAACTTATAATAAACTTTTACAACTGTTTGAGAAAAATTTCTCGCTTCTAACCTGTTTTACTTCATTTTTTATTACAGATATCAACGAATGTATGTCTAATCCTTGTCACAATGGAGCTACGTGTGATGACGCGGAAAACATGTACACGTGCCTGTGCCTGCCCGGATACACAGACACAAATTGTGATATTGGTGAGATACGAAGAACAATACGACAGTTATCAATGTTTTCTTAACTCATTCGGAACCAAAAATATTTCAATGCAAAGTTGTATTTGACTTTCAATTTGGCAATACTTTTCTTTCAAAAAGAGATCGTACTCATGAAAACAGCGAATATTTCATTTAGATTATTTAAAAAAAAGAACATAAGCTTTTATATGAATTGATGTGCCAATTTGAAAAGAAAATGTAGGATTCCATCCTTTTCAGCGCGTTGCCAATATAAAGAATTATTAATCATGTTGATTATTCGACATTTCATGCGCTTGTAATACTTGAAATAAAGAATAATAGCGCCAAATCCACATACGCGTTGTACTTTTCGTAATACCTATATGATATAATGCATTTATCAAAGTGATACCAATAAAAAAAGAAACATCTACCGGGATTACAGATGCATTTCTAAGTTGTTTGAAATAAATGTCTTCCCGATTCATCAGGACGGAAGTGGTGAACAGCATTTTGACAGCAAGAAGCTGTCATATAAGATGGAACAGTTTACGAACGTTAGCATTATTTTGTCGAAAGTGATCGCAATAGTTCTTAAAAAAACACATGAATAAATTTCATTATTTATCATTCCATCATCTGTTGAAGCATCACGTATGCATATTCAATGACATGGCCTCACTCACAATTTGGCCAGAGCCAGAATATTATCTCAATGTGCTTATTTCCGGTCCGTTTCCGTTATCACAATATTATACAATATTAAACACACACACACACACACACACACACACACACACATGACCCTGTACGGTTAAGGTGAACAAATGCCAAATTTGCAAAGGGAAGAATGTCGATGAAATGTTTGAAAGCAATTTTGTTTTGGACGACCCGTCCAAAACTTACTCACGGTCCGCTCAAAGTCGGTTTCCAGTTCTATCTTAAGGCGTACAGTTCTCATACTCTTTTTTTCTTATTTATTTGCCCTTGTTTTTACCTTCTTTTTTTTACCTGCGAAATGGCTTCTGTGATAAAGCTATTAATTTAACTTGGCATCGTTGAAGTTGAATAAATCTTCTGCTCCCCTGATTTGTTGTACGATCTTCCAGCGCTTGAACTATCCCATGATTTTTTTTTTTATGTCAACTGCTTAGAAATCAATGAATGTGACCAGAACCCTTGTCAGAACGGCGGCAACTGCACGGACTTAATTGACGATTACAGTTGTGACTGCGTCTTGGGGTATATATCTCAAGACTGCTCCTTGGGTAAGTCAGCTTCAATCTTCAATCTTACAAATGTTTAACGACTTGGATCACACGGCACACTAAATGTTAATGCCAACATATATATAGAAAAATATACGTATAGGTGAAATTAGGAGATAGAAGTTAGAAACATGTGATAAGTAAAAAAAAATATATACTTATAAACATGCAGACGGGAAATTGAGGATGGAGAAAATTACGAGAAAAGAAAAAGAAGAAGAGTAGTACAATATTGACGAATAAGCAGAGAAAGAAGAGTCCTTACACATGATACTTTAGGAACCAATATCGAAGGTTTCCATTCTCTTGCTTATTTATATTCATGAATAAGCATTAAAGAAATCGATGATTCATGCAACTGTCAATTAACATGTACAGTAAGTACAAATTGGTCATCAATTTTACTTTTACAAGTCCAAGCTGTAGCGCGCAGACATCAGAGCAAAACAAAGAAAAGAGCTTCCTCTTATTATAAATATTTAAACACCAATTTGTTTTTTTACCGCGTGTTACAACAGTTTACATATTATGGAAATATATTTGATTATTACTACTTATTGGAGATGAGGATTTAATTTGTGTTTCATGTTATTATAATTCAATATCTTAACTTTAAAACTCAACTCAATTGGGTGAACATGAACATTCTCCCCCTTGTGATTGAATACGTTGGGCTTACTTGCCCATTAAGATTAAAAGCATGGCAAGGTTGGTTGTCACAATCCTCCTGATTGCAGTAATTCATCTGAATTTCATGTTCTTTTCTTGGTGGACTGTTAAGATGAGAACGATTGCTCCCTGGTTCCGTGTCAGAATGGTGGCGTGTGCACAGATCTCGTTGCCTCTTACAATTGTACTTGCCTCGATGGGTTCTTTGGCGAAGTCTGCGAAAATGGTACGTACCCCTGATTAAGTCTTTACCTAAGTGTATTAGTGGTGCGCACAAAGGTTAAACAACCAGAGAGCTCTATTTTAAACAGCCATCTGATATAATTAAAGTGGTACGTTGGTGGAGCCTGTCCCAATTTTATAACAATCACACAAATGCAATATCCTAGAGAAACTTCCATTTCGTTCACATCGTAAATGCCTTATCAATAAACAAAAATAAGGCTTTGAAATGTTTTCTGAAGATATTTACATAATACTGCAGTATCCTTCAATCCTTCAAAGTGTACTAATACTTATTCATGACATGTATCATGAATCAAGAGGAATAAAATTAAATGGAATGGATGTGGTTTAGTGGATGGTTGCTCTTACTTCCAGAGGTATGGGTTCAAACCCAGTAGCTGCCACTGATGTCTTTACGCATGTAAAAGGACCCACCGGGATCCTTCGAACAAGTGACAGGGGTAAGACGACAGGGCCCACATGAAGAGCAGTGTTTACACAAGTGAAGCTACCTAAGGTATGATAACACCACATCATCATTAATGCTATCATATCATAATGTATTAAATGACAATTATCTTCTTGTTTACTTATCATTCCTCTGTATTTACCAAGTCACTAACGCCTGTGACTCGAATAACTGCGCAAGTGGGTCAACGTGTGAGGACTATAGGAGCTATTTCACCTGCGCTTGCCCGGAGGGCGTCTATGGAGCCACGTGCAACGAAAGTAAGCGTTGAACTTGCTTCTGGCTTGATGCGCACATGTTTTAGTGGCGAAACAAGAACATGCATGTATCTCTAATCTTCTAATAATTTATAATTTTCCTGATTCCAATCTAATATAATTACTTGCACCATCCAAGTACTACAGGAACCCCTGTAAATCGTAAATCATAAATTCTTGTTCTCGGTTTCTGTATAGACCAGTTATCCTATATGTGCCAGAGAAACAGCCCCTATATGGGATTCGTGTTTTTTACTGGTGCCAAATTCCCTAAATGGCACATCAAGAGTTAACATGTTAATTCTTCGGATTGTAAGATTTCGGGCTACATGTACATGGAAGATTGAGCCTGCAATTTCTGATCTAGTGCTATCTCTTCCCAATTCTACACATATTTTTCCTTTTATTTAATATCGTTTTTTTTTATTAATGCATTATGATGTGCTTCAGTGTGGATTTTGTGATCATATTGTATGTACCTGTTTGGGTAATGGAAGATTCTCCAAGGTATTTCACAAAACTAGGATCCAGCTTTTGAACACACACATGTATGTATGATATGTATGAATATATATACAGCTGAGGCCAAAAGTTTACATACACCCATAGAATTCAATGCAATTTGTTTGCCTGCCAAACATCGTAAAATTGACTATATCTTCAGAAATATAAGTACTACCATGACGAATTTGGTATCAAATGAAATGGCGTATTAAGATATTTCAAATGATTGGAATGCCGTTGGGGTTAAATTCTATTTCAGTTGGAATTTCCTTTGAAGAAAAAAAGATAAATTCGTGCCAAATGTATTCTATTGTTTGTCATTATATTTTTAAACATCGTTTCATAGATATATAAAAATTTCAAATCTATGATTTATATTACATTTCGTATCATGATATGTCACCACTGAACAAAAAGTGTAATCTGAAATGTTTGTGTTGATAAGTAACTAGCACAAATATGAAATGTTTTTGTCAATTTGTTATTTTCAATTTGTCTAAAATAAGAAGATTTAGGGAGACAAAATGACAACTACATATTTTCAACTCCTGATGACAAAGCAATGTGATGAAGGGGCATGACATACTCATTTATTTGATACCAAATTCGCCATGACAGCACAAATATTTGATAAGATACAGTACATTTTATGATGATTGGCAAGTGTCAACTTTTCTTTGAATTTCCTGAGTGTATGTAAACTTCTGACCTCAACTGTATATTTAAATATATATTAAACGGATACATGAAAAATGAAAGATGATTGATTAACTATTGAATTAAATCAAAGAAATTGAGTAGTCATGTACATTCAGGGAATGCATGAAAATACTGTTTGACTTAATCCTCAAGAGGCCTGTAGATGACAGTTCACATCATTTTGCGCTGCCTTAAAACCGTTGTAGCATATTGGCCCTAGGAGTGATTATATGTTATGGTGCTGCTCATTATTTCAATGGTTGTTATACTAAGAGTCGTTATTTCAACAGTTTTTTTCTATTCGCAAGTCTTCTTTTTATCGTTAGAATTATATTTTGATTGTGATTAATTTATGTTCAAATGATTTCTGACAATGTAAAACAAACAAATATAAAAATTGATTAAAATGCACTTTCACTGTGACACACACATTTCGCACACTCGGCGGAGTTTTGCAGGGAAAATATTTGTTGCATTAATCAGAAGGTTCGTTATTCCAAGTGTCCCTTTATCTGAAATTCCGTAAATGCGAACACAGAATCAACCTATTGTACGGTGTATTTTTTTTTGCGGATTGACCAGCTCTATTTCACTTTCCGATTAACGAAGTATATTTTGAGGAATCGAACCTATGCAATAACGCATCTTTTTAATGCCCCATTAGAATATCGAGCCGTTAGCACGTATTATTTGTCATGGACATTTTTTTCGGAAGTAAACAACTGATGGTCAATTTACTTAACACTTGTTTTTCTAACTGAATTCTTGACAACTCTTTATAGCTGATCCGATGTGCACAGACTCATTGTGTAGCAATGGCGGCACATGTTACGAACGACCGAACGACGTACCTCCATTCTTCTGTTCCTGTACGCCAGGGTGGGAAAACACCTACTGCGAAAGTAGTGAGTTACCGTGCACTTTCCTTTCTATTAATCATACAAAAAATCCAAGGCAACGATTGCTCAATGTTATAGTGCAACAAGTAAACTAGATATATACACAATTTCTCTAAGGGCTATCACACCGATCTGAAATCTCAGTCGCACTCCCACTGTGATCCGACACTTATGGACGCGTGGGATAAAGCGCGTTGATGCATCGAAAGTTTGAATAACGAGTTGAAAACTTGATACGAAGGACGTGAAGGAGGTCACCATGGGCTCATGTGAGCCCCAAACCTCTGGATTGTCTGGCCAGAACAAGCGCAGCCAGAGTGACTTGGATGCACTGAAGAGCGAATAGGGGGAATCAGGCAGGCAGTGATCTGTGCAGACGGGGCTCATGTCACACATTCCAATATCGGTAGCTTCTGTATGAAATGCTTCTCACAGCGTTTAAAGTTAAGGCGTTCTGAGTGATTACGTCATGTGATATTTAAGATGCTCAACACCAAACCGCATCATGAAGCAAGTCTGTATTTGAAAATTCAATCACTTTCTTTAATGTGCATTTTCGAACAAAAGACGAAAAAAAAAATGATTTGAACTAACCAAACGACCGTGCATGTGTCTCTGACGTAAAACCACGAGCAGATGAGGAAACCACCGCGCCCCATCATATTGCGTGACGATGCTTCCTTCTCACGATTGGCACCTACCATCGTTCTGGTATCTACCAACCTCTCTTAACTCTTTACGCGTTTCGATTCAACACATATTGAAAATTGTTCATTTTGTTTTGCATGCATCCGGAGATGGTTGCTCGTGGAACATACGAATGAAAACCAACTGTAACTTGAGTTACAGTTGAATTAAATACATGGACAAATAACGTACGAGATTTTGTTTGCAGGTGTCGATGACTGCGAAGGCGTGAGCTGCAACTCACAGGGAAGCTGTGTGGATGCCCATGAGAGCTACAGGTGCCAATGCAACCCAGGGTTCGTCGGGCAGGACTGCGAAACAAGTAGGTGCAACCAGAGTAGTGTTAACGAAATGAAAAGCTTGCTCCTTTTATCTGTTTTTCAATGTATCTATTTAGCTCATTGCTCTCCACTGCTGAAGGAAGACCTCCTCCTCATTTTCCCATTTTGATCTATCTTGTGCCGTTCGTTTAAATGTCACACTACCATTTTCTCTGATATTATCCATCCACCTACTTTGCCTGCCTCTTCCTCTAGTGTTAGTTATGGGGGTCCAGACGGTTAATGTGTGTGTCCATCGATCGTCTTTCCTGCTGGCCAGATGATCAGCTAATCTCCACTTCTTCGATTTTATTTCATGTAGTATGTCTCGTACTTTATTTTTCCTTATCAAATCCTGCCTTCTAACTTTGTCCCACTTTGATCTTTGTTGTGGTTTTTGTTTTCGTATTTTGCTTATCGGTAGTATAGGTTCTATATGATCACACTGCGATTTAATATCATAGTTCAAGATTTGAGGTCAGCTACAAATAAATCTGCGTCCTTCCTGGATGATACCAACTCACTGAATTTTGTGGACATATTATATATTATATATTATATATATATGTTGTATATTGATATAATATTAGATGCATTTGAGTGGTATATCAGATATATTGCATTCATCAGTATGAATATCATTATTATTATTATTATACATACAAACCACTTTTTACGAAAACAGCAATTGGTTCAATTAAAAAAAATGAAAAAAAAAAGAAAAAGAGAAACAGCGCTTTACTCACCTGTAACAAGTCTGCCTCGCGCATGTTAAAAAATGCGCGCGCAATCAAGCCATGCGCAATTGTCATGGCGAGAGTTAAATATTGTAAGAATAATGCACGTAAGCTGAAATCATGAAATTAGCCTTGATCCAAGAGGGAAAGATCCTGCAGTGATAAATCAGACACATATTTATGGTGGCGTTAAACTTTCTTGGCCATATGGAAACTGTTAAATGACTATGAGCATTTTAGATTAACTATTCAGCTAGTTTCACCTATATAAACTGGAATGCCCTGAGCTAATAGACTATTAATTTTAATGATTGTGATGAGTAAATGGTATACTTTTATACTGTTCAGCCAAAGTCATATCCTCGTCCGCTTTATAAGAATGTATACGTAGGTAGGGATCGATGATTAATCAGGATTTTGACGAACCTTGGTTATGGCAGTTTCAAAGTAATACTAGTGATAAGAGGTAAAGGGTGAATACGCTTAGCTGTTTGTTTTATGTAAGTATTCTTAAACAGACTTGGAGGTATGCTAGGTATGTTAGGATTGTTCTAGGTTTAGACGAATTGAGACATTCAGCTTCCATATGATACTCTTTCATATGAGGCGCTATATAGATACAGACTGTAGTATTTATCATGACCATCATTGCAAACCAGATGTGGACGACTGTGCACCGGGCCCCTGCGAAAATGGAGAGTGCATGGATGAGATCAATGACTTCAGCTGCGTGTGCGACGCAGGCTGGACAGGGGAAACGTGTGAAACAGGTGGGTGGTAGAGCGTTTTAGATAACCTCAACTGAGACTGTGACGTATGAATCACAGTATCGGATAGTAGAGCGTTTGAGATTGCTTCAACTGAGACTGTGACGTATGAATCACAGTCTCGGATCGTAGAGCGTTTTAGATTACCTCAACTGAGACTGTGACGTATGAATCACAGTCTCGGATAGTAGAGCGTTTTAGATTACCTCAACTGAGACTGTGACGTATGAATCACAGTCTCGGATAGTAGAGCGTTTTAGATTACCTCAACTGAGACTGTGACGTATGAATCACAGTATACAAATATTGACTGCTATGAGGGGCACAGTTAAAATTATAAGCCCAAGATGATGTCAAAACCATGACTATGCCCGAAGCGAAGCTGAGGGCATAGTCATGGTTTTGACATCACCGAGGGCCTATGATTTTAACTGTGCCCCGAATATTAAGCAGTCAATATTTGTTTTATAAACCGAATGTATAGATTCTTCTCATCGATTGGTTAAAAGATTTCCTGAACTGACAAGGCCTACAAGATAGCATGTAATAGGCATGTAAATCAACACTCATTGCGCGTACAGGGATTGCGCACACACGAGCGATATCGCGCGGTGTTGAGGTTGTCTTATTATTTTCCGGGCACAGTCGATTGCCATGCCCCGGGCACAGTTAATTTTGACGTCATCTTGTTAAAAACGGGGGCACAGCTATTTCGATGACTCTACTTTTAACCAATCAGATGAGAGGAATCTATGTATGAGGTATATAATCTCGGATAGTAGAGCGTTTGAGATTGCCTCAACTGTGACTGTGACGTGTGAATAAGGTGGGTACTAGTATACAAATATTGACTGCTATGAGGGGCACAGTTAAAATTATAAGCCCAAGATGATGTCAAAACCATGACTATGCCCGAAGCGAAGCTGAGGGCATAGTCATGGTTTTGACATCACCGAGGGCCTATGATTTTAACTGTGCCCCGAATATTAAGCAGTCAATATTTGTTTTATAAACCGAATGTATAGATTCTTCTCATCGATTGGTTAAAAGATTTCCTGAACTGACAAGGCCTACAAGATAGCATGTAATAGGCATGTAAATCAACACTCATTGCGCGTACAGGGATTGCGCACACACGAGCGATATCGCGCGGTGTTGAGGTTGTCTTATTATTTTCCGGGCACAGTCGATTGCCATGCCCCGGGCACAGTTAATTTTGACGTCATCTTGTTAAAAACGGGGGCACAGCTATTTCGATGACTCTACTTTTAACCAATCAGATGAGAGGAATCTATGTATGAGGTATATAAAGGATTTTATAAACCTCATACATAGATTCCTCTCATCTGATTGGTTAAAAGTAGAGTCATCGAAATAGCTGTGCCCCCGTTTTTAACAAGATGACGTCAAAATTAACTGTGCCCGGGGCATGGCAATCGACTGTGCCCGGAAAATAATAAGACAACCTCAACACCGCGCGATATCGCTCGTGTGTGCGCAATCCCTGTACGCGCAATGAGTGTTGATTTACATGCCTATTACATGCTATCTTGTAGGCCTTGTCAGTTTAGGAAATCTTTTAACCAATCGATGAGAAGAATCTATACATTCGGTTTATAAAACAAATATTGACTGCTTAATATTCGGGGCACAGTTAAAATCATAGGCCCTCGGTGATGTCAAAACCATGACTATGCCCTCAGCTTCGCTTCGGGCATAGTCATGGTTTTGACATCATCTTGGGCTTATAATTTTAACTGTGCCCCTCATAGCAGTCAATATTTGTATATTAAATGGCCTCGACTATGACTGTGACTGTGACGTAGGAATAAGATGGGTACTAGAGGGTTTTAAATGGCCTCGACTATGACTGTGACTGTGACGTGTGAATAAGATGGGGAGTAGAGACTTCAGATTACCTCGAGTGTGATTGTGACGTGTGGATAAGTTGGGTAGTAAAGATTTAGATTGCCTCGACTATGACTGTAAGGTCAAACCCAAACATCCTATCAAAGAATGGTATGAACGCAAGTGGCAACAATAAACCGCTGTCATGTGAACATAACTTAAGTATTAACTTTCAAATGATGGCATGCAAATACACCTTAACATGCTTAAGGAGTGTTATGTCACTTGTTGCTTATCATCGTATGTGAAAGTGGTGTCATGAACAAATATAATTAGTCCTCTATATATTAGTGTGGCATTTGCTGCGGTGATGCAATCATGGAATGTGCAATACTCTCTAATGTATAGAAATGTCTAAAAAAATGCATGGATTTCAACAGCAAACAATGCCAAAGGCTCCAGTAAAAAAAAAAGAGGCAATGTGTCTTGACTGGTATCAATTTTAAAGTGTATCACATGCATATGCGTAAGATTTACAGACGATAAAACCATTGCAAACAAATAAACGTCATGATATCTAATGATATCTTATTTACGTACGATAATGACGCAACCGAAGATGTTTTACCCCTTAGACCTGATGAACAGATATTAAAGGATGTTTATATTGATCACTAATAGATACTGATGCCGTTTTCATCTCTTTTCTTAGAAATTAATGAATGTTCGAACACTCCCTGTGAGAACGGAGGAAATTGCACCGACCAGGTCGCCATGTTCGTGTGCGAGTGCGCGCACGGCTTCGAAGGAACCACATGTAGTGATGGTATGAGAACTATTTAGCCTCATCGTTAATGCGATGGATGGTTGTGCTACAACACGTTAACATTAGAAGTTACCATGCGAATCCTGCATGTGTGTAACTTGTGGAATGAAACCCTGATATCATATTTGCGTGAACTGGATAGACAGCGTCACAGAAATAGATTCCTGCAAGTTTGAAAAAAAAAATAGATTTGTCTAAAAATGTATCAAATTTGCTACTTGGCAGATGGTTACAGTAGACAATTGTCTTTATACACTTGTACCTTTGCAAAGTTGTTCATAAGCAACAAATAAGTTAATATCCGTGCTTCTTCGAAGATTCACCTCATGTTTTTCATCCAGCTGATCTTAGGACACAGTCAGAACGCAATATTGTTTGTGTATATTGCGGATGCACACACAAAAATGGATTATGCATGTAGTATAAGCACTTGTTGTAACGTTGCCATTATTACTTCAGTATTATAATTTTAAAGTAGTACACAATATGTTATCTAAACACTTGAAATAGAAAAGCTGTTTTGTGTGAATTGAACATTGCTCACTAGGAGTTGAAATATCACGTGAGCATGTCAACAAAGAGGAATGATCTAGTGGTAACATTTATGAAAACGACTTAGAATTGGCTTATGAATACAACATGTGAAGTTTAGCTTTTGATATAAATCCATCGCAAGTCAAATCCCCTTTGTCTAATAAAGAGGAATGGTTGATATAAATCGCAATTCTTTACGAGACAGGGCCCTAATATATAAGCTCGCATGTCTTCCTTTTTGCAGTAATCGATCCGTGCGACTACGACCCGTGTTTGAATAATGGCACGTGCACACTTGTGGCTCCAGGGGAGTACCAGTGTAGCTGCTCTTCGCCACTAATCACAGGAACTGACTGTGAAATAGGTGAGCTGCAGCTCTAGGCAGTCCCAGACAGGATCAGTTAATATTCAAGTTCCCACATTCACCATTCATACCAAAATTTGAATTTTGATGCGAATTATCAAGTTATCGCCGTGATACTATCAGATTTTATTACATATTGACGTCAGTCATGTTGATCGTAGAAAAATTTCGGACGATTTCGGACATGTTTCTTGATCAATATGTTTAATTGTTGATCGTGATCATCGCATCAGATCGTAACAAAGAACGACAAATCGCATCTTATCGTGGTAATCTAGATCCACACCACACTCTGTTGGAAAGTGCTGCAATCTCCCACAATCTGTAACGAACCGTGAGCCTGCAATGGTTACCATTTTTACGACCTTAGGGTTCTCACTGTCATGCCTGTCGTGCAATCACACAAGCATTTCACGATCAGCTAAGAATGACCGATCGTATCGGATCGTATGACAGCAGGAACATTGTACTAAATGCGTGTGAGGGGGAAGGGGACACAGATAAGGGCACTTCTTTAAATAAAAATAGGGGCACTTTCATTTAGTGTTAACACAAAGAAACTGGACGCGCACATGTATGTTCTCAAAGAACAAATTTCTCAATTGAGCGGACTTTCATGCTAGAAAGCAGGCACTCGTATTATCGGTTTGTTTCAACATGGTCAGGTTATGCCTGGAATGGGTGGATAGAAAACTGACCCATCTACAGGATTTTGTTTTAATCTTGTGCGTGTGTAGCAAGTTAAGGGGAGGGCGGTGGGGGGGGGGGGGGTGCTTCATTATACATGCATACGTGTCTGGCTCTTGATCCTGTCATCTTTCAAAGATAGTAGTAGTAATCTTAATCGATTCCCGTACTTTACTCCGCGTGTATTCTTCTTTTCAGTACAACATCAGATCATCGCTTACATGGTACTTCGCTTTTCATTTTTTGAGGGATACTTGAATTTGACGTCTGCATCGGCAATGGGTATTGTTACTGCCGTGGAAAATGGTGTAAGTACATACGTTATATGTACATATTTAAACTATACCTTCTTGCCTTTAAAAAGGGGGGGACCCAATATTACCGTTTCAAATTCAAATGACTATGAATAAACAAAGTTATGAAAATAAAAGTCAAAGAATAACGGTTGTGATATATTTCCAAAATTTACTATGTCTACATGTGGAAATACATAATTATGAATTGAAAGTAGATTTTGCATATGAATTCAAATTGAAATATACATATACTAATTAGATTTTCAATGTTGTTATATTTCTATCTAAAATGTTGCAGTCATCATCCCGATAAAGTGTTTATAACACATGTATACAATAGGTTGCTTCTTCTTTCATCATTTATTATTACTTAAAAACAAATATGTTACAACTAAAATCAAATTCAAATATACGCATCAAGTCAAATGATATCAATATTATACAAAGAAAATTTTGTGATATTTTCTCAAAAAATCAAATCAGAACACAATGTGGTAGTGTGTGCATTTGTTTCGTGTGCGTTGAAAACAGAAGAACAATTTCTTTATGACTGCATATTTGATGCATGTCATTCAAACAAGACCTGTCGATAATAACACCAGTGCTTGTCTGAGCTTATAACTTATTGATTTAATATGAGTTCCTACCATGAAACTGAATCACAAAATGCAGGTAAACGTTAAAACGCGTTGCTTCGCAGTTAGGTGAAAGTCGTGAATACATTACGATAACAGCTAATTGGCTCCAACGTTATATTTCATTTCATTCATTTCATATTACAAATGTATGTATTTCATCTGTCGAGTGAGTCTTCAAATTTATGCAAATGTGTAAAATTCAGCGTTTGGCTGCCACGAATGGAACTTGTTATTAATACACTTTGAATTGAATTGATTTCGTGCTCAACATTTATTTGCTTGATCAATACGCGCACATTTTATGTAAGTGCAATAAATCGCATAGCTCGTAGCCTCATGGTTGCAATGAGAAGGGCTCTAGGCCTGCAGCACGCGCACAAGAGATCTTCGAGATTTTCTCTGCTTGCTGCGATATATTATTGTGAAAATCGTTAAAAGTGTTTTCATGTGGTATCTTTATCGTAACTTTGCCGACAAAATTATTGACAGGATATATTTAAAATGTTTTTGGCGATGTTTCAGGATTTCAGGATCGCAAAATAAATTTGTATGCTCATTTGAGACCTGTATTTTATATTTGAGGATAAATATGTGCATGGCAGTACCCAAACCACTCGTTGGGTTGCTCGTTCTTTTTCCTTGTACAGCTGGACAGGGCTTTTAACGCTAGTCTAGTATCGTCCAAGTTCTGTGGTTTTGAGGTCATCTCACTAAGGTAAGCCGCATGTTGCTTTATTGCAACATGATTTTTTTCTGTACTTTTCTTTAAGAAGAGATACATTTTAGCTTACTCTATTCATATTCATAAAGCGGGTGCGGACTACTCCCCCATGGACAACCACTCCCCGGACGATTTCCCTTCGGACAACTACCCCCCTTGGACAATTACTCCGCAAGACAATTATCCCCAAGACAACTAACCCCCAAGACAACTACCCCAAGACAATTACCCCTCGCGCGATTATCCTCCCGCCCAACTACCCCCCAGTCAATTAACACCCAGGCAATTGTCTTCTGACAACTACCCCGGTCGTGAAGTTCAGATTCCCAAACCAAACAGTATTTTCTTAATAATGTATTCATAAGCAGCTCTGTTCGTCAATGGAGCTTGTGCATAAGTCATTAATCCTAAGATTAGTGTTTGAGTACGATGTGAGAAATATGATTGAGATCATTGATCACGCTGTGGACTTCAAAACAAGGAGTAATGATGGGTTTGAATCGTCTCTTATCCCTCGTATACACAAGGTGTGCCCCCAGCAATTGTGGTGCCCCCAAACAGCCCAACCACTCTACGCCACTGTGGCCTCCTACCCCTCCCCCCTTCTGGTTCTCTGGCTGTAAGCTTTCTTGATGGATTTTGTTTTTAAGCATAAGCACAATTGAGTGCAAAATCATTTTTGTTCGAGGGGGTACCCCCTCTCAACACCCAGCCTCTTCCTCTAGTTGGTCCAGCCCTCGGTCACTTCGTTCACTTGGGGGTCATGTTTAGCTGCCAGCATGGGCGGAAATCCGGGGTGGACGGGGGGATATACAGTGCCCCCCCACCATTTAGGTCCTGTCCCCCCACCATACTAAATGTCCCCCCATCCCCCCCCCCCCCCCCACTGAAAGCCTTTTCATGGACTGGGCTGGATGGAAATAAAAAATGGAAACAATTCCATCACCACCCCCCTCCCCCCAAATAAGAGCACTTTCAGAGACTGGGTGGGATTCAAAATCATGGAAAAAAAAAACACCCCCACCAAAAAAAAGAAAAATAATCACTACCCCCCCTCCGCCCCCCCCCGCTTAATGGTTACTTCTTGAGGAAAAACATGTCCCCCCCCCCCCCCACCTTCGGGGAGCGATTTCCGCCCATGGCTGCCAGCGATGATGATTGATCATACAAATATGGCAAAGTGTTACTATATATAAATGCACATTTTCAAGTGCACATATGCGAAATCTTCCCCTTGAAGGTGGATTCCCCGCCCCCCCCCCCCCCCTTGAACCCTTCCCTTCTCGATCTCATCCAGTTGACAGTCGCTTCGCTCATTCTGGACTCATATTTTAGCTGTAAGCGGTAATGCTGGATCATACAAATATGACAGGTTCATTTTTTGTATACACCATAATGCACAATTCCAAGTATCGGGGGGGGGGGGGGGGGGGAAGGGGGCGGTGTGGGCATAACATACATCTATAGTCCCATTTGGGTTTTCCCGCCCCCGCCCCCGCCCCCTATCCAAAACTGCTTCCGTCGCGCCGCTCCTCTACCCGCTCCATCAATTCCTTCGGGCTTGTATGGTTCCTTTGTTCCCAAGCAAGTGCTTGCTTATTACGGCATGATAGCTAATAAACACAACAAAAAAAGTAAATCCCCCCCTAAGCAAAATAGCATAACTTTTTATCGGAGAGGTTTCGTGCGAAATAATGCAGCAGGATCTTAACTTATTGACTAACTTCTCTGTAAAAATCACATTTATCCCAATACTTATGCATGAGTGGGCAAATTTTAAAGGCACAAATGTCACTTTTCAAATGTCACAAGGGTAATTGTTTCTGCCGTTTTAACAATGCATTTTGGCATTTATTGTCCAATTTTTAAAGTTTTTTTTTCACTCAACCATGGCACGAAAATGACTTCATATGTTTACATAACAGGCCATGTTGCATCTTTGTCAAAATATCCAGAGTTTCATTTTTCAACAAAATAAAGGGTTTTTATAAGTTTCATACTCAACCAGAACAATGGGTTAGGTGTCAGCATAGGTGTTAGTGCATCGAGAGATAGATGATAAATATTGAAAGGACATAAATTATGCACTAGAAATGGAATTCATCAAAAATTCATATGATAGAATCCAAAAATTACTCTTGTGACTTTTGAAAAGTGACATTTTTTGCCTTTGAAATTTGCCCACTCATGCATGACTGATTGGATTAATGTGATTTTCACACGTAAGTTAGTCAATAAGTCAAGGAACAATCTTGCCTAATTATTTTGCCAAAAACCTCTTTTTATAAAAAGTTATTGTATTTTGCTTAGGGGGGACTTACTTTTACTTTTTTGTTGTTTTTAATATCATTAGGTTATCGGTAGAATCTTACGAACTCCGTTGTGCTCCAACCCTTTGCGTCCGTTTTCTGCATTGTGCAAATCTACGAGATATAGTCACACCAGGCGATTGTATAGAAAAACATGCAATCCCGCAAATATAAAGTACGAGTAATCCCAATTTCCAAGTTCATACTACCCAAAAGAAATTATCTTAGACTTAAATCTGAATGATATAAATCATTGATGTAAATGAAATGTTTCTATACCGTTTTCATCGGCATATTGTTTTTGTCACTTTGATTGATTTTTATTCACAATGGCATTTTACCCTCTAACTTTTGCAGCACAGGTGCTTACAATTTGAAGCACACACACACACACACACACACGCGCGCGCTTGGCTTAAATTCATCTTAAATGCTTTTGTTTATTTCCACAAAGTAACATAACATTTACAAATGATGCGAAGACTCATCTTTCGAACTAAATTAGGGGGCGGTTGATGTTTGGCGGGGGAGTAGTTGTCCGGGGGTGGTATATCCAGGGGAAGTAGACCGGGGGGGGGGGGGGATAATTGTCCGGGGGTAGTTGTCCGAGGTTTACTTGTTCGGGGTAGTTGTCTGAAGTAGTTTTCTTAAGAGGGGGGGGGGGGGGGGGAAATGTCAAGGGGGTAGTTCTCTTGAGAGGTAATTGTCTTGATGGATAATTCCGGAAGGTAGTCGTCCGGGGTGGTGCTCCTTAATAAAGTGCAAATCAGTGTTTACTTTTTTTTTCAAAGCATCATTTAATTTGACAGAAGTAGAAAGTGCGTTGTTTATGATTATGCTGCATAGCCTTATCTGCCAAAGGCCGGAGGAGTGTTCACCTCTTCATCGCCTCACTCTCTCTTTTCCTCTTCTTCTCATTTGTCTTTCTCTCACGCCCCTTCTCTCTCACAATCACACACCCATCCCCTCTCCCTCGTGTGCCTCTCCTCTACCTCCCCTCTCCCCGCCTCCATTTGCACATCCTTTCAATATAAAGTAATGCAAGTATAGGAGATAACGTATGGACTGCGAGTCAAATTAGAATATGCTACGAGGCTTCAGATGAAGAATATCAACCTACTCAAGACATCACCGAAGCTTTTATCGCTGCCAACAACACCGGATCCTCAAGCCTGTACACGGTTGTGCTCGACATTTATTTCGAAGGTAATCAACTTTAATAACACTTTTAACTGAACAATAATCTTCCATTTATCTTCCAAGAATTTTTTTCCAATACAGTATCAGCAAGCAGGACAATCAATTTCGTGTATGAAGATAAGAATACTCGACTTCTTTTAATAAGCTGGAAACACATTGAAAATGTGAAATTTATAAGGGCAATGTGAGTTTGGGAGGGTTCAGTTGTGATATGACAAAAAGAAACAGTCTGAGCCAGAATGTTTTTGATGTGTGTGCAATATTTCAGTTCGATCAGGTAATTCACTGCTCGACTAGAATGACACTTAATAGTAGTATTTGTAATGACTTAATTCGTATTGCTGATGGCAAAACAATGTACTCGAAAGAGCGTCATTTCTCTCGGTATTAGTGACCGTTCTTTTATATAAACACAAGAAAAGAAGAAAGAACGTGTCGCCACTTCACGCAGCAATGTGCCTTGTAGCACGGTGATTTCCTTCGAAGATGGACATACAATGTTGAGGAAATCATTTTGAACAGCATTTCTTCAAGCCACAAATATGATCTTAAACGGTGGCAGAACTAAACACAACAAAAAATAATCCCCCCCTCCCTAAGCAAAATATCAGAACTTTTTATCGAAGAAGTTTTGGGCAAAATAATGGGCAGGATTGTTCCTTAACTTATCGACTAACTTTTATGTGAGAATCATATTAATCCAATGGATCATGCATGAGTGGGCGAATTGTAAAGGCAAAAATGTCACATTTCAAAAGTCACAAGCATTATTGTTTATGCTGTTTAAGCAGTTCATTTTGGCATTTCTTGTGCGATTTTTAAAGTGTATTCACTCAACCATGGCACGAAAATGACTCTTATGTTTACATAACAGTTCAACAATAACGATTATAACAATGACAGTACCCGCTGATTATTGCCACTGGGTAACAGCCAGAACACTATAACGAATCACCTCATTATGGAGGTTCAAATATTTGGAAGAATTTCCCATTCTCTTCCCCCAAAACATTAGAAATTGTTATTGAAACTGTTACTGTTAATGTATTCATTATTACTAATGTAATACATTGATATTTGTTGTAAAACACAATCATGGCCATTTTATTCCAGATATCATTGATATTTGTCTCATGGATGGTGATATTGATTTTCGACACTTATCAATTCATGTGACTTTGTGTATTTAAATGTATGATTATTTGTTATTGTGTTTATTTATTTATATGTATTGTGATTTGTTTTGTCCCCTGTCTGCCTGTATGTAATATGTTTTGATCGCCTATTGGTAGAGCGGTTAACTGAAAGGGCCACCTTGTGGAATAAAACTGAATAAATAAATAAATATATAAACCTTAACCTTTCATGTGTAATTATCATGAGGGATGATCAACTGTCATATTTTCATGATTGCTTGTGTAATGTTCTTGTATGAATAACAGTGTGTCACACGTTGAAGGGGTACTTATATATATTTGATCAACAATGTAAACATTAACTTTCGTTCCTGAATTCCATGCAGACATCAACGAGTGTGATCCGGAGCCGTGTATGAACGGTCAGATGTGTATCGATGAGGTAGACGGCTTCCTATGTGACTGTATGCAGCCATTCTCTGGTAGACATTGTGAGGGTAAGTCATTGTATGATGCACATTCGAAATACGGTAGCTAACTTGGATTTGATTCGCAATCAATCGAAGTCTTTATTAGATGTTGGCCTGATGAAAATACATTGAGCATTTATTTCCTGCAGAGTGAGAAGGGGGCGGGGGTGGGGGTGGGCGAGTAGCTGTTTGTGTATCTAATGTCACGCAGAACGAGATATATTATACAGATAGACCTACATGATTGCGAAAGGAATAGACTCACAAACCGGCACCCCACAAAAACATGTATCATATTATAAGCGGTGTCTCGACTGTCAAGGTGTTCATCAATGGTTGTGTTAAATTGCCCGACCAGTATCTACCCTACTTAAGCAGTATAATATATTTTAGGAGCATTCCGGGAAGTTCTGTACCGACGTTTGCTTGGTTAGTCGAGTGGGAATTGAACGAGTGAGATTATTTCAGACACATTTTGAACTAGAAAAGGGAAAAAAAATCAAAATATGAGTGTAAGAATATCCTAATGTCAAGATTATGGCAGATCAAAGCAGAACAAAATAACGGTATTCGTTTTTTTCAACCAAATCATGATTTTTTTAAGAGTTGTCTGATATTACTCAAATTTGTTTTTCTCTCCTTTAATTTTAGGAATTAAGGTTTCCTTTGAAATAGGTGTAACGATATTTGTTTTAAAAAATATGAAGAGTCCTTAAACAATTGGTTTGAAGCCTATCAGTAATGACAATGAAACTACAATTATGTGTCCACATGGTAAGGAAAATGGCGGGGATGAGAAAAACATATAGCAGGGAGCAATGAAAATTAAACGTGAAAGAGTCCACAAACTTATGTGTTGGACTGATGACGTCATGGAGTGATACATAAGATAAGGGATGATAGGTGCAACCTACTTAGCAGAGAACACAGCTGAATGGCGTGCTCTTTGTAAAGACCACAACAGCGCTCTGTAGTGCCACGCAAAGATGATGGCGATGAAGTGACTATCTTGTCCTGTTGTCACCCTACAAATAAACATGCATAGAGGAAGACTACTGCTTCAACCAGCTGTGTTCGTTCAACGGGGATTGCCAGCAGACAGAGGTTGGCTATGAATGTATCTGTGACGAAGGGTTCGGCGGCATTGACTGCAGAGACAGTAAGATCTCTTCAGTATCTTCATTTTAGCTAATTGCCTATATAGAACATTCCTTATAATTCACAAGTGTTTCCTTTATACAAACAAATTGATGAACACGCCGGAGAAGATTAGTACCACAAAGAGCAAATTGTTGTTGTTATGATTGTTGTTGTTAACGGCACCATCGCAACCTCTGATATATATATATACTGTATATATATAAATGTAAGAAATTATACATATACAACAGCTTTGGCAACTCTTTTATTTCTTTCACAATATATATATATATATATATATATATATATATATATATATATATATACATATATACACACACATAAATATATTGTCTATAATATACATTCATATATATACAGTTTTGCAGGGGGATATTTCCATTAATCCCCCCAGAATGTGGACAAAATGTAATTGCAAAAATTACAAAGCTACATTGTATAAAAAGGATAGCCCATTTCCTAGAATTGTCACGTAAATCATATTTCTTTTCGGCAATTTTATATTCTATAGTTTTTGTACATTTTACCAGTAAAACAAAAGCCATGGAATCCCTCGCTTGATCGCAGCTGAAATGACTTAGATTTTAAAGTATTCTCTGCTTGAATTGAACAACTTCTTGAATCTACCCCCACTTGATTACGGGCTCCCTGAGAGGATCGGACGCTTAAAACAGAGAACAGAGTTAGATTTGTGAAAACCAAACTCAACAAGTACACTGCTTTTATTCTTATGTGACAGGAATCCAGTGTTTTGATTTAACCATCAATTTGTCTGAGGGTTTTGATTCTGCGGATACCGTCTTTAACAATCTGGAATCTTCGACCGCCACTCCATCAATCGATGACCCGATGATGTACACCGAATTTTTGACCTACTACACGGGAGTGAGTTTATACCAGAGCAGTACACATGCAATGCTATACAAATAATGAATAATTATGATTGCAATGGAAAAAAATGTTTCTATGAGGTGATAGATTATATGAAAGATTCAATCCTTCACCGAATGACAATACTGTTACCATTGCACGAGCGGAAAAACATTTATTATTTTGTTCTACACAACATCTAAGTAAATTCTTGTCATTTGTGAATACAATGAAATACAAATAATTCATGATCATGAGGAATCTTATGGAATCTAGGGCATGCGGTACTATTTTCCAGAGACCTCCAATTCACTAACGGACCAATAGAATCCACAAAGATCCTGAATAAAGATAATTAAATATTGGTTTTATATTCTTCATTGATATATTCTTTGTTCGATTGGACCCTTAGCATGGACCTCGTGATAGTTTCCAGGCTCTAAGCTCTAAACGTGCCTTTTGATAACACGCCTCAGTGGGAAGAGTACGCCCATCCATCTGAGGGCATGGAGGGCTTGGAACCTATATCGTGTAAACTTCAACAGCTTGAAAATACAGATCAATTACGCAAATGATTTATATGCTGTAGGGGTGCATTAACAACAATAAGTTCCACTTCATACCACGACAGGGAATAAACTGGAGAAGTAAGAGCATAATATATCATGACCTTAGGTGAAAGTTCGATGGAAAAAGTACCGGAGAAAGAAAGGAGGAAAAATGATATGAAAATGTTTAGAATGTTTGCCAAAAGCAAAAAAAAAAAAAAAAAAATAATGATAACATTAGCAGCTGGAGTACTGGTTTTGGTTGTTCTGCATTTGTATACATTTGTAAGTTTGCTCTTAACTTTTCAGGATGAAGAGGCGACGCCCGGGGTACGCCTTCTACAGTTCTTAGTCAACGACGTAAGGTGAGTGTAATATACACCCTTTCGATTCGATACACTTTTTCGATTCTGTGCCCCCCACCATACTAAGTGTCCCCCCACTACCCCCCCCCCCCCCCTCCACTGAGAGCACTTTCAGGGACTGGGGTGGATTGAAATAAACAAATAGGGGGAGGGGAATCCATTATTACCTCCCCCCTCCCCCACTGAGAGCACTTTCAGAGACCGGGCGGGATGGAACTCCCCCCCCCCCCCCCCCACCCCCGTTCAGCAGATAGTTCTTGAGGAGAAACATGCCCCCCTCACCTTCGGGGAACGAGTTTTGAGGAAAAACATGTCCCCCCCCCCCCACCTTCGGGGAGCGATTTTCGCCCATGTATGCGTTATATCTATTACATAAAATGATATGAGTAAAAGTGTCGATACTATGAGAGTGAAAACAGCGAAAGCTAAATGAAATACTCCACATACCATGGTACGCCAAAAAAAAAATCACCTTTAATTGCACATTCTACGATCTTTTAAGATGGATGCGTAATTGTGCAAAAGTTGCATTGATTGAGTTCTTATCCTCTAATCCGGACATGATACCCTAAAACACGTCTATGGTAGCTTCTCATATGATAACACTGTAGCACCATATTACTGTTTTGTGACACTGCCAAATAATGCCGATCACTATGATAGCCATCTTGGATAAATACCATTCACAGGCACTACGGGACCTCATATTGATCTGATTACTCGACACTTTTATCCCCACACATCCCCCACCCCCACCCTTCCTCCTCACAAAAAATGCATTTACAAACAAACGACGTATACAATTGTGTTCAATATCTGCAATCGTGCGTAAGCTGGGAGAACAGTAGCACGGTACAGGATACCATCCGTGTCGGGGCAGAGGCGTGTATTGTCGTCCCAGAGGGTGCTGAGCCTACTCCGACCATTCCTCAAGAGGTCGCAGAGAGTCTGCAATACCTCCTGGACTACTACAGCCTCTTCCTAGAGAATCATGGCATCGATAGCATCAGTGTGGAAGGAGGTAAGCTTCATTTAACTCTCTGTTTGCTATGAGTTTTTTATGAAGTGATACAAATCCCATCGATCAGCAGTTTCTCTGGCACACAACGAGTTAAGAGGTGAAGAGCAGGGAGCGAGGTGAGATGTAGAGAGGGTCGGGTCGGTGAACGTATTCATGTATATGAGGAGGATGCGATCCATAAGAAAGGTAAATAAATACACACAGTCCAGCATGCTTTCACCGCTACCTGTATCTTGAGACCTGTCTGTACAGACCACTGCTGTATCCCTAAACTAATTTGTTCCATTGACATTTGTGTCGAATCAACCTGTGCATAATGACCACCTACATGTAAAGACCACCTTTTGTTGTCTCTCTTCAGCGGTCTCTACAGACAGGCATTTTTTGTTTATGCACATTCATACTTAGAGAGAGCGAGAGCGATATGTAAACAAGAGAGAAAGAGAGAGAGAGAGAGAGAGAGAGAGAGAGGGGGGGGGGGGGGGGGAGAAGGGGGGGGGTTGTAGGAAGAAAGACAGGGAGAGATATGGACAGTGCTTTGTTGGTATTATTCATGATTTGTCTAATGCTTTTTCATTGACTTAACCCTTTGAGTGCCGGATAAAACTTCTGCTCTTTTGGATTTCTTGGCATTACTTGTGAAAAAAGCCACGTGTGGCGTACCAATAATTAATGGAGCAAAATATAGGAAATAACAGTAAATGACTATCAATGGCAACTCGGAGCTTGATGAAGTTGAAGCCCGTTTGTCGAGTACATCATAATATATCAAATAGGAATATAAAATAGAGCGGTTGTCATAGTAAACCGTAGCTTGATGTAAAAAGGCGTAATATTATAGACGACATAGTGAGATGGAGAAAGAAGGATAGAGAGAGAGAGAGACAGAGAAAGACAATGAAAAGCATGGAAATAAGAAAAAAAAAGAGGAAAACGTAACTCTTAATTCTGAACTTCAATCTTTAATTTGTTATGACAAATCTGTTGTGAATATGAATTTTTGTACTTATGCTAGTTATCAAATTCATTTTTTTCTTCATGTGGCAGATGATGTTTGCTTTCCCAATCCGTGTGAAGTAGGGGGCGAATGCAGTTATTCTGAAAGTAGCTTCGTGTGTTCTTGTCCAGACGGCTACGAAGGCACACTTTGTGAAATCAGTAAGATAATTAATTTATTATTGTTGTTGATGTTCATGCGTAGAATCATGCATTTAATCACAAAACCTGTGAACGCGAGATTAACAAGAAGTTCACGTGTGTTTCTAAACATTCAATCAACATTTGTTTTATTGTCGATTTGCATCACATTGCGTGAAATGTTGAGTAATTGATCATTTCGCGTCACCTCTTCGACATACTTTTGATCAAAGTGCGTATGCGACTTTCATTTTGATTAACCACGGTTTTTTTCAACAAGCTGGTCTTAAGCTACGAACAACCTTACGCACGACTGGCTACCTTTTCTTGTGTTTAATGAGATACCACACTTTGTTCCTGTTTTAACATAGTGGGAGTTTATTTCCAACAATCTGGATCAAATTTGACAAATCATAAACAGTGTATCCAGACACTTGTTAACAACAAAATTTATAAACATCAGATTTGGACTATAGCTGATGGGAATCAAACTAAATTAAGAATCCTAAATAAGCACAAGAAAAAGTCAGCAGATGTGCGTAAAGTCGTTGTAAGCTTCAGAACAGCTTGGTGAAACACCCCAGACCCTTTCCAGAGAGAGGCCCATTATCTCTGGAATGTATAATATATTAATGTACGATCACACGAACAAGACGAAAGTAGTTCGCCGCTGACGTACTATAAAGAAGTGGCCATTTATCGGAGTGACACAGCAAGACATGTAGCGATTTGTCAATACACGAGAATCACATACATGCAAAAACTTTTTACCCCCCCCCCAAAAAAAAGAGTGCAGTTGTAGATGGTAGCAGCGGCAACGCACTTTCGTGTGATTGTACATCTATTGATCATGCAAACAGGGCCACAGAACAAGTCGTGACATGCTTTAGTAAACATGAATACAAATAATATTCCAGAAGTAGAACCAAACCCATGTCACTCGTTTAGACTTCTATTCAAGTATTGTAACTCCAGGAATTGACCCTTGATTGGACCAAATCCAATGCCGTCGTTTGATCGCCTTTTTTTCTATTCACCTATTACCCCTCAGAAACTGATCAATGTGACGCAGAGCCATGCCAGAATGGGGGGACTTGCTATAATGGCACGCAAACATTAGTGTGCACTTGCCCATCCGGCTGGACAGGGAGATTGTGTGACGCAGGTAAGTTGTCTATTTCACTTGCCTCGCCGCCAATATGTGTAATGGCACAGCCTAAAACGTGGGCTTGTGAAAAACGGAGCTCCTCGTAGTAATAGCAAAGCTGTAGTTTCATTAGCGTTTTCCCCAATTATTGTCTACTGGTGATTTCGTCAATGTTTGGTGCCTGTCACTAACAAATAAAGCATGAACACGAAAATATCTGCTCGTCCCTACCGGATCTGGTACCCTCAAGAGTCCGCGAACTTCGGTCGAATCCTCTTTACGTTAAATGTGGTATTACCTAGTAAATAAAGTCGCATATTTTCAGACGAGCGGTGAAACACATAACTCCATGAATATATACAAATGGTGTATTAATCGCACCTAGACTTGCGACTCAGATCAATCTCAAGTCTTTATACGACGAGGCCCACAAAAACATAACTTCATAAAATGTCAAGGCTTTTGTTTGTCGGACAAACTAATGATATTTTTTGTTGCAATGGTCTGTATTCTCTTTCAAATATTCGAATCATCAGCGGCGTTATTCTTTCCTCAGAAATAAACTACTGCGACTCCACGCCGTGCCTGAATGGCGGGACGTGCGACCCCGAATTCGACTCGTTCTCGTGCACCTGTCTTGATGGCTACGGTGGAGAGACATGTGAAAAAGGTACGTGATGTTCTGATCTCCTAATTTAGGGGCTAAAGCCTACATAACGGTTAGCTAGGACTACAACAGAGAGTAGGAGAGGGAGAGAGAGAGAGAGGAAGAGATAGCGATAGATGGGGTATATTTGTAATCGGTATAGGAACATTTTTCTGTCACCACTTACCGTACAAGTGGCCAGTTATTAGCAGATTGGCGTGATCTTTGTTGTCTTGAATCATCAGTTATCACTAGGTGGCACTATTTCGAGGGGAACTTATATAATGGAGAACTGGGACATTAAAGATAAGATGACGAAGCTTAACTTAACTAACTAAGTGTGTGGGGTGTGCGAGCGAAAGAGAAAGAATATTTAAGAGAAGTGCAGTGAATACATCAAAATTGTATTTCAAATCACTTATTTGAGGCGAGTAAAGTAAATGTAAAATATTCTCTCTTAAAGTGACAACGTTGACCTTGTGTTTTGCGTGTTTTATCTCCTAGAGAACGACGCATGCGGAGGCGGACCATGCCATAATTTGGGAACATGCACAAATTTCGTGACGTACTTCGCTTGTGCTTGCACTGAAGGCTCTGCGGGCACCGTATGCGCTGGTATATTTTCCTTCTCACAATTCATTCGATAGTTATTGTTTCACAGGATTGGTTTGGGTTACGATGATTCCACCACTGTAAACAAAGAGGGTGAACTTTAACGCACCTTTGGTAGAGACAATAAATTGGTTTTCTTTCCACATTACCCCGTTTTAGTACGTACAACATACATGAAATACACTTCCATATTGATATGTATTTGGTAATATGCTGTTGCGAATTATATATCAGAGCTATGTTCTGTTCCTTTTGCTTCATGAAATCAGTCTCTTAACAATTAAATTACTAGGCCCTGAAAAAAACATTGGTTTAACACACACTATATTGGAAATGGAAGTAAGATAGTTAAAGGGAAATCCAGCCGTGCACTTTATCTATAGTCGTCCTGCTCAGGCATTTCAAGGAGTGGTCTGTATCACGTGACGCAAAGGTGTCTTCTCCTATTTTGTATCGGATATGTTGACATTGAACTCGGACGCCAGAATAATCTTTGTTCTCCATCAGGAAGTTTTGATGATTCAATGTTCTCGAGTCTGAAAGAAAACAACCTTGCAAGGTAATCACTGGCAATTTTTGAATTATGTACTAGACTTGGTTAAGCATTAATAGCGACCACAGGATACAGACACACAGACATTAGAATGCTGTAACAATGCTTCCTTTGTTGGAAATGTTTTATTCAGATGAAGAAGGTAACTGCACGGATAGTTACTGCGCCAATGGCGGAACCTGTACAGGTGACGGGAATTGCACTTGTGCTTCGGGGTGGACAGGCAGCTTTTGTGAGCTTAGTAAGTATATTCAGGAAGATATGAGTTAAGGAATCTTTTTGATATGTTCATAATAAGAATGCGACGATGCATCTTCATCGTGTGTTTGCACGTGTGTGTGTGTGTGTGTGTGTGTGGGGGGGGGGGGGTCCCTTTTATTCACACAGGAGGGATTTGCTTCTGATGCAATTTGACGCCAAGGATTTGCTGCTGTGGCATCTCTTCTTGTTTAGGTTCACAGCTGATTGTGTCAAACATGGGGGAACTATTTTCGAGGTTTTCTTCTACGTTCTATTAACTTGTTCCCAAAGGTGTGTGCAAGCACATTTAACTCAGTTGGGGCGAAATTAGGCCACCTATTTGTGATGGGCAGGTATCTTTAGTCGCATGCATTATTTGTAGTAGTATAACAAGTAGTAGTAGAAGTAGGAAACATACAAAATTAAAATGACAGTCCGAAGACTGAATAAAATGTGACTTTCAATTACCTAAGAAGCAAACATACAGTTAAAAGGAAATGTAACACGATCGTGCTCACATGCTTTTATGATACACAGATAAACATAGCAATGCTACTTAAACTAAAGCACGGTTGGAAAATATAAAGGAACAGAAGAGAAACAAAAATCCAAATGTTGTTTAGCATGTGAATAAAGTATGGATAAATAGATTATTAAGTACATTGTGGTGTAAATATTTAATGGCAAATCATATTGTTCTGTCACTTTCGTCCCTGAATTTGTCTTTGAAGCAATTTTACACTCCAAAACAGAACAAAATATGCGAACATGTAAACCTACTTATTTAGATTCAGTTATACATTTATATACTCTCGATCTGTTCATAGTCCCTAGGCCTTTAGTGTCCCTTTTCCCTGTCCCTTAATTGCATGGAAACATATATTTCACATTACGCTACACTAACCATGCCCATGGTGACCTTATCTTCTGAATGTGCAACAGGTGTGGATGATTGCGAAATACAAATATGCAATAATGGCACGTGCATAGACCAACATGAGGGCTACGTCTGTACCTGCGACCCGGGCTTCGAAGGCGTTCACTGCGAAATTGGTGAGGATATATTAACCATTTCTGTGCTAGACGTAATACTGCTCGGTGGGATGTGTGTGCATGAGTTAACACAAAGTACACACATATCACATAATAAGTTGATAAAAGTTGGTGGAGAACACACAAAGTGGGGTGGTGGCGGAAGGGGAAGTGGGCATTTGCTAGCGTGCATTTGATAGGTCAACATATAAAACATAAAAGTAAACTTAGTACATTGAAATGCATAGTATTAAGACAAAGAGCATGTGCATTCCAACAAAAATTTCTTGAATTTCTTTGTTACACGACGGAACTCTTTAATGTAATCACATCGCCCTCATAGGGAAACCAGCCTAACCTGTCAGTACAATGCATTGCAAACCTTTTCTTTCAATCCTTAACAATTTTATAAAAACATGATATTTTTTGTGTGTGATTCCACAGATATTGATGACTGTGCTGCTGTGGAATGCCTGAACGGAGGATATTGCCAGGATGAAACACTTGGCTTTGAATGCTTGTGCAGTGATGGATGGATGGGAGAATTCTGTGCCGAAGGTACGATTTTGTATTAATCGTTTTGCATGGTATTAAAAGGGTATACCCGGCTCTCAAGTTTCTTACCAAGAAACGAGAACCCGAGAAAGGTAAACACGCTTTAGATTTTCACCACTCTTTTCCAAGTAATTTTTCATAATTCATGGATTTTGTAATGTGCTAGTGGTTAAACTACAATAATTACACAAGTTCAAGTTAAATGAAGTTAAGCATGATACGGTTGGTAAAATAAAAGAGCAAGTGCATTTAGCTATTAATATTATAATATTGTTAGTTACTAGCTCTTAAACTTGACAATTTTCAGTTATGTTAGTGCTTTATGACGATTTTGCCTTGCCCGCTGCTAAATGAGTAAAAGATCTATTTACCGCACTTATGTTAGTTGTTAACATTTCTAAGACGTGCCCTGAGGTTAAACGTGACGGACCGTGAGTCAGAGAGCGACGCGAAGGACTACTAGTCATCCACTGCGGTCAGCGGAATAAAACCTGAAGAAAAGCAACCTGATATAACAAGTCTTTTTCATTTGGTTATAATTCTACACAGACCTCAAGGAGTGTGACGGTAGTCCATGCGAGAATGACGGTAGTTGTGAAAACACTATTGGCTCAATAGTGTTTGCTCAAAAGGAACCTGATATAACAAGTCTTTTTCATTTGGTTATGATTCTATACAGACCTCAACGAGTGTGACGGGAGTCCATGCGAGAATGATGGTAGTTGTGAAAACACTATTGGCTCATATTCCTGCAATTGCGCATTTGGATGGGAAGGTGATAATTGCACAGAAGGTAAATGAAACATAGAATTCTACAATGTTTTCATTTGGTTTTGGCTATCGTCCGTTCGCCTGTCAATTCTTTGAGGGATTTAACGGAACCTGGGCCATGTTGAATATAGGTTTTCAATTGTAACTTTCCATCAATGGTAACTACCAGGACAAAAGCCAATGAGCTCTCATTATTGCACCGGTTGCCATGGTAATCACCATTAATGGTAAGTTACAATAATTGAAAACCTATAATACAACATGGCCCTGGTAAATCGCGGGACCCGTGAAGTGTGTACAATTATGGTCCAGACCGTCCAAGGTGAATTTTACAATAACTTGGTATCCAATGATTCTATTTCAACTAAACGTGTTACACAGATGGAGTTTTTATTTTTAGAAAGATAGTCTGGTGAGATTTGTCGTCATCTCCACAAGTCAAAGTTCAATGAACTGTAACATAGATGAAAAAATAATACAGGTAATATCTTATGTAATTGACCTAGCTTTAGATATAATTAGTACTGTTATGTCTTATGGCACCCATGATGCCTTTCTGATACTATTTATAGGTTAACAAGCCCTTTTGGGTAAACCACTAGACGTAGGCATCTCTCGCCCGCTTACCACTCGTGCCAATATAATTTTTTGTACACTCCACCGGGCTTCCATCCTGCTCTTCATTGAGAAGTCTTCTTCTTCTTCTTCTTCTTCTTCTTCTTCTTCTTCTTCTTCTTCTTCTTCTTTGTCTTCTCCTTGTTCTTGTTCTTCTTCTACTTCTTGTTCTTCTTGTTCTTCTCCTTCTTCCTCTTCCTCTTCTTCTTCTTCTTCTTCTTCTTCTTCTTCTTCTTCTTCTTCTTCTTCTTCTTCTTTCGTATGTCACTCTTAATGCCTGAATGATACCGTTTGTAGGCTGAATTGCCTTCTTGGATGAACCAGGGATGTGTTGGATGAACCACGAGTGGTCGGCATCTTTCACTCGTTTTCCATGAGAGGCTTTCTGTCCACTCCACCGGGTTTTCAACCTGCTCTTAATCGAGCAGTGAAGTGGGTTCTTTAACGTGTATAGAGTAAGGCTGTTGTATACACGGGACCTCTATCATGTCTATGTAACGTCCTTTCCGAGGGAGGAAGTGTTCTCCCACAAAGAGGGGAGGCAAAGAGGAGCTGGCTCTTTTGCAAGGACTTCTGTAGGACTAGAACCCACCGCCTTGCCATTGAGAGACAAACTCTACCAATTGAGCCACACCGCTCTCCCTTATGGATCCAATGATCTGATTTGTTTTAGCTGTATTTTTTTACTTTGACTTTGTCCCTCTAAGGGCTTAGACTTCAATTCTTCGTAGTTTATTTTTATTCATTCACGCATCTTTGAAATGTTTGATTGATATCATGAATATTCAATGATAGCATTTGAACCAGGCATCATGTTGCGGAGATGCGTGAATAATTTGAAATATTGCCGCACATGATTACAATATGTTATTAAAGCGAGGTATCGTGGATTTACTTATTCTTTCACTATTGCATTTGACTCTTGTTTCAATAATTCCTGAATCCAGAGATCGATCTGTGCAACGGGTCTGAGCCTAACCCTTGCCTTAACAACGGTACATGTGCACAGAGTGGTCCAGGCAATTTCAGCTGTGAGTGTGCGACTGACTTCTCCGGAGACACGTGCGACCTAAGTAAGTGATTCACTTGAAGTCTATATCAAAGATCTACTTCTCATCCAATAGAGACACATTCCTTTGAACCAAACTTATGTTGATTTATTGGTTCAATATCACACTTCCTATATTCATTTGTATTTACAACGCATATAAACTATTGCAGTAATACGCGTGTAAACGAGTTGTTATTAATATTAGTACAAGTTTACCCCTGCTTTAAGATTTACATGCACATGTAATACATCAATTCAGATTATACAATCAACCTATATCCGGCTTTAAAACGAAACAATTTTTGGTCATAAGCATATATGGACACGTATTACATAATTTGATTATGAACAAGACTAATATTACTTACTCCTCGCCAGGCAAAATGCTCCTCCATGCGATGTGTGTGTTTTACTGTTTCAAACAGGGGGCGGAAGCACGTAAGATGTTTATAGATGCTGTTAATACCCATCTTGTCTTCTCCCATTAACTGGACTAAAAATTGTAACCTCAGTCCCACGCCATAATTCCTAACGCAGTGTAAACACCTTAAAGCACAATAGCACAATCCCGACCCCTAATTCTATTTCAAACCTAACAAATCGACCAGTCATGAGAGAAGAAATTGGACTTTGACAACATGGGAGTGAACCCAAATGCAAGGTGCGTCAAGGTGCGTCTCCTGCCTAAACACACAGATTTGCATTTTCATGAACGTAAGAAGTAGACCGTTTAAGAACATGCTTGAATATGTTGCAAGTTGCAAGTAGACCAATGATCTCCATAGCAAGGTATGCCACCATGCACATTCAGAGTTTGTAATCTTTATTTGTGATTTTTAATTCTTTTTATTTTGTAAGGTTCGTGTTCTGATTATTTATCACTCAAATACAGCCGAATGTAGTAAGTCGAATGTAGTATCACTAGTGTGAATGAAATTACACACAATGTGCTTGCCATACTCTTCAAAAGAAAATGCAGTCAAAGTTATTTGCACACATTATTTGAATGCTACTTAAGATTAAATTTTATAACTGCGCCTGTCAGAAAGAAGAAAGAAGGAAACATGTTCAAGACCTATATAATGTAAGTTTTGAATAGAAAAATGAATGTAATACGATATATTTTGTTTGCTTGCACTTATAAAAAGCGATTTCGAACATAAAAGAGAGAGCTCTGAAAACAGCTGTTGATTACGCGAAATGTTGCGCTGATATTTTGATCGTTAAATATGGGCATGTCTTGACAGTCATCACTTTCAAGAAGTCCTATCGATTCAACACGAGCGTCTCCATCGTTAGCTGCAAGTAATTTATTTGAGAAACTGGGAAAAGCGGCAAGTCCCTTTCACCTGACCATTGCCCCGTAACATAAAGGTTTGCGACCAATCGCAAATTTAAAAGACAAATTCTGATAGGTTACTAGTCATTCTTTTGAACTAAATGCGCATGCAACAATGATGTCGATTAGCCATTGTTATTTTGCGATTGATGGCAAACCTTTATGCGGTCATCAGGTACTGCTAGGGCCGAGTAGTACCCTCGCAAATGGTGTTCCGGAGCTGAACGGCGTGGGTGTTTCTGATCTGGCTGATGTCAGCACTGACAAGTTGTCTCCGACAGTTACCTTCGTAACAGTCAGAGGCTAGTGCCTCTCAGCCAATCAAAACCGAGGATTTCACTGCAAACTAAATAGTCAGTGCTGACAACTTTCATGAAATGCCCCTCTGTTTGTCGCATTTGATTCAGTGGTCTTCGTTGTATAGGGCGCTCAATATTACATATTTACTTTGTCAACTTGCCAAACAAGACTACCCTCGAATTTCTTTATATTTATTTATTTTTATTTTTATTTTACAGGGTCCTATTATCTAGACATCGTCGTGAATATCATTTATAACAATGACACAATACACGACTCTGGGCCGGGAGATCACATTTACGACCAAGTGACAGAGGAAATCCAGACTGCAGTAAGTAACCGCGATGATAATGTAACCGATGACACATCTGTCTACTGCGTGCAGTCCAATTGCTGTTGCTCAAATTGTAGTTAATGTTCTTGTTTGGTAATCTACGATGAATGGTGAATTGATTAATTATTCCAGCTTTGTATATCTTTTATTCGCATCCTTCCCCCACCTTGAGCTTGTTTATGATTTTTCTATACGTCATGATTTCCATCATTGACCATTGTGTAAGGCTAGACATGTTTTTTTTTTTTTTAAGTTAAAACGTGCTCCTGTATTTTCGGGCAAATACTTAGCATTATGAAGAATAATCTTACTTTCCCCTCCTTTGTGTGCCAGATGAATTACTGGGCCCCGTAGCATAAAACCTACCATTAATGGTAACTCTGTCATCAATGCTAACTACCATGGTAACATCAATCAACAGCCAATAAAATTCAACGTTTCCTTAGAAGTGGTTATTGATAGCAAAGTTGCCATCAATGGTAAGTTTTATGCAACAGGGCCCACTGCTCTTGATTATATATTGCGTGTATTATTTGCTAACTCTGTATATGTTTTCCTACGCAACAACCAATGTAGATGGAACGGGCCTTCGAGGACACTGGCTATAGCTCCCGATTCTGTAACCTTGCAAACGTGACATATAGGTGAGGGTACCTTTCTTCAGGGTTCAAGCCCAATGATAAATCATACTCCGTGAATACGTACCATATCATTAACCTCTGTCTCTGGAATAGTCGTATGATGATTCCAGTGATAATATGAATGCTTATTGTAAATGAAAGCTCTCATGATAGCAAGGATGAAATAGGAACATTATCAAAATTGCAAACTAGGTGTAATAAATAAATCATATCAACAATGGATATATACTCAATATGATGCAACAAACTTTCATATAAGATAACTTCCATAGATTCTGATAAATACTATTTTCCCATTAATTATAAAAAAAATCGTCATTTTTGTTTCAATTGTTTCAGTAACATGAAATTTGTTTGAATAGTAGTTATAGCCGAATTCAGCGCAAACTCGTATAATTTAGTTGTAATGATTGGATAAAAAACTAGTGCATGTCAAATACATTTCACAGTTCCATTCTTGAATTGATGCTCAGCATGGGGTAAAGGAAATCCAGCTGATAATTTCTTGTTGATATGAACATTTCTGTCCGTCTCTTTTGTTCTGCAGCGATGGAAGTGAAAATACAACAAGAGTTGATGCTGTTATTTGCTACAAAGCTTCAGAGACTGATTACAGACCGGTACAAGATCTCACACTGGTATTCGCATATGTCTGGACAGAAGGGAGTGTCTTATATGACGCTGTTTTTTACATAGTAGGTAAGTGACTTTGAAGTTCGCCCGTTACCAAGGTTTGGATTTTCTGGCTTCGTGAACCATGTCAAAATTTGCCATGGAACTGCAGTACCCAAAGGCGTGAAGCTTAATGGTGCCATGTAAGGAAATTAAAGTGTATGGAAATCCTGTTGTCTATTGTCCTTACGGCAGATTACGTGTGACTCGTGCTGCTAAGTATCTCATTGGGAAACAGGAAGACCGCAAATACGCAGGCTCAGTAAGGAACGAGTTATGGAATAGGTTGGCTAATTAGAACATGTATTGGGCATTGGTAGTCAAAATATGAAACTGTCTAAGTAATAATGCGGTGTGATAATATGATAATAATAATAATGTTTGGATCAAGAAATTGTATTCTATTTTCAAAACCTTTTTACCTTTGGATTAAGATACCAAATTGAGCCTTTAGAATAACGAACCATTCGAGTATTTGAACCATCGGACAAACAAATTTGGAACAAAGATCCGTCATAACAAAGACATGAAACTAATAATAATTATAAAAAATAGAATGCCCTAACATCGTAACCATTGGTTACAATAACAATAAATGTTCCTCCATTTGTATTAGATCGCGACGAGTGTGACGCTGAGATCTGTCAGAACGGAGGTGTGTGCGTGGATGGAATAGATGAATACTCCTGCAATTGTACTCTGGGCTTCTCTGGCGAGAACTGTGAACATGACGGTAACAATTCTTTGCAAACTATAATAGATATGAGAATAATATTTGTATGGAGTTTGAAGCATATTTGTGATAATACAAACTATCTGTTTCGCTACTTCAGGTCTTCTTCTCAGTGTATTTCTGTTTCACGTGTTCATTTATTACATTGGAAGATCCATGCAACTTCGTCTATCCGTGTAATAAGTTTCCCTTTACTACATACATGTACACATAATCTATAAATCACTTGTGGGAAATGTCAAAACATGATTTCGATTTGTTAGGAGGTCGCATACTCTGTTCATATAGGCTAATGGTTTGAACAAACCTTTCAACCTTTTCTACAGTATGCGAGGAATACCAATGCCAGAACAATGCGACTTGTCAACCGGTGGATGTTGGAGAGGATCCCGATGCGGACGTGCTGCCAGTCTACTGCGAATGTGTGGGGGAAACTGCTGGGGAGTTATGCCAGTTCAGTAAGGAAACTACTATAAAAGATGAATCTGATATGACCTCATGGTTGTGGTTGTGAGCTCGCTTTCACGCACGTTTGAAGACCTAACGTAAACAATGCCTCAGCCGTTCCTCGCGCTCGGAAGTGCGCGATGATGCATGATGGGATCGAGAAAGTATAACGCTCCGCGCAATAGCTAGCTATTTCGCGATCGGGCTAACTATCCCTCTCACGAAATAGCTAGCAATTTCGCAACATCAGGCTAATGAAGATGCCCCTATGCAATTATCCACAGGTGGTTTGCCTCTAGATTTCACTGTGTTTTTACTTCTATTGTGCCGTGCGCAGGGTTTCTGACCTCTCACGAAGCGGTGGACCACATTGACATGTACAAGTTTTTATATTGCTCGTTCATTGCATCGTGACGGCGGGAAATCACTGATGTAAAATGCACGCGTTGATCGGCAGAGGAAAACAGCGCTTCTTTGGAAATGTTCTTTGAACCGATTGCCAGTAATATATCCCAGACTTGACTTGTAGGGATAAGAGGGTACATCTCTGGCGACTACAAAATTCAACGATCATTTCGCGGGTAATCCAAGAAAACATTTGGAAATAAAAAAAATATGTATGCGCTTTTTAGGATCCATCTTACCAGGTTTCTGCTCTTCCATTTAACTTGCAACGCCTTTTTTTGTTACAGTCCGTGTGCACATTTAGATCGTGTGCACAATACGTTTTGTTTGTCTATCACATAGTCAGTCTTATGTATACAGGATAGCCTCGTCACTCATGCAAGTGCCATCAATGAGGGCGCTGGATTTTTTTTACTGATATAGCATTTGCTGCCCAAATTAGTCCTGATAATGAAGTACCCACCATGCTACTTCCTTTTGTAAGGTTGTTGAAGTAATCGTCATTAGTTTTCATTCATGCTTATGTAGCAATGTAGTAATATCACATTTCTTTGTCCATGTGTTGGTAAACGTAGATCTGCCATATATGTCCGTTTTATGTTTTGGACGACAATGGTTCATTTGTGGGCATTAAACCTTGTATGGATTAGAAATGTTGTCGTCATTCTTAGTTTTATTGTATATAACCTTTTTACTTGTAGATCAGTTCAACTTGTCCATCGATGCTCACTTAAGTGGTGAATGTTCAGCAGTGAATGGGTCAATTCTTGTTGCCGAGGTAAATAATACCTTTTAAAAACATTAAAAAAACATTTTGCATAATTAAAGAAATATTACGTGCAGTTTAAATATGACGCCATACATTATTTGAAAAAAAAAAAGATATGTCACATCACACTTCAACACCAATCGTCAGCGAACATTACAAATTGAAGTACGGATGGCCACGGTAGTCGTATTAGGTACCAACGTTAATGTAGCAAAACAAGCTAACGACTGTTCAACGAGAAACGTATCGCAACGGTCTCAACCACATTGCCAAGTGGTTTGTGTGGAACTTTGTCAGAGGTTACATTTGTGATTTGTGTTTGATCATCGTAAGCACTAGCAGTTGATACCAGTCTTGCGCTATCCAGCCTAAAGAAGTCTTTACACTACTTCGTTTCACTTATTCAAACTTCGTCAACCTCAGATGACTTTCTTACCCCACAATGTAACGTTTCAATACAATCTACAATATAATGATTGTAAACTACAACACGTTTTCTCATTCTATTTAACTTGTTCTCAAGCTAAGAAATAATGCGCAATTCCACGTTTTTTGCTTTACAGATCAAATCTCACTACATCAACATGTCAGCGGACTACACGTTTGGTCGAATAGACGACATTATAGCAAACAACCAGATGTGAGTAAATTTACATTCTATCTATACAGGGTGCCTTTATGCGAATATCCTCATGTGATGCTGGTGATATTTTTTAATTATTGCCTATGCTCTACACACGATATCCTCTCAAGCAATTGTGATATTACAGAAGCTTGAAAACATGTCTTCGGATTGTCCATCTGTCCGTCGGCCAATCCCGTTACAGTTTACACAACGTCTTGACAATCGCTATAGGGATTTGCTTCAAACCTAGTAGTTGTTTCTAATTCATGAGATCAACACTATAAACATGGTCATTTGTCTGCGTAACAACAGACTAATTTTCATAATGCAATAAACTCTGTATAATATAGGTCATATTAGACTGAGGTCAAACTTCAAAGGTCAATGAACTTTGCCAAACTTAGGTTGAACAAATCGTGTTATCTTTTTAGCACTCATGATAATTCCGGTGATTCAATTTCAACCAAACATGGAAAATACTTGATTTAGTACATGGAGGTTGACTTGTGACTCCTGACAGATAAAAATTCATTGAAATTAGCCACCACAGTGCATATGATTTCTTCAAAATAGAAGAAATTAAATAATTTAATAGCTTGTGACAATGATGGATCACTAAATGGAGATAAACTGATGAGATTAGGTCAAAGGTGATAATTATAACTTTTGCAATTACAGAAAAGTAATGATCCAAGCCATCCACAGTTTAAACACGATGAAACAATTCTTAGAGATAGACTGAGAACAGTCTAGTTTAACTTTCTGGGAGGTCAAAGTTTGATGAGCAAATTTAAAAAAAAGTTTGACTGTTTTATTTTCGAAATACCATTAATAATCACCATGCAATAATGCAATTGCAACCAAACACAGTTTGATTATAGATGACTAGAGATTCAGAGAGAGGAAATGATAATAATCATATTGCTCAGAGGTCAAAGGTCAATGAACAAGGATGGGTAACAATTTGCCAGTTGCCCCCAAATTGTGGACTTTTCTTGTAAGTATTGATAATATGGAATGTGCAAGTGTTAGGGAGCACTCGTTATTACAAAGGTTCGTTATTCCGAAGGTTCGTTATTCCGAAGGTTCACCATTCCGAAGGTTCATTATTCCGAAGGATTGGTAGTCCGGAAACAAAATTAGGTTCGTTATTCCGAAGGTCCGTTTAATATTTCGAGAATGAAATAAGCTTCGTTATTCCGAAGGTTCGTTTGTCCGAAAAAGAAATAAGGTTCGTTTTTCCGAACGAACCTTCGGAGAAACGAACCTTATTTCGTTTTCGGATTAACGAACATTCAGAATAACGACACAAATGCTCGGATTAACGAACCCTTTTTCGTTTTCGGACTAACGAGCATCGAGGTATAGGCAATTTACGTGTTTTTGAATTACGAACCTTCGGAATAACGAACCTTCGGAATAAACGAACCTTCGGAATATCGAACTGTAACACAAATCTTATTAGCTAATGGTGGCAAAATTTAGTATATAAATATACCATAGGTGAGGAGAAAGAGCACAATTGGGTTAAAAAACCTGTGGTTATAACAACAGAATAAAATCAGGAATATCATGTATATCGGAAACGTTTTTTACATGAGAAACAGATTAGCATTAGAGCTCAGTTTCCTATAAATAACAGACTATTAATTTAAACTAAATGAATTTTCTGTAGAAGCGGAGGCATATTTATCAAGGTGGAGCAATGAAGTAGTCAAATCAATTTTTTTCATTTAGTGTAAAATGATTGTTTATGATTATGCTTTTATATATAGAAAAAAATCAATTGATACACAAGCAAAATACCTAACAAAATATCACATTTCGTTATGTACATGATATCGTTCAGATAACTTGTCTCCATATTGTCACATACAAGTAATAGTGTTTTTTTTACCAAATCTTTCCATCAGTAATAGCTCTGAAGGATCGATTGTGTCGCTGACGTTTGTCACACATGCCTATACTGCCCTGGTGGATGAATTGGAGATGCTCTGGCGGAATCCGGATGTGGATCTAGTGGCCTTCGTGCTTAGTCTCCTAGAGGAAGCGGAACCAACGGACTGCCTCCTTGGGTTTTACAGCTCGAGAGGTATCTAATCGACAGTGTCTAACTTCATTGAGCAAATAGGCCTATCGTTCACATCATAATAAGGGTCCTCGAAATGTTCGGGCGGAACACAAGAGGGTTTGTGATTTAATCACTAATTACTCCAAATGTGGATTATATGAGGGTAAATAACTTTCAGCAAGTTTCTAAAATACATTCATTTAAGACCATTGGCAAGAAGATTGCTGACGATCTCCTTTTTCAGGATTTCTTGGCTTCCCAGTATAGTATATACCTCTTAAGGATGTTCCCAAGCTATGATTTTTTTTATTAATTTCATTTTATTTATGATAAGACATATAATGCATTGACAACAAACAATTTACAAAAGTGCGCAATCATTAGTACAAGTCACATATTTAGAACAAAAACACAGACAACGACGAGTAAATGAGTTTTTGAGAATGAGGGGTCAACAGAAAGTCAGATCAGTAAGCCTGTTAAATGTTGACCCATAAAGTACCATACAGTACCCATAGCATAAAACAAACATGTAGAACGTACATTTTCAAATAATGGGACGAATTCAAACTTTGAAATACAGATTCATATAAATGTTAAAGACTATTGAGATATGGAATGTTTTTTTCAAAGACTAGCTGAGATCTCATCAATCAACGTATAATCAATTGTAGGTAATTGCAGCTATGCCAACTATTCTTTTTGTGCAACATTTAGTACTTTCTTCAAGTTGCAAATATTTGTGATTTTGAGCAAAATTCCTCCGAATTCCTTTTTTCTCACGATTATTTTGTGAACATTTTTATTTAAAGAAATATGTTTTCAAGCCCAAATACTTAGGCCTATTTGTTTCCCATTCGTAACAGGGAAGCATCCCTGTCATTGCGATATGGGTCCCTTGACTATGTTTTATATTCAGACATGAAATCCTTTTTCTCCCTAAAGGCATTGAAGTGTGCGAAAGCACAAGCCACCTGGTCTACGGCTACCTCCCGGATGAACGATGCTCTGGTACCATTAATTGTCCGGAGACAGCGACTGACGAAATGGATTGTCGTGAGTGTCTTAACATCTGTACTCCTATAAATATTGATTTGTGATGTATGGGCATTAACCTTCTATTTACTAAGGAGTTGTGCGAGAGGTAATGTGTTAATTGAATATTGGATTCATTTATTCATTCAGACTTAAGACATACTGATTAGCAGCTCAGGGTGAAATGATGGGCCTAAACAACACATGCAACCAATGTTTTACAATAATATATAGTATTAAGAGAGCAATCATATATTTTTGAATATCACAGTATATCTTATAATCATATTAATGCACAATCATACTCAAAATATAACAAAAATATATTGTATTCAACTGTTATGATATACTATTTCAATATATTAAACAAAGCTACATAGAGAGTAAACATTTTGCGTCCTTTGATCTTGCTTTTTCTGATGCCATTGAATTATTGACAAGACATGAGTAAACATCATTAAAAACAGCATTTTTTATTTTCAAATTAAAAAGAAATTGTGCAATAGACAATTGAATTTCTTAAAAAAATACGTGTGGATTATTTGGCTTGGTCATCATCATCAAATTTAAATTTGATACTTTGTGCTTATTGTTGATGAATGCCATTGACCATTATGTGTATGTTTTACACAAATCCTAACGATAAATGTGTACTTTTTTATCATTTTTGTAGACAATTATGTTTTTGCTTTATCTTATGTTTTCCTTAGAATCATGATATCAACTTCATATCAAAGGATGCTGAGAGGTAAACATGTGTTACGTATTGGTATTATTGTTTTCACTATGTCCGATAGCACCGTATCTCAACATCACATTCCAAGATGGAGACTGCGTCAACGTGACTTCTCGAGACTACCCTATGACATACACCCCCGACGAGTATCAGCTTGTTGTATTAGAAGCACCGGAAGGATACTACATTCAGTTTATCATCGACCCTCTATCGTCTCTCCTTTTCGAGGATACCGTTAGCTTCGGCTACGGTCACGATGTAGACACAGACGATAACCCTCTGTTTGTTTTGACGAACTCATCTCTGTTTGCTCATGATTATCCATCGATCATCAATACGTTCAGCAGGCAGGCCTTCATAGAGTTTACGTCGCACAGCTACGAATCCATCAACCCAAACGATACGTACGCGTGGGTCGTGCAGGCGAAGCTAAGACCCGTTTCTTTCTCCGACCACTCTGTTACGCCTTTTACGTATGTAGATTTATACGAGCCAGATAGCTCCAGCTCCTACCAGCCGAACCATATCTCCATTTTTACCTTCAACACGCCTGAAGCATTCAAGCTGATCCTCTGCTTCGACTTTGTAGCGACACGGCTCGGCACAGATGACGACGTTATTTTCGGTGAGGGCGCTGCAGTATCTCTCGGCGATGTAACATATTTCGAACCGACTGGAGAGAACCCCGTGGAATTAGGGCATGAAATGTTCCTTTTGCTGAATGCAAACGACGAAGCAAGGAATGATTCGGACACACTTCGCCTTACGGGACGCGTCTACTCCATTACTGCTGCTGAAAGTGCAGACGACGTCTGTCCAGACAGATTTAGTGGGGACTGTGTTCCGGCGCCGTGCAGCGGTGTAAGGGACTGCTATGCGATCGCAGAGTCTGGCTTTTATACATGCAAGTGCGAAGATCTGCCTGATGACGAAGTACTCTGTGAAGAAGGTATGTTCACGTTAAAAATTTACCAGCCGTGTCTGATTACCAATTACAACCAGAAAATAACATACCATAAAATATACCCCTGCAAGCAAAATATAAACCCATTTTCAACTAGATGAGATGCGTATGAGGAACAAGTTTATTTATTTTGAAGACACTTCACAGGTACCTTCAGTAAAGCTTGGTACATGAAACCTTACATTAATGTAAATTTTGATGAAAAAAGTATTCCGAATTCTTACCATTACATCTTGTGAGATGTGGGAGAGGGGATGGAGAGGACAATTGCATCAAGACGTAATACTGGTTCGATGAATGTTATACCTCAATCATTGGCGTCCCTATCGGTGTTTTCTTATTAATTTCTCAACGTATGTTTTCATTATCCCAACAGATGGTAAGGAAATACAGCTTGAAAACCATCCAGAGTACGTATTCAATGTCACCATTTACCAGAGGCAGCCTGAACAGCTGCTCATCTTCCAGGCCCCGGAGGGACATTTCGTTGAGTTTTACTTCTTCCCAGAGCACACCGCGATCTTCCCGGTTCACCAAATCATCGCCGGTGAGGGCGGAGAGGTGGACCCTTCCAAGGTGTTCCTGACAATCACTAACGCAACAATCGACGAACTTCCTTCAAGATTCAACACCTTCAGCGAGGAGACGTTCCTCCTCCTTGTGGATGATTACGAAGGGCCCAGTGACCCCAGCGATAATATCAGCTTCTTCATGCAGGTCCATGCCAAACCCTATGTCGAGACGGAACGCCTAGTTGAGCCAAATGGTTTTGAACTGCTTCGATTCCCACTCCAGGGTGGGTCATACCAACGCAATTTAACAACAATTGAAACCTTCGAGACCGATCCAGATTTTGATCTGGTCCTATGTGTAGCGCAGAATGAGACCTTCATTGACGTTAACGACGTATTCGGCGTGGTCCGTGACCTCCCCGTCTCGCACGTGACTTTCCAGAACATGACCAACTTCGACATCTATCATCCAGAAGCAAGTTCATTCGTCGGGCCGTCTAACTTCACAATCTTTCTCGATCCACGTGACATAGAGACCAATGAGAACGAATCCTATCGATTTGTAGGGGTGCTCTTCGCAGTGCTACGGGCCAATATGACACCAGAGTCAATTGTGTGCCAAGGTAAGCTGGTGTACCCATCAGCTCTTCATTTATGTCTATAAATGCACTCATATTTCATATGAACATACGACCAGCAAATGTTCACGCACAAAATAGAATTGATTTTTTTTTGCCATTCTTGATTTTTAAAGTTGCAAAGTCACAAGAAACATACTCTTTGAACAATGTTCAAGAACCTTTAAGGGCAGCAGACGTACTCATTTTTTTAACTTATGTGTTTCGAAGACATACATTCCTTCCTCCTTTTCTAAGATGCATACGTTTCGTTTTTCACATCTATTATCCTGTTTTTGTCGTAAATCGTGTTTTGAGCATGTAATAAAAAATGAAACATTAATAATCCTCTATTGTGACAGGCTTGGACGGTTGTTTCAGCGAGCCCTGTCAGAATAACGGTACCTGCAGCTCAGAGGGGCTTGGCATTACAGAGTTCAACTGCTCATGTGCAGCAGGGTTCAGTGGCGACACGTGTGAGATAGGTAAGTAGTGTTTCCCGTAGCGCCATAAGGCTGTGTTCACACGTGTAGCGTTAGTAGTGTTTATAACGCCCTTTAGGCTGTGTTGACACATCAGCGTCAGCAGTGCTTGTTGTAGTGCCCTTAGGCTGTGTTTCCACTTGCGGCGTGAGTAATTATTTGGTGGAGTGCCCTAAGGCTGTGTTCACACGTGCAACATCAGTAGTGTTTGGTGTGGTGCTCTAAGTATGTGTTCACACGTGCAGCATCAGTAGTTTTTGATGAAGTGCTTTAAGGCTGTGTTCACACGACCAGCGTTAGTAGTCTTTGATAAAGTGCCATAACACTGTGCAAATAATAATTCATCACTCACTTTGCTGCGAATCAGTATTCTAAATGTCATTCAACTTCTGAAGGAAAGTGGGCAGTAGAAGTAAAGGATGTTTGTGATATGGTTTCGTGGTTTTGTGATTTTAAGTGGTTTATGACCGTTTGGTGTAGGCTACCCCCATTTACCATTCCGTCCATATAGACAACCTTGAAACTACCCTTTATGATCAGGTGATCTGCACCAAAACTTTATTATAATCTTATTGACAAACCCTAATATCACATCTTTAAACTTATTCATACGTTTACCAAATCGTGCTTGTATATGAAACAGAAACAGAAACCAAATTCCAATGTACAGGACTATTGCGAACTTCATCAGCTAGTGTACCTCCTTTAACGCACTCTTGATACATTGTTGCGCAGATATGACACAGAGATTCCGTGAAGTGGATGATTGTCTCTCACACAGAGAGTCAAGCTGGACATGTATGAATATTCCAGGCAAATACGTTCAAACAGACATATCCTAATCACCGACTTAACTTCCACAGCCTCAAACTCGGTGGCCCTTGAGTTGACTCTTGATGGGGAGTATACCAATGCGCTCAACGATTCATCCTCTGAAGAATTCATGCAGCTAGAGGCAAACATCACACAAGGGGTCTGTACATGTATTTATATTTGTCTAAATAAGTGCCAGATCCTGTGATGTAACCTATCACAGAGTGCCACAACTCTCTTCCCTGAGCTCAATGTATCAGCAATATATATATACACGTAGTTTCCAAGTCATCAACATTTTTTTTCTAGATGAGCAGGTGTCTTTCCTACTACTAACATGTAGTACGTAAAATTATTCGCAAAACAAACAAACCGCAATTGTTATGTTCGCATTCTCCGACGTCTTATTTTCTCTTAGCTGCAGTTAGTATGCAGATCAATGAGATTAAAAACAAAGACGAGGCTTGAGGGAGCTAGTACTTTGACTAAATTTCTGTATGTGCACTGGATAGGAGGGCATGCGGCATGCGACCGTGAACCAGTTGCTGAGTGTTAGAGTCGAGGTCAGAGAAGGTTGCCGAGCATCTTGGCACTGATAAGATCCACCTCAAAGAAAGAAAGAAAGATGATAGCTCGGGCCACATTCATGAAACCCTACTAATCCTTGATACTAGAAATTGCTGAAGTGCGTTCGGGTACAAGCATTTATAGTAACTCACTGGGCTATATACCATGATATACGGTTTCATGAATATTGCCCCTGGATGCTTTATAATGTAGTCCACGAACGCCTCATGTCGACGGCATGATTCATTGATATTCATATGATTCATATGATTCCTGGTCATGATATCTCTTGGTCTGGTTCAGGTAATTTTATGTGCAAATATGATAATTCACTCAATACCGTGTTGTGCAAGCCACAATCAATGCAATTAATTGAATATTCCCTATTAGTATGATTTAATTCCCACATAAAACATCGCTAATTCTATACAGTAGGTAGTAACGATAAACGCATTCCTCATACAAGGTCGTTTTAAGAGGTTACACACAGAATTTTCAGTTCTGATCCAAGGAATGTTTTACCTCATGCAATCCATTACATCGCCACAGTAAAAAATACTAATTGCACCCTTCTGAAATTCTTAATGTTGTTACTGACGTGCTTTAATCACGCTTTACCATTATTTATCGCTTACATGAAAGAACTGAAAGTTTTATTGTATGTTCCTCCAGGTGCTCGATCTCTTTAACGAGACAAACATGAATGATTCTGTTGTCGTCGACGACGTCGTGTTGGAAAGCGTAACGTGAGTACGATGCACATATCTTCACGTGAAATCAATGCAGACATCTTTAATGTAATCTAGGATCCCTTCTATGACCTCCTGTGAAGAACATACTCATCGAATGTTTTACTCGTGCATATGTGGAGAAAAATTACCCTGCACACTCACATATCAAATGTGATATGCTGCATTGGAAGATGGAGATTTATTCTTCTCGGTGAGCTGTAGGGCAATACCGAACTTGAAATTGTGTCTATTTGGCGTATTAATCCTGTATGTACTATATTGTTTTCCATGCCAGAAACTCCTTCCATGCAAGATGCAGTGGTCTCTATATGAGATTTGCATGTAATGACGAGCAAAGCTGCAATCACGCGAAAGTATGTAAATTATGAGAATGATAAACCAGCTAAAAAGTCTTCCAAATAAATCGCACTTCGGTCCATATCTCGTGCCAATCTACAGGGTATTTTTTTTTGCCAGGAACATCTTGGAAGTTGGATCACAGGGGCGGGAGCGATGGAAATTGTGTTCTGTATGTATTTGAAACACGCAGGAAAATGTGGATTTTATTTGTTCAAAAAAATGTTTGATAAATGTTACGAAATCTGCGTTGACATCCTCCACATTTATAACTAAATGTTATTTACTTTAGTTTTGTTTCGGTCAGTGATTGTTTGTTCAAACAGCACATTCTACGAATACTGACCATCTCGTATTCATATCTTAATTCTTGTCACAGAAACGGAAGCCTGATTTGCGTGATTAGGATAATATACAGGTATCTGGCTTCGCGCCACACCATCCAGAGTTTGAATGATCGAACCGACAGCATCATCATTGAGGGAGTCAACTCTGGGGCCATGCTGTTCCCTGGAATTGGGCGAGTTCTCAATTGGCGAGTTCCAGACGGTAAGAGGCGGTGCAGGCACAACTTGTCATTCTTTTCAATTTCAAATTGGTAATACTATATGTTTGTTGTCTTCAAATGGAACTTACATGTTAGAGCACATGATATCGTGCAAAGTTGAAGTGCATCATGGTGACTTAAGTCTTCCGAGCGCGTTGCCAATTTGAAGATTAAGGGATCAGATGACTTTTAGTTCGCTTTGAAAAAGCATTTTGAAAGTAACACACATTTTTCACTAAATAACAAACATGTATTTAACATGTGTAAATATATATACTCTTTAACGTGAGGCACATTACACTTGATTTAAAAGTTATAGCCCAAATCACATATTTTGTGGTACATTTAGACCCAAAACATTTTTACTGACATCCGCAGAAAGCCTTGCGTATTATAATGATTGGAGTCATATTTAACATGATGAAATGTCAAATGTATTTTGTTTTTATTCGTTTGATGTATCTTTAAACTCATGCTGATATGAACACCAGTTGGTACATTTAAAACCGAATTTTGGCGCTCTTGTTAAATCCACTTTAGCTCATGGGTCTTTTTGTGATTCATTGATTTGAACGAAAAAGGTGAACAAAAAAACCCACACGAATAAAAGGTGAGCTGTTAGCAAAAGTGTTTAACGATAACATGGTTGCGTTAAGTATTAAAGGTGATATTCATAGAAAATCCAAAAATATGAAGTTATTCATCTACAGAAAGCTTATAAGCCACTCAATGAGCTCGGATTAATTCCATCAATATATCACTTTCCAAAAAGCGAAATTAGGGTGAAAACAATCACCGTATTCTCGGGGACAAATTTGAACTACTGTCATCCGAAACGGCCTTCAGGTCTGACGTAAGAAACGGGAGGCGTTATTGTGCATCACACATGCCAATCCGCAGCTTCTTTTCCGCCAGAAGCATCAGGCATTGTTTATTGAAACTGTGATGGCAGTTGCTAGTGGATTAACAGGTGTGATACACAATGGTCATTGTGAAGCATATCCCGGCTGTGACGTACACACACCGCCACTTTCCCTTAGACGATTTCGTATGTCAGGAAGAGAGTCAATTTAGTGAAATTTGACTTTCATTAAACACATAACTGAACACTTTCATGGCATGTTAGCTGCATAAATTGCTTTGATAACCCATTCAATTATAAAATAAACTATATTTATTTGATTTTATTTCCTATGATTATCACCTTTAAGAACGGCCTAGATAACACCATATAATGGAAAACCTTCTTCATTTGAGATACATACACCCTATCAGGAATACGTGCTATATCCATTTGCTATCAACGTCTACTTTATTTACAATACAAATGCATGGTAGGACCATTCATTTACAAAACTGCTTTACAAGTGCACCCTGAACTTTAACATGATATCAAGACACAATTCAACCGACGATAGATGACCCCTCCCCCTTGCGTTTAGCGTAATCAACCATCACAGTGTACTATCAAAGGCTGGATGAACAGACGGAGAACTAAGTAATACACTGCCATGAACAAGACACAGTGGAGGCATAAGCATTTGCCCTTCATTCATTTTCTTTAAAACATCGTGTAAATCAATGATTCTTCGCAGCAAATCTGTGTGCAAGTCGGAAGCCTTGTGAGAATGATGGTAGCTGCACAGTACTTGATCCTGTGAGAGCTATCTTCAATTGTTTTTGTCCGCCGGGCTTTGGAGGAGACTTCTGCGAGACAGGTGATTAGATGCTTTAATTCAATGCCATCCCTATATTGAGTGTAATAAGCTATACTGCGATGTGTGTATAGTTTTTATTTGTGTTCAATATATCAGATTTTATTTCCACCTCACTCGTCTTTGCTTACAGCTCTAGGAAACGGCCTCCTTGGATGCCCAATTTTTTTAAAGAACAAGATAAGGAACAAATATGCCAGAATGAACCGTTTATGATCCTATGATCAATAATTGATCAACTTGTGAAATGAACATCGCGGTTATTTTATATTATCTTTGGAAACAATGTATTTACATATCTTACCTGTCTCAATAGTAATACATGCTACCTTCTACCGTTTGCATTCTCCTTGAATTCCTATTGCTCTGTTTATATAAGTAAATATTGTTATGTAATAATGTGTTATATGCATATCTTATATATTTCTTTATAAACGTATGTTGCTTCTACCTGTCATCCTAAGCCACAACAATTCAGTCTTTGGATTGCCATTGCGGATTATATTTGAACTAATATTGGCCCTTTACTATTTATTATAGTGATTGGAAAATCGCTAGTTATAGAGCATTGTCACGGCTGCCACAATTGTTTGGACAACGTCAGAGGGTCAGCAGATCTACAAGTTTAAAACGGTTGAATAATTCAATGTGAAGTGGACTTCTTCCGACCACACCAGCGCAGATCAGTGCTTTGTGATGTAAATTGGAAGAAAACAATAAGAGAACAAATGATGATGTCTAATTTATAGAAATGTTTGCTGTTCATTTCCCTTGCAGACCTCGATGAATGCAGAGACCAGCACTGTTACGAACGTGGCGAGTGCGTTGATCTCGTGAATGATTACGAGTGCCATTGTCGACCTGATGCAGGAGGAGACGATTGCGAATTAGGTAGGTCAACCTTTTCCAACTCTCACTGTCATCTTGTATTGAACTATTCCTATACACAACTCACTTCATAAACACAATGGAGCCTAACCAAAACTTATCGTATCTAGACCAAAGCAAGACCATATGCATTCATGTTGACATTTTATTTTAAATACAAGTGCATACATATAACGTTGTCTTGAATATGATTTAATGCAACGAATGTTGGAAAATCGGGAATAGCACTTTTCAAGAAAAGTTTTACAGCGGTTAAAATAAGTGTTTTGCACATATTACCTCTCATAAGCCTAACCCTTCAACCCAATACTCATTCATGAATTGGTGATCACTTATCGTTCACCTTTGGCAAATTAGTTCTGCTTTACGCTACATCGACAACACTAATATTCACGTGTTTAAAACGTATGATATGAGTGAAAACAATCGAAGACTTCCTCTGAGAAAATGACCATTACATATTAGCCCAGTAAAAGGTGAGTTTGTTTTGTTAGGGTCTTGTCTATTTTGATTGTTTATGCCAACAGTTTTAGTTTAGATGTACACCACATGCGTAATGCATGGTACGCAGCTCGTAAAAATGATGAGGCGAAAGTGTGCACTAAAGTAAACACAATTTTGGTTTGTGGCAAATACATTTTGCCTATGGTTGCTGCTCTCCGTAGATCATGTCAACGTTCTGCAAATGATCAAACTTTGAAACTTTTTTGTGTTATGCTAGATATACTTTGATAGCTCCACTGTACAATTTTGGTTGCTGAAATCAGTTAATAATGGATAAAGTGAGTATCATACCCTTTGTGTGACACGTGCGCCCTTCTTTAAAATAAGAAATGCACAGATCTTGCAGAGAGCAACAGTTTATTTGGCTCACTAAGGGTGATAGGCGACCTCACTGCCTTGGCCATTTTCTTTTCCATGTTTCTGCAGATCGTCCGTGCACTGGGGTGCTCTTAGTACTCCTTGAAAACGTCACGCTAGACGATTTCCTCCAAAACGTCTTACACAACAACGAGACTCCGCCAGAACCCCCGAGTTCTCCCTTAAGTCTTCTCACACGAATCGATGGATTCGTAAGTATATTTTTTTTTTTTTGTGTGTGTGTCTTTTCAAAGAATGTTCATAAATAATTATGTGTCTCAGAAGTTTTTAAAGTAATTGCAATATATTTCACACATTACAAACTTCACGCTTAACTGCATGCGTACTTCATGCGAGGTGACAATTATTACTTTACTCTGTGACATTGCGCCCTTTGCGATCACGTGACTGGTGGTAATTGTGCCTTAACTGAAAGGGCAGATACAGTTTAGAAGGGGGGGGGGGAGGCCATTGCAGATATCAATCAATTTAAAATTGATTCAATTCAGGATCTTTTCAGTAAGATGTCGGGTTAAAAGAATATAATAGGTATAAATAATGTTTTTTTTAAAGGCATTTGGCTTGAGACATAGAACATAGAACATAGAACAGGGAACATAGATTCGACCTGAATTGCTGGTAATTTATTTTGACTTCCATCTAATATTCCCTATGTTTCTTGATTTTTATATTACAAAAAGACTGACTCGGGTTCTGGTGCAATTGCTTTGCTGGACCTCCTCACGAATTACGTCAGGTACGACTTTTCATATTTTGTTTTACTTTCCCCTGTCACCTATTGTATTTTGGTGAGAAATGCATTAGATTAATGCTACTTTTCAATTGTGCAGATTGAGACTGAGTTTATGTGTCACACACAACAGTACCGTAGCGGATATGTGTATACACCAGCATTTCATATACAAGAGGTCAAGGAGTCTTGTCCATGCGGGTATTAGATTATTATTATCAATTATGCATCTGTTATCTCAGCTGCTACCGCAGAAATCTTACATTGTTAATACATATCCCCATCCCCAACGACAAACTCGTCGTGTACGTAGCATTATCTTGCTTCACTTGGAATTCCTCGATAAAATACTGCACTCTACCAAATGTGTGGATCATTTATGCGGGCCATGATCACTAAGAAAAAGATGTAAATGGCTGTGTGTGTATATTTGCTCATTTAATGCAATAAGCCATACAAATATATTGTTTCTATTTCTTTTGATCAAAATTGTATTTTATTTCGTTCATTCTACTGGCCGTGTGCGTGCCTTCTTGCTCATTTATTTGAAATGATAAATTCTTCGAGTCTCATTTTTTCAAACATCAAACAGATTTGAGCCAACACAGAGCCAATCTTCGAATACTAGTACGGAGACATTCGAAGGAGAAGTTTGCCTGAACGTCTCACGTACTGCCAACTATACATCTAAAGACATCTGGGAGAGTTTGGCTTATTTCGCAGACTTCAACCATGAATTCTATGAAATGTTGGGGGTACGTGCCTTACATTTTATTGGAGGTAAGTACTTTTTGTTGTTCATGTACAGATAGATGTCATATGCCGAATATCTGACACATAAGAATAAATAATATGAGGATTGACGCTGTTACTATTTCTAAAATTCATAAAATGAATTTAACCAAATGTGATAGCCTGTTGCTGCGTATTCTTTAGAGCTGGTGGCGAAGTTAAACAAATATCAAAGGAGAGCACTAATGTCTCTTTGTGTTACTGTTTTTTCTTCTTTGAACAATATTGTTTTTGTGTGCCAAAACATTTGACCCACAATCAGAATTATTTCGCTAGTCTAAACCGTAACCTCCACCCTGAACCACGGGGCGCGCCGTACCCTAACACTAAACCTGATCCAAACACCGATTGCTACCCCAACTCATGAGATTTGAGTCCTCATCATAGGCTGGGTAACGCCCCGTCTTCAGTTGCATATATTTCCTAGCACTGTCTGAATGAATTCAGAAAGAGCGACATAATTTATTGTGATACACATATATATATTTATGTATACATTTCCAGATTTTGTATCACCAATGTTTGTTTGAATGTAAGTGGTAAACAATATTATGGCCAAGTAATGCAAAAAGATAGTGTGTCCCTTTTGTTGGTCACTACGAATGATGGTCAAACGTAAGCGAGGACAGTTTTTCACTTTTCCTGAAACGTTTATAAGGCTTTAACTGAGATGCCATACATTTTATCGTTGAGGTTTACTGCTCATCCATGCCGACTTTGAAAAGGGGACACTCTATCGTTAAAGGAATAGGTCACCATGAAAATAAGTTGGTTTCAATTTAAGCAGAGACATGAAAGAACCATATTAGTGAAAGTTTGACGAAATTCAATAAAGGTAAAAGATAGTTTTTGGATTTCAGGTGCGAGGTGCTCTCCCATATGTTGTAAGCAATATAATTACATTAATAGTTCTTTTTTTTGACAACGGAATATTTCTTTTGTCTTCATACAGGTATGTGTGTAGAAACGTATTTCTGATGATGGATCAAATGCAGAGGTACAAGGATGCATATATTGTTGACAAAATGAACATTTTAGAAAAAAAAAGTACACAACATATGGAGAGCACCTCGCACGTGACATCACAAGAGATCATAATCATCTTATCCTTTGACGGATTTCCATCAAATCTCCACTAATATGGTTCTTTAATGCTGTGCCTGCCTTTATTGAAACAAAAATAATTTCAGGGTGAACTATTCCTTTACAATTCGTATTTCGCATTCTCTGCTACAGAGGACCCGTGTGACCCCAACCCGTGCACACCGGAATATACCCGAGATTGCCACAGTGTGGAAATATTCGAAGACTACCAAGACTACTACTGCGAATGTGTTGAAAGAGTCACGGGGGAAATCTGCGATGAAGGTTGGTCCACATTTGTATAGTTGTAATGTCTCAAATATTCTTAATGATATCTAAATAGTGTTCATTGTGATAAACCAATTTGGAAAAAAATATGACAAACTTTAAGGATTAAATGATTTCTGTGTAGATTGATATGTTGTATAGATTTTGTCCCTCTTCATTTATCTTAATATCGTTGTTATCGATGCTGTGTTTTTTCCCTTTGTTTTTCTTTTTTTTTTCACTTCACGTGACATAAAACTTTTCTATTCGAACCCCCTTACCCCAGGAAGAAGGGAGGGGTCCATTTCGTGAACTAATGCCTTTAATTTTGTAAGCAGTACCTCAAAGAAAAGAAAAAACTTATATGCGTTAACAAAAAAAATGTCGGTTTTAAAAGGAATTATTAAGAGATGTAGGCATGTGCAGATCACAGCTACAAAATGTTTCTACCAGATTGTATGAATGACATATGATTGATTTTGATCTGAGCGCACGTCGTGCAGGCTGTCATTCTGATCACAGAATCCTTAAAGAACGGCTAGATCTTGAGCTTGGTGTAATGTAGGTTTATTGTGTTGACCACAGTGTATTTGACTTTAAGAAAGCGCGTGAAATTCAGAAGTTATAACAGGCATGTGTTGTTTGCCCTTGAACTGTATTGAACTGAACTGAATTCGCGTCATTTCCAAACTCATACGTACTAAAATTTGTTATATCATAGCCTGATAGCGTTAGTTAAAGGTGTGGAAGAAATCATTAAAAGCGAGATGCTTGCCAGATTGAAAATAATATTATGTTGTAACGAGATGAATATTGAAACAAATAAAAAGAATCATTACCGGCTTAGATGTTAATAATACATATTTTCTTTTAGAAAAAAAAAATAGTGATTTTGTTAACATTATGTGGTTTTTATTCTTTCACGATATTTTTACCACTCGTGAGATGAACAAGGGATGATTGATTTTATGTTTGTAACATTTACACAACAATGTCTTTGGCAATGTTTTGCAGTGTGTGAGCCGGAAATTAATTACGAAATGTGATCGAAAATGTATCGAGCACGATTTGTCTTTACATATTGCTAAATCGCCTGTTCATTCCTGTTCTCGACTGAAGTGGTCAACCAGTGTGACGAGAATCCATGCGAGAATGGAGGATCATGCAAACAGACTGATGCCGGATACATGTGTACCTGCACTGAGGGCTGGACTGGCATCAACTGCTCAGAGGGTAAGATAGTGACCTTCAAGGTCTTTTCTGCCGGAAGCATCATGCACCATCAATGGCACTGTAATGGCATTTGCTAGTGGATTTACAGGTGTGATACACAATGTACGTTTTTATCCAAAAATGAGAATATGTTTCAATGTTCAAGAGAATATTACACAAATTATAAATACACGTAATGAAATGTGAAGAAACCTGCGTTTTAAAATTGAGATCCCTTTACTCTACGATGTAAAGCTTGTTCAAAATTGTCGAAAGGTTCCTCGAGACACAAAGTACCAATTCTTAGGTTTTTTACGGACTTACATATGATTAACCGTTTGTGTGCTGGATAAACTGCTGCTCTCTGGGAAGTGTGTGTATTGTGTAAAAATGAACACCATATTACTGCACATAATGCACACAAAATGTGGCATACATAGATTTAAGGGAATTTGATGGAGCATTTTGAATACAACAACAACAATAATGTGTTGTGAAAGGTACGAGCCACACTGTAGGTTCACAATTCTTTGTAATATAAGATTTGCAATACCCAATGTTACGTTATACCCCCCAAGGAGACACGTTTGAAATTCCAGTCGTGAGTTTTCATGAGTTAACTATGCATCCGTCAGAATGAAGATCCATTCTGCTCATTAATTCCAATCCACACAATATGTTGTGATATATGAAAGTCGTGTACAAACTTTATCCCCACCATGTGCCATTCAAGTAATGTGACCCTGTGTGTGCCAGATAAACTGCTGTCCTCTATGCTTGGTAACACTTCGATATTCCGAAGGTTCGTTAGTCCGAAAACGAAAAGGTGTTCGTTAATCCTAGCATTTGTGGCGTTATTCCGAAGGCTCGTTATTCCGAAGGTTCGTTAATCCGAAAATACAATAGGGTTCGTTACTCCGAAGGTTCTTTAATCCGAAAACGAAATAAGGTTCGTTTTTCCGAAGGTTCGTTAATCCGAACCTTCAGAAGAACGATTCTTCGGAGCAACACTTTATACGGTTTTTCTTTTACGGTTTTTACGGATTTTTTTACGGTTTCAGACAAACGAGCCTTCGGAATAACGAACCTTATTTCTTTTTCGGACGAACGAACCTTCGGAATAACAAACCTTATTTCTTTTTTGGACTAACGAACCTTCGGAGTAACGAACCTTATTTCTTTCTCGGAGTAACGAACCTTCGGAATAATGAACCTTCGGAGTACTCGAACCTTCGGAATAACAAATCTTCGGAATAACGATTGCTTCCCCTATGTTTATGTGTTTTACTTTGGCAAGAAGTGATTAGTGGCGCATAAAACGTTGAGAGAAATCATTTGTCACTTTGTTGTTTTATCTTCACCTGTAGATGAGGATGACTGTGCCTCAGGGCCATGTGAGAATGGGGGCTATTGCGAGGACCGCTTTGGAGGGTTTAACTGCAGTTGTCTCGTAGGTTACGAGGGAGAGCGTTGTGAGAATGGTAAGTTTCCACATTAAGAGCTTGTTTTGACACGTGATTTGCTTGAAACATTTATTTATTTTCATTATGGATATCTTTTATAACATTGCAAAGTGGAGCTTAAGATGACCCCGTATGTGCCTTATAAATACCACCCTACCGAGCTTCTCCTCACACATCCAAACCCTCGGAAATTATGTGACGTCGCATCAGCTGCTGCACCTGAACGTAACCTGTTGCATATAGTATGGTTTTAGTAGCTTCGTTTCGTTACTACTAAATTGGCCACCACCACACTCACCAGTAATCATACCGCCATCCCGTCACATCAGACACACCATCATTGAAATAACTTTCTTTACCCTGTCAGTATACCTATTGTACTAGGATGATTAGCCCAATTTGCTACAGGAACTAGGTATACCCAGTTTTCAAGTTTCTTACTCATAAGCGGGAACCATGTACCCCGCCCGCAGAAACGTATGGAGCTTCAGAAATCTGTTTAAATACCTTTTAATAGTATTTAAATGGCATTCTTGTTTGTAATTAGTAGTTTAATCAACACATCAAAAAAGTAAGTCTAGTTCTGCTACTGTTTAAGATCATATTTGTGGCTTGCAGAAATGCGGTTCAATATAATTTACTCAACATTGTATGTCCAACTTGTGTAAAACATTAAAACATGTAATTTATTTGTGTAATTTTACAGTGACGGATGCATGCAGCACATATCCCTGTTATCCTGACGGTACATCCAATTGTACGAGTATGGGCTTCTATCGCACGTGCACCTGCAAAGCCAACTTCTATGGTGCAGATTGTAATAGCACTGGTAAGTGATATTGCAAAAGATCATTAAATTACAATGATTAGGAAGAAACGTTTTGGATTAATGTATTTGTCTTTGTTAGGGTCGACTCGTATAATTGCCTCAGTTGGGTGCCAAGAAATCAAGAAATTGCAATCAGTTAGGAATAAGTGCGAATTAACCTGTTGCTCAGATAAGAAGTGAGAGCGTGTTACACCCATGTTGACAGGCATTCGTTGGTTACCGGTAAAAGAGAAGAATCATTTAAAAATGGCAATGATACAACCACCATCATTATTCACACATTCCCAGGGTAGTTCGTCAATATCTTTAACACATGCGTATCTGTTAAGATACGCTGTCTTCTAAATCATAATCGGTTAATAATTCCTGTTACCATGGTTACCCAGACTAAACATACAGAGACCGTGCTTTTGCAGTGATATGGGACCTGTCGTATTAAACAACTTCACAAACGACTGTCTTGATAAGAATACATCATGCAATTATAATATTCCTTTAATAATGCACTTGTAATGTACATCGATAACTAATTAAGTTATGTGCTTTATACGCATCTATTATTGCCATTGCATGTATAATTGTGTTTTTGTAGAACCTGTGGACTGCAGCACACCAGGCCTGTGTCTTAATGATGGTATGTGCCTCTCGCACCCTGTGGACGTCTTTTACTGTCTGTGTCCCAAAGGATGGACTGGAACCTTCTGTGAGGAAAGTAAGTGACAAGAGAAACATTCAAACAGATAATCTGGTTGAGAATAAATCTTATCACTTAAAGAAAGAGTTGCAATTCAAATCAAGCTAAAGTTTTAACAGCATTACATAAAGAAATGTTATTTCCTTTTGTTATCTTTTTTTATTGGGGGGCAGTTATGACATTACATCAATTGCTGTGCTCATGGTAATTCTTTGAATATCACTTTTTAATTAATCAGAACCACTTTTTGTGTGTATTAGACGATAATTTCAGAACACAAATGTGGTATTTCCTGCAACAAGCATCATAAATTTTAACACTGTAATAGCGGTTGTTAGTGGATTGACGGGTGTGATCCATCTGTAGGTGGCTCCCACGTACTCCCTTTGAGTTGTAGTTTGTTTTATTTCGTAACCGTGGAAACCTACTTCTGTCTCTTCAGGCATTGATGACTGTGAGGATGTGACTTGCAGTGACCGTGGGGAATGCATGGATTCTCACAACGACTACGGTTGCCAATGTGAAAATGGATTTACTGGCAAGGATTGTGAGATAGGTAAGTAAAGTAAAACAAAGAACAAAACACACTCACACACGGTGTGCCACTGCTGCTAGCAGGAAAATTTCCATTTTGGCGGAGCAGCGGGTATTTGAAGAGTTCATTTGCAAAAGGGGTTAAATCCATTTTTCATTTCTTTTTTTTTATTAATGTTTAGATTTGAAGTAGCTCTATGATATGATATGATACCAAAGAGAAGTTGAAATTCCCATTAAAAAGTGAACAAAATGGCAAGGGAAATTCACTTCTTTTTCAAAAGGGGTTTGATCCATTTAAGGTTTTCTGCATAAGGGGTTAGATCGACAAAGGTAATTTAAAAAAAAATATTTTGAAAATATGAAGATAGGAAGATTTAATTTATACCCAATATTATATTCACATGGCACGGTAGTATATCATGGAAATTGAATTTCGCATAAGAATATTGCAATATGGGACAGTACAAAAAGTTGATTTTTTCGCAGAATGTTCTAAAGTGGATCTAACCCCTTTTGCAAACAAACTCTCCATTTAAAGAGCAGTTCACAAAGCTATCTCTATGAATTGCCGAGACGTGAAACGTTAGGAGCAAACACAGCCTGTAAGCGGCTAGCAGAATGATTCCGTGTGGACGTAGCTTCAGTTAGCTAGACTGTATTTCTTCCCCCTTCTGTCTTTTATTAATCTTTCGTAATTTCATTCTGTGTTTGTGTCTTTTAAGCGCGTGGTGCTCTGTAAACAATTAGGAACATGTAATGCTAAATTACACAAATCTAGGAGGACTAAACCGAGGTAAATATTTACAATGCGTGTATAACGAATCTACCTCATACATCACTACTACAGTACGTAATGTAAGGTAGAACGGTTACATTCTTAAAGTATCGACATTCCATTCACTAAGAATTATGTATTCATCCAAAGCTGGAATGATTATAGCCATGAATACACCTCGTGTCAAACTTGGCTAGACACATTCTGTTGTACTTACCAGAAGTGATCAGTTTAATTTTCATATCTTTTGGTGTCATCTGCACCCCAATCTCAAACAGAAGTTATGAAATCAGGCACGGACATTAACAAGATTAGTGTATAATCTGGTTTTACAGGTTCAAATAAAAATCGATATATGTTAACGTGCCATTTGTATATACATGTTAGAGGTTATTTTTTTTTTCTTGGCACATCGATAATTGACGTGCGTACCTAAACGTTCAGGAGACAGAACATGCATCTCAAGCCTGATTTCAACTTGGATTTAATATTATTAGCTCCTTGATTAGCATTTACCCCTATGAACTTCTGTCGTTAGGATAGCTTGTCTATTTTTAGAAACGTTATTCCCGCTCTTTATCTTGAAGTAGTTAGCGATGATTTAGCATATTGTATGATATCATGCATTATTTTCTCACATGACGTCATATTTCTGATTTTTACATGATTTGCTCAATATCACCTGCTATAGTATGATTTCATGCCAAGTGAATGCAATATTTTAGTATGGGTGATAAATATAAATGCTGTAGGATATAGTAGTTTATATTTTAGTATTCCATCTTTTTGATTTGTTGTAATGTTGCGAGAAGTTGAAGTTGATGCCAAAGATGTGTGTTATGTGCTGTTGTCCCGGTGTCTTGAACCCAACCATGATCCCCATTCTGTAATACGGTTGGTCCACTTCCCTTTCTTTCTTCGGATAATTTGCATTATGTCTGCTACTTTAGTCTGGTTTCTGATCCATTACAGTGTCTTCCTATCCTTCGGTTGATGGGAACCTCACCACTGTATGACAATAATATATTATACAAATATTTCACGACATTGAGGGATCTTGTGGAATCTATTTGCACCGAGGTTAAGTGGAGGGCGTGCGGTAAAATGGCACCGCACGCCCTCCACTTCACCGAGGGGACCAATAGATTCCACAAAGTTCCCGAATAAAGATCATGAAATATTTGTTTTATGTACTTCATTAATATATTCTTTGTTCATTAATTTAATCCTTACCATGGACCTTGTAATATAGTGCTCTAAGCTCCGAACGCAGGAGCCCGATCAGATGTTTTGTGGCTTGAGCAAACCAACGGAAATTCAAGTTGCATCTCGGCCGCAACTCCGCGGGAGTTCCAGCAGCGCGCCCAATGATTTTCCGCTAAAACGTCAAAAGACAGCTGGAAAGAAATATATCGCGTAGATTTTGCGTGTCGCGCATTTACCTGGGATGATTAGATGAGAATTGTGTCGATCACCGATAGCCCGGATATCGATAGTCCAGAGGGAAAAATAAGACTAGTTTTGACATGACGTCACGAAATAGTACTTTTTTCCCTCTGACGTCACGAAATAGTACTTTTCTTCCCTCTGAGCTCTCTTCCTTCAAATAGTTCATCTATTTGTGGTCATGTGACACCCTTCCAACCAATCAACGAACTGGAATATATTAATGAGGGATATAAAGTCGTATATTCTCTCTTACTTAATTTCTGGACCCATATAGATGTGGATGAATGCCAGAGTGCTAACTGTGGTCAAGGTACCTGTGAAGAGGGCATTGGTGATTTCACATGTACCTGCTTTGCAGGCTGGACTGGAGACAACTGTGAAACGGGTAAGACGTATGCATACGCCTACACTCACCATTGCACCGCATGGATGTCAGAATATACGATGCGATGCAGTCGGTTGACATGTATTTATGAATCCATTGTCGATCAAAATGATCTAAATACAGACAAGTATTACCAAGTAAAATTTATATGAAGAATAGAAAAACACATGTAAACAAATAAAACAGATACAACGTATATAATATTCAGCGAGTGGAGGACAACATGACGTTCATGTTTAAAGGTTTAGACCAATGTATGGAAAAAGAGAATATTTAATATTCAACATAACTGGCCTGCGCAGCAAAAGTGTCGCAGCGCTTTTCATATTATTACAGATATATGAAAATGTGATTGAAAGGTGTGTATTTCACTGAGTCAAAGAGATGTAAAATGTATGATTTATTCTATTTGAAATGTGATTTATGAGTTTACTCAAATAACTAACGTATGGAGGGCTATATATATATTGACAAAATGGTTGCATTCTTTTGATCCGTGCCTTCCAATTTTCTCCCAAATGAATACCATGCTCTCTAGTGTGGAAATAGGCAAACTTGCCCCTTTAAACTTGAGAAAGATGGAGAGAATGAAATGAAAATTATATAATACCTTGCCCTTTACTTTAACTGCAGATATCGACGAGTGTAATTCAATGGGATGTGAAAATGGAGGGACGTGCATCGACGACATCAACAAGAGAATCTGCCATTGTGACAATGGTTGGGTAGGAGACTCATGCGAAACATGTAAGCAATATCCAGATATTGACTGGTACGGGAGGAAATATCTTATTCAAGGGAGTTACATTGGCCCATATTCCTTTAAGAACTACAGTTGTTCCTTGTAGTTTAGCAGTGGACAACTGTAGCTACCCTGTAGTTATACAAGAGTGTTTCCGAAAAAGAAAATCGGCTATATTTCCCTGTGTATACACATATGGGACAACAAATATATAGATTCCATCTCCTATATGTCAAATTATCATTGTCTTTATTGCTATTTTATCATACGTTGGTATAATAGAATAGCAATTATCATATATATTCTGTGCAATGTATACGTTCTGTGAGAAGAGAGCTAAAATTGTGGATGCCATCGAGAGTAATTATAGTTTTGTAGGATACTGTTATTATTTCCTTCACTTTTTGGTAGTCACTCGTTTGCAGCAAAACGTGAAACAACATGCATTGCAAGGACATGTATGGTCTCTCTCTTATTTCGTTCAGACAGGTTTTAGTTGGATTCCACTGTACTATGTAGATAAACCTTAAACATGTAGTGTATGATACTAACACAAGTAAACTTTTTAATAATCCACTTCCAGTGTATAACGTCTGTGCTGAAGAACAACCATGCGGCAACGGAGAGTGCGAGGATATCTTCCCGCAGAGCTACATATGCCACTCGTGTGAAGGAGAGTATACAACTGGACCTCTCTGCGACCAAAGTCAGTGGTGTACTATTATACAAATATATATATGGCATTATTAAAATATTAGCACGAGGTGAATTCCAAATAGTGTTAATATCATCAATTACAATAGTAATAATAAACAAGCGTTTCTAAGCTCGCTGGTTTCTCTTTAAATAAAAACATTTAACATAACATGAAATGTAACACTATATAACATAATCTTGTTGTATGATTGTCATACGCAATCCTTTCAACCTGTTTTCATTTCAGTACAATTTGAGCTTGCAGTAACTTTGGTAGTCGGAGCCGACCACATTCTACAAAATGGTTCTTTCCTAAACACAAACATTTCAGAAGCGGTAAGTGAGATTTTTCATGCCTAGTACAGATTATGGAAAAGTAGCATTCAACATATACAATTAGTTTACATGTAAAAGAGACATTAAAAGATAAGAAGCACAGGAACCGATTGACCAAAGCCACGCTCTATGAATTCGTGGCGTCCGTCGTCTCTGTCATTTTGGGAATATTTCATGGGTTAAGAATAAGAGTAAAGGTATCAGAGCCCCGGGCCGGCTTGTGGGTTGTTTGTTTAAATATCGCGAATTCGCAGTATGTACATCAAATTAATCAGAATGAACATGTTAAGAGTGATAGGCATTCCTTAGCAGAAGAGATTACAGTTGTATTCCTTCAGTATGCCTGATTTATGCTTGAGAAGTTCTATGAATGTATTAAAGCAGAAAAGTCCAAACGTCGAAATTATGTAAAGAAAGAAAAACATGTGCAAAGAGCGATTGTGTGATTATATCGATTATATTGTACCGATTCCAAAGCAACGTTTGTCATGCAAGAACAGCCCAGAAGCAAATCAAATGCGCACTGGTACAAACAAAAGAGATCAATAGTTTGTTTACCAATGACATTAAGTAGCTAAAATGCACATACCTGGATCGCTGCTCGTAATGATTGAGTGATCCATCTTTTGCCGAAACGTAAACATAAAACACATGTGTACTGCTTGTCAAGCAGCGACTACCAGACACCTTTAATAGTAAGGCGAGTGTTTATTCAACGGATTGAATGTATTCTTGTTTCTCTTTTTCGTTACAGTTCATTGAGGCAACTGAGGCCTATGACCCTGATGGGAAGATCCTTAATGTCACTGTGAGGGGGTACGTATACTCCAAAAGAGATGTCAAAAATATATTTCACCCTAAGGATTAATGGAATACGCCGACAAATACGTTTGTGTGAATTGCGTATCTGCATGATTTCCCCGTAATAACCTCCTGAATGTATCGTATCACTGTACAACGATGATGATATTCGAATAGCAGAAAACTACAAGCGTGGCTAGGGTCTGCCAGTCGAAAGTTATTAAAAATGTCGCCTTAGCCTGTGTGATTGTATGTACTTCACGCGTGCCACTCTAGTAGATTTGTATTACACACGGCTCTGTTTTGTGTTTATTTTTTTAATCTATTGAGTCTTTTTCTTGAACAGGGTAGCCCCATCGGTGAGCTTGCACTGTTCTCTCTGGGGGCCCTGTGTACAGATAATTCACCAATTTCATAATAAAATGAACATAGATTACACAAACAAATGCTAATGAGGAGGCTGTAAACAAAAATGGCAACAAAGGTCAACTCATGTAAAACGAAACAAAAGGAGAGGGAGGACCGATCCTTCCATATGCAAAAATAATATGATTGATTTTAAATAGTGTTAAGTTATACCTCGAAAATGTGTGAGATATAATAGAGGAAAATGTACACAGAGTATGAATGCAGTTCCTCTTGTCTGCATTCCTGGGGGCCCATCAACAGTTTTAAATACTGAAATCTTGGTAAACGCATTCCATGTTTCTCCAATTCTCAATTCAAGTCAATAAAGGTTATTTTCAACCCATTCCTTACCATGATTACTGAGCCCAGGTGTTTGCGAGTTGGCTTTATTGTTTCCAATAAAATACTGAGCTGCAAGACTCCAACGCAGTTTGCTGTGTAGACAATAGATGATAGGCTATGAATAAGCAGTTCCATGAAAGATAATGTTGACATTCTAAATGGACCAGCATTCACAAAGCCGAAAATCCTAACCTTGAGCAACTGGTTTACATGACATGTTGGCAGTCATAGCTGAAATACAGATAAAAAGGCGAAATACACATATATAGGAGCAGCATAAATATAGCATAACGTTTAAGAAGTACAGCTACAATCAATGACTAAAATCTGTTTTTTTCCCCCGTTGTTTTCCAGTTTCAGCAATGAAACTTTTCTTGACATCATTCTAGATTACCAGACGACATGGGAAGAGTTCGCTGCCTACGATGACATACGATCTATCATTATCCTTAGCATCAATGACGAATCCCAATTGCTCCATACTTCTGGCGTAGTCGACTTCTTACTCACCGGTAAGCACAACAGACTGTGCCCCTTTCTGTGAGGAATGTAGGTATCATTTGAGAGCAAGAGGGAGAGACACAAGCCAAGTAATTTGGATTTCACGTTTTGTAACGAGACAATCATCGAGTGCTCTTGCCACAAAATTTGGAAAATTGACATTGTTAGCTGTGTAGTCGCCTCCTCTATTTTTAGCTCTTTTCCCCTGTTGATCTGTTTGTCTTTGTCTACAGCTCTTTTCTTTTGTTTTTCTCTGTCTCTGTTACATTTGTAATAGTACATGGTTTTTAGGGTGAAACGCACATTGAGCATATCAAAATGTGAATGGCGCTATATGAATCGTATTACAATTATTTCTGATATATCATCCATATGTTCAGATGTCGACGCATGCTCACGTGAGCCCTGCCAGAACAACCAAACTTGTGAAAACACGCGGTATGATTTCTACTGTGAGTGCGAGGAACCATTTAGTGGGGCATTCTGTGAAGGTAAGTCTAATCATGTCTCGTGGTACCCATATAAGACTTAATTGCGCCAAAAGCAGCAACTATTCAAGATGCTCATATGAAATAGGCCATTAGAATCTCATAACAAAGACGATTGGGTTAGATGCATATCGGAATCTAATTGACTGTATTTATGTGTCGTACGTAAACTTTAAGTCAGCATATATTTTCATACATATCAATATCATTATAATTAATGCCACCAAACCAAACCGATACTTCTTAGAATTTATTTTTTAATCATCATTAAGGATGCATTATCTATGAATTTTTGCCCAAAGCCTTCCATATACCTGTTTTGTGTTTCAATTAAAGAGTATAAAATATTAATTCCTGGCCAGCAATGTGTCCGCATAGGTGCCTTGGTCTCAGCCGTCAGACAATCAGGTGTTCAGCACGGAAGCTATTCTAACTGCTGACATAGTATGTACTGAGCCGTTTACTACGAGCTTTCTAGACCCGCACAAGCAGCCTGAAACGTTATTATTTTTGTCACACCCGGCCACTGTACCTCCTTTTGCGCATAAGACATCCAAGACAAAGCCACTGAGTGATTTCTGGAGATTTCACCGTTCAGAATTGAAAGCCTAAATTCAAATGTATGCTGTTAGCTCATGCAGGGTGTATTCTGGTACAAAGATTGCCTTTCGAGATGGAAATCGTAGAATTCTTGTTAAACAAGATTTCTGCAAGTAATTGATACAAAAATTAGCCCTCCGGGCAACTGCTAAGCTATCAAACTAATAATTGCGCTCATTGATAACATGCAAGTATTATGAAAAACATACTTAAACAGAGTTTAAACAAGCTGAGGTTAGGATGAGAAATGGGTATAGGAGCTCGTGGCGGTTTCCTTCTGAACTCACGAAATAGGATGCGATATGGACAATTCATCGTTTGAAATATTTGTAAACATGTATAATTGATACTTCCGGTTAATCAAAATATTCCATGTACTATCAAGAAGGTTGATTTATTGTCTTTTGACAGTCGTAGAATCTTCTCGTGCCCGCAAGAAAGTGAAGAAACATGTAGTTCCTTCTATTCTAGAAGCTCATGGGGACATCAGATTAGTGATAGTGTGGTCTTACATGTGTTCCAGTTACAAACATGAATGAGAAACTATGACAAATCAGTAGTTTTTTGTTTGTTGTATTTGGTAACATTTGAATGGGGTCTAATAATTATTTGTTATTGCCTCATACGATAAGTCTTTTTCATAATGTCTTGACCACTTTTCCTCTAATTGCGTATTTACACGCTTTAACATTCTCTTGTAACAAGTTATTTTGTTTCAATTGGTGGAATGCACCTTGAATCTAATAGTTCTTGTAGGTCGGACAAATCTCGAACAAGCCTTGGGTTAAGGTAAGCGATAATAACATACACATTGAACGGCGTGCATATTTAAAACAAGTTATTGTCCTAACATGCAATATGTTTTTTGAAGTTTTAAAATTTTAATGCAAGTCTTTCAAACAGTACATTATTACTTGAAACTTCAAAGCGTATCTGATGTTTGCCCAACTATCAACAACTTGTGGATTCAGAGTGAATAACACGTTTCAACACAAAATCACAAAAAACAGATAAATGTAATAACACGTTTCTTCTCAGTAAGCAGGAGAGTTGTGCATATAATATACCTATAACTACATCCAATTCTCCATTTACCTCTATGAGCAGAAATTGACGTTTGCTACGGCGAACCATGTTCTGGCCGCGGCCTGTGTATTCCTGACGAGGATGAAGACGATGGCTATCATTGTCTGTGTGGAAATGGCGAGATAGAAGAAGAGCTGTACAATGGCAAAGACTGTGAAGAACGTAAGTTAATAATTACATTTTGTACAGTGTTCTAGCTGAAGGCTTTTTTATTGATTCAATGACATGATTGATGCATTAAGTTTTATCTTACGAGCGATCATTCAGTCATTCAGAGCCTTAGCAAAGAAGCCTGTGTCACATTACATGATGTCAAACACGATTAAAAAAAATAAACTTTTCGTACAGTTTTCAAGAGCAATGTGAATAAATTTGGATATATCTTAAAGTACGTTGTTGATTACAAAGTCAATGAACAGGTGGAATCATATCTGTGTTATACATAAAATAACATAAAAAGCAAGATGCATTTTCATATATAAATGATATGTTTAAATTCAAGTTTCAATTTTGTTATTGATTTGGGAACAAAAACATTTTGGACATATTCATAAAAAGTCAATTGGTGTGCCAAATGCCAGAATGTATTGCCATTCTTTGATAAAACAGGATGTGTCTACGTGATCTTGACGTTTGAGAATGGGACAGAACGTACTACAGACATTAACGCCACGTCATACCCAGAACCTTCAACGCTTCCACCGTCCGAGTATGAGCAATTCTCAGCATTTGTAAATGCGGTAGGTATACGTGAAATCTTGCGCAAAACTCTTAATAAGAATTGTGATTGATCCAAATTGTCTGTAAGTCCAAACTCTATCTCGATTGTACAGACTCATTTTAAAGGAAATATACTGTAGGCCTACTGCGAATACAAAAAGCCTTGAACAATGTGATCATGAGCAATCTTCTTGCCAATGATCTTAAATCTATGTATTGTCCATTTCAGAAACTTGCTGAAAGTTATTTGCCCTCAAATGATCCACAGTTGGAGTAACTAGCGATTAAATCACAAATCCTCAACATGTTCGGCACGAACATTTTGAGTAATCACTAATTACTCCAAATGTGGATCATTTGAGGGCGAATAACATTCAGCAATTTTCTTAAAGGGCATATACTGTACTGGGGAGGCAAAAAAGCCTTCAAAATGTATTTGTTAGCAATCTTCTTGCCAATGGTCTTAAATTCATGTATTGTGTATTTCAGAAGCTTGCTGAAAGTTATTTGCCCTCAAATGATCTACATTTGGAGTAATGAGTGATTAAATCACAAATCCTCAAAATGTTCGGGCCGAACATTTTGAGGATTTAATCATTAACCATTAATTATTCCACATGTGAATCATTTGAGGGCAAATAATTTTCAGCAAGCTTCTAAAATAGACAATACATGAATTTAAGACCATTGGCATGAAGATTGCTAACAATTACATTTTGAAGGCTTTTTTGCCTTCCCAGTACAGTATTTGCCCTTTAAATGGAAATACACGAATTCAAGACCATTGGTAAGAAGATTGCTCACGATCACCTTTTAAAGGTGTTTTTTTTTCGTCTACCCAGTACACTATATTCCCTTTAATGTCAAGTTTTTATCAGTCGCGAATCTTCATTACAAAAGACAGGAACATAAGAAAAGAAACACGGCTTGAAGTTCGAGGAACATCAATTAGAGTACAAATGCATTCGCAAATTCAAACGTAAACATTCTTTTTTTTGCTTTTCCTGAGAAAGTTCCGCGAAGCTTTGACTTTGAGTTATCCATGACATCATCAGGGTGAACCGCTGTATTAATATAGTTATAATGAACGTAATGTTCTTAATTTTCTCTTAATGTTTCTTATTTCTTAATGGGTGTAATTACATATATCTGTTTAGCTGGACCCCGCGAAGAACAGCAATAACATGTTGGCACAGCTATCCAGCCGTGTACTCGCATTTCATTTTGAATCGTATTTTTGTATTGTTCACTTGTTCACTCGGAAATAAATTCAATTCAGTTCAGATTCATGCCGAGATTCCCGATTTTAGTTAAAGGGGCAACCTTATATCTATTCCTTATTGCCCCCCAAATGGTCCTCTCAGATGTGTGCATTGATTGTGAATGCATTTACATGGGGCGCGAGCGAAGAGTGGACATGCATTTTTGCCGCTTTTCATTCTGTCCTGTATCTTTAGGGGGAGGGCAGTGGTAAAGTAGCTTGATCGTCGCCATTTGGAACATTTTATATGAAGCTCACTGGCACTGGCAAATGTAATCATAAGAATTATTGAAAATAATTCAGCGTATTTGTATACGGCTTTACATATCGGTATAATAGTTAAATGTCTCTACGCACTTAAAAGAACAGAACATAGAGACTGGAAATGGTGAACTTGGTGTAAAATATATATTTTTTTACTTTTTCATTCATTGCAATGGGTGTATCAACTTGTCAAGCCACATAGGCTTTTACTGAAAGAACCTATTTCACTATATATATATATATATTTGTATGTACTTTGTAAATATGTTTATACGCTTTTTACTGAATCTTAAATAAAACGAATCAATCAATCAATCAATCAATCAATCAAAGACCAAACCACAAACGATTTCAAATTAGTTTTAAACTTTTAATTTTTACTTAGTTTCTGAGATAATCCGTCAAGTTATTTCATAGAAAAATGAATGTATGTTAATATGACCATTAAAGACAGCCCGTCCCTTTTTCAGATCACCACAAAACCATCGAAACATTGGCAAAACATATAGAGAAGTGTTAGCAAGCTGTATATTTATAATTTGAAACAAATACGTAGTGTAAAATTCAAATAATGCACGTAAACAACGTCTGATTAATAGTCTTTACCTCAGGCTCTAAGCAGTTTGTGTTGAAATATCTGCTTTATTGATTAATCTGTTTATTAAATTATAAAATGCATTATGAAAAGAAAATTGTTCTATAGAAGGAATCATCTCCAAAGTTTGGTAATTACTCATAAAATTAGGATTTCACACACGCATAATAACACCATACATTGCACATACTGTAACGAAGACTAATACTTTTTTCGTAGTACGAAAAAAGTCGGTTTGAAATTTATCGGCTGAAATTTTTTACATATACAGAAAGCTTCAGCGTGCTATATTCTTAGAAATGCTCCTGAATCACACTTTCTTCAATTTACGATCGTGATAAACGATTTCAAATTTTGAGCTTGCAAAAGGGACGGACAATCTTTAACCATGAGATTTTTGTGATTGGCTGGATATGCCATGTCACTTGTTTCCGTCATTGTGACACCTTATTCACACTGCTGCCCTTCGCCCAGGAGTTTGAATGGGTACCTGGTAGGAGGAACTGCGGGCACCAAGTACTCCCCAGTGAATGGAGATGGCGCTCATATGACTGTGTGCACGATGCGTTCTTTTATCCAGCGACCGGGAATATCATTTTAACATCCCTCTAAATTCAGTCTCTGATCTGCGAATATGGACAGAACACTTACACCAGTAAACAAAAAAGAAAGTAGATAATTGTAAACAAGGTTACTCATACAAGCTTTAAGCATGTAAATGCACTCGTGATGTAAAATATAAATGCGTATTTTTCATATTCGCATCAATCTATTCTACTTTACGTTTCTTGTTTATATTAGAATACATGTTTAAATTAGAATACAAGAAGGAATATTTAAATAATATTGTTAACAAATAAATGGTTATCATGAAAAATAAATGTTTTCTTTGGGTTTGATCTTTTAACTAGAATGGTTCCTCGCCATGGCAAGACATCCTTGAGTTCCTGCTGAATACGGTTCGGTGAGAATAAGGACAGCTTCATTTATTAAAATCAGTGGTTTACAGGAGTACGTCAATGAATGTTGCTTCTATTTTTAAATCTCAATATTTTGATGCGTTTAAAGACGTGTTACGTGTAATGGTTAAGATAAAACTAAGTATGTATGAAACCAGGGCTCGATTCTTACATCCTTAGTAAAGCATAGCCCCCCCCCCCCCCCCCCCACACACACACACACACCTTTCCTACATGCATCTGGAATTGGAATTTTACGGGAAATCACTGGAATGTAAACCACTTTTTGGAGCGATTTGGGTATTTTTTTTAAAATCATGTTAATGGCATATTTGCTCAGAGAGCAATCTGAAAATCATGAGTTTGTTTGAGGGTTGTTTACAATGTGAGGGAGGGCAGGTTATTAATGGATTTTATCAGGACGTCATCAGTCAAACTGGCAATGCGTTCGAAAGCATTGTTCAGCTCTAATCACAAGCACAGGTCGAATTTCATTTTTGTTTATCTTTCATTGTAAACCCAGAGATGTTACTGTCATTGGATGTTCCACTTGTGTGTTTATTGAGGCCAAAGTTGTAATCTTTCAAACAACTAGAAGGGAAAATGAGGGGTAAACAAGTACAATTTGTCATTATTGCCAGGTAGCGAATTGAAAAAAAGTTATATAAATAGATAAGGAGATTAAGCGTACCAAATATTAATTTCTCATTGAGTCAAAGCTTAATATGAAATCAACCAAATAACCCATTGTATCTTTTTATATGGTTGGAATAGCTGGGATGAAGACGAGGATCTTGAAACGGTGGATGGGCCAAAGATGATAAAAGGAAGAGGCTGTCTCCCCCTCCCGCCTGGTGAACTCGATATACCACAGGACGTAATCGAGAGCCTGGCGTTCCTTTTCAACTTCTACGCTGGAAATCTCTCCGACCTAGGCATTAAGAGTTTGGCCGTTGACGGAGGTATTTTTTTTGGTGTAAAGAACACCGCATCCAATCCCTTATTTATGATGGTATGCTATTGATTTCAATATAAATTACAATGGCAGTCTGAAGAACTGAATTGCTGTGGCTGACGATGACATAGTAGTTAAACAAAGATACATTTGTAAGGGCATATTACATAAAAACAGTATACAGATAACGGTACTGAAATCAAAGAGCGATCAGAAAGAACAAGAGAGCATTCAAAGAAGAATAAGTACCAAAATCTTCAAGCTGTAATATTTTAAGGGATAACATCACACTCTCGCTGAATTTAGATTGATCACAAGTTGTCAATCATATCTGTGTGTATGACAAAAAAACTTGCGATCAATCCAAATCAATCGCAACACTTTTAAAGGATCCGTCCACCCTGAAATTAATTTAGTTTCGATAAAAGCAGAACCTGAAAGAACCATCCCTCAAATGATTAGAAAGTTTCGATTTATTAATGTTTTGATGTTGTGACGTAACTAAATGCTCTCTCAATATGTTCTTTTTTTTTAATTGTCATTACAATGATATGCATCGTTTTCCTGTGCAGTTCATGTATCAATAGAGAAACATGTCAAAACACAAACCTCTATGAAAGAGATGTATTCCTCATGAAAAACAGAAAAAGAACAAATTTTATTGAATTATACAGCACACAATATCTAGAGGAGCACCTCGCACGTAACGTCAAAAAGAAAAAAACAACTAGTGAGATCATACTTATCCTTTAACCGTCTTTTGACACACCTTCAATAATATGTTTACTTAATATTACTGCTCATATTACCAGCTTACCCTCATGGAGGACTTTCCCTTTAAGATGCTGCACAAAGTCATGTTTTCTACCCCAAAACCCACATATCTACAGTATGTCATTTTCTGCGTTTCAATATCAATCAATTGTAGAAGACTCGTGCGAGCCGAACCATTGTGAGAATGGAGGCCTGTGCAGCGGGAATCTATTCGACGGCTCGTTCTTCTGCTACTGCCCTGAGGGGTTCGATGGCGCATACTGTGAAATGGGTAAGCAAATACTCCTCATTTATTTCTCCGGGCATGTTACATGTAAATACTTGAACAAAAGTAAGGCTTATTCATTCAAAACTTCACTGCTAGGTTCCTGTACACATTTACTCCCTAAAACGTGAAGCAGGTTTGCCAAGATTATGTTGAATACGGTCTTTAAGATTGGTTAAGATTTATTCTTAGTGTGGAAAGTTACATGTGACTATATTTATACTTCTTAAAGACATCTTCTGAGAAGAAAAAAAACTCTTCTTCTGATTTTCCTGATGTTTTTGAATAGCTCCATTCCTGTACTCAAAGGCCATCAATTAACTATGATCGATTATATGTATTAATATATTGCCAAAAAAGTAATCCCCCAAGCAAAATAAAATAAGTTTTTATTGAAAAAGTTTTGAGCAAAACAACTTGACAGGATTTTTTTTTAGCTCATTGACTAACTTCCGTATGAAAATTACAATTTTCTTCCTAAAATTGTGCTCAGTCAACCAACAAAAAAACATAAAAAGGGTCAGAATAGGTATGACAGGGTCAAACAATAGATGATCAAACAACATTTAAACATACACAGAGTCAGTCAAAATGTTGTTTCACAGACCCCCAGAACTGACTCCTGTGACTTTTAGCCAATGAGTGAAAAAACAATGCTGTCAAGTTGATTTGCTCAAAACATCTTCTATAAAAAGTTATGCTATTTTGTTTAGGGGGGAAGGAGGTTCATTTTTGTTGTGTTTAGATGAGCATTTCTGTAAAGCTTTAACCTTCGTCTTTCCTTTCCTCAATCATCATTCCATTAATCATTTGAATTGCTTATATATGCCCAGCATATTGTTAATTCAATGATATTGAAACATATTTTTTTTGTCATATTTTATTGCGTAGGTGAATACGTCTGTTCTTTTATGTTGATGAAAATGAATAAAGTTCAATCAATAAACATATTGTGATATTCAAAATGAGCTCCAGCTGATTAGACGTGTATTTCTATTAATACCCGTGCTTCATATGCTTAGAGAAAGTCTTGAATCAGATATACTTATGTCTATGAGCATACAAAAGGGATACAACACCATCAATCATATTTCTATTTGATTGATTTGTCTGCATCAAGGTATCTTCGCATTGGTAGCTGAAAACTGTTCCTTTGAGGTTTCACATTCATCCTCAACGCCAAAAAAATAATATTTACATTATAGGAGGTTTTCATGGCGCTGAAATAGTACATGAAAATACAAATGAATAAATGAATAGGCTGCAGAAAAATACCATATCCAACATTTCAGTCAGAGGTCTTTACGAAGAGTAATGCACTAACAAGTTCCAAATAATCATATATATATATGTATGTTTCTAATTGAAAGATAATGCATTTTTTTAAAGGTAACTGTTTGTTATCTTTGCAGAGATTGATGATTGTGAATTTGAACCCTGTGCTAATGGTGGAATCTGTCTGGATCTTGGGAGAGACTTTAACTGCACCTGTCCTCCAGGATACACTGGCTATAACTGTGAGACTGGTGAGTACAGATTCATGTTGTTTTCATTTGATTTTCCACAAACACATGAATACAAAAGCACATTAAAAAATCAAATATATATATATATATGTATAGATTCCAAGTATGCATCGTGTACATAATACGCAGGCATAACGACAGACCATAAATCAAAAGCTTAAAAGAGTATCTTGTATTAAATGTAGTGAGAACATGATACGAAATCGTCTTTGTGCTAAATTGACAATAATTTGATAAGCAATCAAGCAAACCATTGGCGAGCATGTGGAGATAAAAAAGAAAAGTAAAGGAGGCTAGAAAGTTTGCTACAGAGCAGATTATATAAATATATACAATGCACAAGATAGTTTTTCGTGGCATCATACGGTAAAAGGACAATTTCGTGACACTATAGTGAAAAAGGACATCGTGACGTCCAGATATTAGGTCATCCCTAAAATGTATGCGATATTTCAGGATATTTCAGGTGTAATTGTATCACACCATTTTCTATCTTGTTTTGATCCAGAAATTGACCTCTGCCTGTCTCAGCCATGTCTCAATGGCGGGTTGTGCCGGCAGAATGAGTCAAGCATCATCTGTGATTGTGCCGCAGGCTACGGTGAAGAGTTCTGTGATTTGCGTAAGTATGTGTGAGACGACAAATAAACTGCCGAAAATAGCAAGGTGACAGCCTCTTATTGATGTTTTAAATGTCCTTTCCATACGCCATCATTCACTTTGATACATATTTAAAAGGATAGTTCACATTGAAATTATCTTGGTGTCAATAAAAGGAGACACATGAAAGAAACATATAAGTGAAGGTTTGAGGGAAATCGGTCAAAGTTTTGATTTCGTGACGTCACATGCGAGGTGCTTTCCCATATGTTGTGTACAAAATAATTCCATGAATTGTTCTTTTTTTTAATCTGTGTTTAACAACGGAATGATTTGTTTTCGTACTGGTATATGTGTATTTCTAATGATCGATCAAGTGCGCAAGTAAAAGGATGCATATCTTGTTAAGAAAATGCACATTTTTGAAAAAGATTGTACACAACATATGGGAGAGCACCTCGCAAGTGAGGTTATCAAATCAAAACTTTAAAATCAAATAACTTTCCTTTCCTTTTACCGATTTCGTCAAACCTCGTCACTAATATGTTTCTTTCCTGTCTCTCCTTTAATTGAAACTAAAATATTTTTTAGGGTGAACTATATCTTAAAAAAGGGTTAGATAGTCCATCCCTTATCATGGATCACTTAATTTACTGTGATATGAACCCTAGTCATATGCGGCAGAGTGAAGAATCCTTTACTCTGGCATGATATTGTCTTATTTTTATGTACACCTTAACTATGATAGTTATATTTAGGGCCTTTCATCTAAAGGTTCACATCAAAATGATTTACAATCTCGGTAAAAAGCAACAGTTATACACAACTTCATTTATCAAACACAAGATAGCAAAGTAACGTAACCATATAAGAACCATAGAATAGGTATGCCTTTTCCATAAGATCGGTATTTGAATGTGGATCTCAATAAAGTAGTATTAGTAATGCAACAGATGTAGGCAGGGAGAGAATTCCACAAACGTGAATAATGGCATGAAAAGGACGGCTCATCAAGGTATTATGTTTTTTTAATGGTAAAGAACATTTTGATCACCGGCGTAAACCTGAATCATTTAAGGAATATGATTTGGGAAATGGCAATGCAAAAACTTGAAAGTTCAATTTTGAATAAGATACATTTTAATTTCACACAAAAGGTGAGACCCAAATGCAACGTTTGAACAGTTGGTGTAATGCAGCCATGTTTTACGATGCGGGAAACGAATGTTCAGATACTTTATGATTTTGATAAAACATCGTTATTTGCTGCATTACTGTGTTTTTCAGAGGATGATGCATGTTTGACGGATCCATGTGAAAATGGAGGTGTATGCATGAATTTTGGATTCTACTACAAATGCAACTGCTCAGCAGCTACTGCCATCGGTGCCACTTGCAACGGTAAACAGTACTTAAGTTTTGATTAAACTTGGTGCAATTATATTCCAAGGTTATCTTGTAAATCGTACGTCATTGCCAACCAGCAAGTGTTGCAGGTACTGGATGATAAAGTTTATAGTGGGGAAATGACAGCTGAAACTTAAGACATTGTGCTTCTTTTTTTTTGAAATGCAGAACATATTCCATTCATTTCCTATATTTAATTATACACATCCTAATGTATGTCTTGGCTTAGGTTTAATTTTATCATTATCAGAATAACGCTTAATAATATGTGGATTGATTCAAGGCGTTTCATTCAGATTACTTAACCTGAAGTTTCATTACATCGAGGCTGTTTCAAGAGAATAGATTCAGAGCACAGCCCCTAAATCCGTCCCATATCTATGTATACTGTGTAATGACTGTGAATCATAAAGCGGTAAGGGAAGATCACCTCAAAAAGCAGATACATTTGCCAAGGAACTCACTTTCCAAGTTACTCGCAAATTTGATTTAAAAATATTTTAGGATATGTTTTAGAATAGAAATGAAAATTCAAACGTTACTCAAGGAATGCTTAATTATCATGTACATAAATTCAATAGTTAAACAATTGTTAAAGGGTGTACGGGTGTCAATTAAAGGAAGTAAACACTATTTTAGTAATGTGGAAAATTATGGAGGAAATGTATATTTGACAAATGTTCATATTTGATATTGTTTTTTGAAATCTTCTAAAAGAACAAATGGACGGTGTTGTAATGTACATATTGAACTATAGGATACTGATCTCAGAATATTATCTCTGTTTTTTATTCATTTTTTTGTATGGCAGATAACCAATCATCTAACTTTCTTTGTATGTCAAAATGTCAAAATTAGGCTTAATAGATTGTTGAGGCTCATACATTTAAGAATACATTTGAACTCAAGGTGCAAAGAATTTGTAATACGATTTGCATTTCTGAAAAATAGCACAGTGTCATCTGCAAATAGTGGTTCATCTGGCTAGGTTTTCTGAAAATGATACCATGTACTTGCACCTATAAAGGGTGTATCCTTTCAACAAATTATAATTAGCGCAGACGTTGAATTGTTGTTGTTCATGCACAGTGTATTTATTGTGTGGTCAAGTGTCATTTGGTGTACCCCCATTTAATCAAATTCATATTCCATTTTCAAGCAATAGCTGCTTGGTATTTGTTATGGTAAAGGAATATCGTTAGGGAAAGGGATCGAGCGTTTGTAATTATGATAAGGATAAGGGATTATTATTTGGGTCAAGTTTAAGTATTTTAAAGGGTATTTTCAGGGTTTTCCTTCAACACGATGTGACAAAGTGGGAGCCAAATGGCTGTAGACACATCCTTTTTCTTCCGTTTTCTTTAAATAGATACGAGAGACGTTTGCTCATCAGATAAATGTGGCAACAACGGCACATGCATGAATGATACGGGAAACTGCTCATGTACCTCTGGCTGGACAGGAGACTACTGCCAGGACAGTATGTACTTCGTATATTAATCTTGTAAACTACCAACCAAAAGAACTCTAAAAATACTAACACATATTAATCTGAATTTGATTTTGAAAATATTTGATTTCGCAATTTTACATCAAATATGCTTTAACATTGCAAACGTATTTGTTTCTAGCATTACATAGAGAGCAATAAATGAAAGTAGTATCATGCATAAGTATTTTATTTATCATTATCCTACACATGCCCTTTCTCTGTCCCTTTTGTGAAACCCACTTCAGTAACCCTCGGTATAGAAAGGTCACTTGACTTTTATTCTCGGAAAAAAATGTTTCTAATTGAGACATGCGCAAGTAACCTGTATATGAAGACCACCTGCTCATTAAGATAATATTTATTTGTCCAATTGAATGGTTGCTCTGTTCAGGTTTCATTATACACTCTCCCCCTCTACTTGAATGTAAATATAACTAGTTCCTCTCATAATGATGAGAGATAAAGATAAATAAATGCAGTACAGTAATAAAGAAACACACATTCAGTTCAAAGAAATATGTTGCTATGAAATAAAAATTGATGTCAATACAGAACCAACTACATTTTGAATTATGATTGCAATATAGCAATATTTATATGTGTCCAACATTGATTTGAATTTCTCTGTTGAGTCTGCTTGTTTATCATTATTCAAGTAGACTGTTCCAAAAATGAGAGGATGCTGCCTCGAAGGATGAGGGACCGTACGATATTATATTAATCGTTAAAAGTGTAATATCCTTTTAACTTTGCCCATCCTGGCAGCACCCCCCTCTCACAATTGCCTTTCGCCCTCCTTGTTCCATATCTCTTCATGTATGTAACTTTTGTGTGGTAGACTTACTGCTGCTCAAGGGATTTGCGTGTATTTCCTGCTCCAAAATGGCGTAATAAGACTTCATCCTTGCCCTGATCTGACCGTTACAGGTGTGGACGACTGTGTTGCTGTTGGTGCATGTGGGGAGCCTATTAGTCCCTGCCTCAATGGAGGGGTGTGCATTGATGGTCACCAAGAGTACAGGTGTGCCTGCCCTCCAGGAACTTACGGAACAACCTGCCACGAAGGTAGGGCTCATTGCAAGATGCTAACCCTCTGTGCACCAGATAATCTGCTGCTCTATGGGAATTGTGTGTATTTCTTGTGAATAACGTTTTGAGTGGCACAAAGGGCTCTTTAAAATGAATCGTTGTAAGAAAAAAATGTACTCTATGTAAATGTAGAGAAGGTGAAATTCAATCATATTCGCAGTCATGTAGTCTTCACACAACTGATCATTGTTTTGTTGACAGGTTTATAGGAATTATTCCACTTTGTACACGCATGACACTGTACTAAACATATGGTGTTAAGGACATACATATATTTATATTATACACACTAGTTTATATTATATGAATGAATGTTTTATAGATGTCACAAAAACTGTACTCCTTTATCAGCCAATAATGTACCTTTAACATGTTTAACCATGTACTTGTCAAAACCAACAACCATCCTGAACTAGATCAATGAAGTCAGCGGAATTATTCAAAACATCATGATTATTATCTTCATCATTGTTTAATCCTGGAAGTATTAAAAAGGATAAAAAAAACACTTAATAATTTCCATTGAATGCATGTTCGTCGTGATATTTTCGGTATGAAGCATACATTGACGGATCAAATCAATACATTGGTCTGTTTTCTAATTAGCTCACAACACAATAGAGATAACGTGAAAGGTATTAAGAATATTTTGCAAGCTTGAAACATATAAATACCAACTGATTCATTGTAAATTAAATTCGAGAGGTCTCCTCTTTTTACTTTTCAATGGACATTGCTGCTCCATATCTTTTATGTTCCGCTCGTCAAGTCTTGTTCTGCATAGGGTAGAAATATGGGAATATTTCCATATAGTTAATTACAGGGTTTGTTGCAGGCTTTGCAAAGAAACTGCAGAACTCCTGCACAAACATTTGTCATGATTCTTTTTCTGCAAAATATACTCAGTGGTTGACGAGTGCGAAGATGTGTGGTGCCGAAACGATGGTGAGTGCGTGGATCTGGAAGGTTTCAACACGTATGAGTGTCAATGCAGCGAGGGCTGGACCGGTCCATTCTGCCAAGAAGGTAAGACAAATCATAAGTAATTAAAATGAATGTTTGATATCCCTTTAAGATTGCTTCCCTGATTAGAAGGACTTTATTCTGAGGGGGGTGAAGCCACTGCCTCCATGACCATAAAGATCTTAATCAAAAAGAGAGATATGGAACGTTGACATTTTCTCATATGAGGAAAGATTATAAAAGGGAAGATTTTAAACATTCGATTGGAAGTTGTGACGATCCATAATAGTTGATGGGATATTGATGGTTGAAGAATGTAACAAAGATTGAAATAAAAGTTCCGTGTTGGTTTACCCACAGAGATTGACTACTGCGATCCTGACCCATGCCGGAATGGGTCCCTTTGCAACAGCTTCGACGGAGACTATGAGTGCACTTGCCCGTTCGGGTGGACGGGGAAGAACTGCTCAGAAGGTACGTTCAGGAGGCTTGTTCATAGGGTTGAAGCAGGTCCATTTAATAACTGCCAAGTAGCTACATCTAATGTCAAATCTTGATTTTTATTGAGGGGAAATCTATTTCTAATATATAATTTTCTCCAATAACATGAAAAGTATACAATACTCTAGTATCTTAAAAATAAATTTTAGTCATACTAGGATAACGTGTTCCGCTCTATAAATGAGTGAACAATCGAAAAAACTTGCCGTGACCTTTCATTTATTTTCACCATGGAACACCCTCTCCTTGCTACTGCATGTACAGTGGAGACCTATGCATGTTTAGTTAACTCCCAGTCCCATAGGCAATTGTCATTGCTTTGTAATTGAATGCGGATGTTTGGTAAAGAGATATTTAACGACATGGAGCCCATTTTCAAGAGTAATGAAACTCGACAGAAATCAGCAGCATACCAAAGCAATGACATGCATGAAACCTCACAGTCATGGCTTTACAAACTTTTTTTTTACGAAAAGTGAGGAAAAAAACTGTCGTTGCTAACGTTTGAAACTTGCGACCATAGACGAAATCTTCCTTTGTCCATTGTCCTTGTCAGTGCGCAGTGGGTCGGAAAGTTACTTCTGTGCATTGTTTGTGGGGCGGACCGTAGCCGACATCGGTCTCCGGTCTATAGTATACACGATCCTCGAAATCTAGCGATCGCTATGATTACGTCAGCTCCTAGTTGTGAGGGAAGTTCCCATATAGTAGTTTCCCCCATTTTCTTTAAAAAATTCTTCAAATTGTATATTCCTGACCTGCAAAAAGGCTACGCTATTTTTTAAGCCAGTGCGATGCAATAATCTCACACTTATACTTGCCCTTTTTAATGTAGAGGTGTACCCTTGCGAGGAAGAGGAGAATCCGTGTGAGCATGGAGGCCTTTGCAACCACACTGGACCGGGCAATTTCTCCTGTACATGCAGAGGTGAATTCGTGGGAGCTACCTGCGAAATTGGATTATATTACCTCGACGTCGAGTTGCTCATCGACATCTCCTATGACGACGCTTTTAACAACGCAGACTCAGAAGGCTTTGCAGAGTTGAAATCGAATCTGACGGAAGCAGTGAGTATAATACTGTGGAGTCAGTGGTGATTGTTATCAATACCGTATCTTGATTACAATCAATTGCATATAAATATATAAGTTATGAAACGTCCGGCACATACAACGTTGCTGTCTGTACAATTTTATTTTTTTATCTCACTATTAGCTCTTGGCAGCACTTTCTTTCATGCTGCTACAATAAAAATTAGTAACATACGTTTAATTCCCATGGTGAAACCATGGGCAGACCATAGTGCATTAAATTAATCAACACTTTGGCACCTTTTGTTTTTGAGTCTTGTATCATAAAAAACCTCACACATCTTTTGAAGCATTTTTCAGATTTTTAGCATTCATATATATGCTTAGGGATAAATACATGGTTGTCTGTAACCAACTGAAAAACAAAAAAGAATTACAGACAGTTTGAGCCAAGTTACTGCATCTTAAATCTAACTTTCTATCCGGCTGAAACATCGGGGTCACGATGCGGTGGTACAGTTGCATTACTGCGTCGACGAAGAAAACCCGTGTGGCTTATTACGCTGTCAATAATGGTCAGTGACCCAGCTCAAATGTTGTAGAAATCATATGGACAGTTATAACCACCGGCCCCCAAGCCCTTATTATTCATCTACTGTTTGAGTGATTAAACCTAGGGTGCGTTTATGGTCAATTAACAAAGGCAGAATCAGCGTTTTGAAACACCGATTGTAAACGCTCATCCAAAACGCGGGTTGAGGGGGTACTATTAATGCTCAACTTCTACGAGCTCGAAAAAAAACTAATTTCGCGAATATGCACTGCACATGCGCTATTTCGATGGGCAAAACGACGTTTTGAAACGGCATTTATATTATAATAAACATGAACGCAGCTGCGTTTTGAACTAAACGCGTATCAAAACGCTAATTTTGGCCCCTAAAAGTTGAGCATAAACGCATCCTTACATGTTTGTTGGCAGAGTTACTATCAACACGGCCACATGTTTATAATGTTCATACCGCTGAAACAGACAACTACCTCTGATTACCGATCCATTCCTTTAAATACAAAGCAACAAAAACAACCAGAGCCCTAGTTTTGCGCATCAGTCGTTCTAATGAAATTAACGGCCATAGACTCTATTGTAAGTTGCAATTTATTGCAACAGGCAATAGATAGCAAGTTGCAATCAGTAGCAGAGTAGCTACAGATAGCAACTCATTTTAATGTGATATGGGGCGTATGGCCATGCTGCATGTACGTTTTCAGTTATTGTAACTTACCATCAGTGGTAACTACCATGGAAACATCCAATGCTCTCGTTACTGCCATGGTAGTTACCATTGATGGTAAGTTACAATAATTGAAAACCTATATGCAACGTAGCCCAGTTCTTCATCGATCAATCAATGTCATTAGGTTAGCCAAGATCCACCTCGAATGGAATCCTTTATTATTTTTTTATAATCAGTTAGACTGTAATATGCTTTCACTTTGTTAATGACGTTTTAATCATTGTGTGCTGAACGGATGTTTATTTTTTCAGCTCGCTGCTACTTTTGAGAGTATCGGCTCTGGTGACAAGTTTTGTGGCCTTGAGATCAGGTGAGGAGTGCAATGTTATAACCTCCCTCTTTGCCCTAAACCATTTACTTACCACTTGTGGGTTATTTCACCATCGAGTAATACGAATCTCAAAGAGCAGTATTTTTGATCTGGCACAAAAACTTATAAAAAAAATTGATGTTGTCATGTTATGGCTATGAACTATTTCATTGAAGACAGAAGAGGCCTTTGAAAATGCAATAATCACGAACCTCTACATGGATCAGCATTTTACTGCCCTACTCTGACAAAAGGAAGCAACTAACAAAAGAGACTTTTCTTGTGAATGAACAAAATGAGTCTGTCACTTGCATTGGTATTAGTGCATCACAACATCATATTAGATTGAATATCTCGCAGCAAGATGAATATTTCTTGTCCAGATTGTGGACGTAGGTAGGGGATGCCGGGTACAATCTAAAAATACGAATAACCCAGATTTGAGCGATTTTGTCACTTGCTTCCTATTGTCAGAGTAGGGCAGTATACCAAAATCATATAATGTATAAAAATCTAAAAGTCCAATCTTTGTGACCCTTTTAAGGAAAAGTGAAAAGTTATCCTTGCTTACATTTTCAAACTTGCGTTTTTTCACGACCATAGTCTACATTCATTTATTGTATAACCCCCGTCACTGCGCGATGCGTGAGTCATCAGGCATTGTGCGCAACAGCGCATAGACTGCCGGACAGTTGTCACCGGTCTGTATGCTACTGGAAAGGGTCATCAAAAATTCGCGATCGTTATAATCCTGTTTAAACTCATTTGCCAGTTCTAATAATGGAAGGAAAGTTCTTATATATAGTCTTCTTTTATTTTCCAGGGTATTTACACAATGTGAGTTTGTTGACCTGCAAGAGGGCTTCCCTGTACATATGTTATATTTGTCAGTATAGACTTCATTGCAAAAAAAAAAATTGGGGATAGGAATGACACAGATTATGGGACCCGTCACCATAATAAACAGCTCTTCCATAATCACAGGTCCCATACTTGCTTTATTCAACAATCGCATGATTAAAATAATGTGATAGAATCGTGAAACAATGATTACAGGTTCCATGACTATTTACCAATACTTTCCATAAATTTCATGTGCAAGTAAGACGTGTTTTAGGTGTTTAAGGTCAAGGTGTTGCAGTGCAAAAGTCAGTACAATGTGAACGACATCATATGGATAAAGAAAAGTTGTGTTGCACTCTATTCATGTCGTTTTTCGTTTTAAAGGATGACAATGGGTTTCAAAGACTTCATCCGTTGATTTAATTACCTACAGGATATACTTATATAATATATTATTGCCAGACGTTTTCTGTCTATTTAAGACCAATACATGCTGTTCATTAACCAGAATTATTTTGTATGATTAATTATTTATGTCCCAAATGTGACATTTTCATAAATAAATCACACATATCATAGAACAATATTGTATCGGGCACAAAAAGTGATAAGGGATGACTTTAAGCTAATGTGAGGAGGCTATTAAGTTGATGTGATGGCAATGCATCTTCACTGTATTTGCCGTACCAAGGAATAAGGTTTGCATAGCACCTGCGCTAATATCTGATTCCCATTAACAACTTAATTGTTAACGTTGACCTTTTTTTTCATAAAGAATGTTAAAGTACTGTATCACATGTAATATGCTTCGTGTTTACATTCATTTTTAGCGTCTATCCAGCTTTTGTTTCTCTGTTTTTTGTGTGAAATGAGCGTGTTCTATCTTGGTTAATTCAGTCATGTACATACAGGTGTTTGTATTGTTATTGTTCGTGTCAATGAATTCAAAATTCCAAAGAATTTGATCAAATTCCCCCACCAATGGTCACGATGACGAATTAACATGTCCCTTCAACTGACTAATAATACCTTCATCTTTTCCTGCATATTGCAGCAATGCGGCGCCTGGTCTGACACTCAACACAAATGTGTCAGCGACCCTCTGTTATTCCGCCACCGATGACGAATACTATCCAGTACCAGACTTGAACTACGTCTTCGGTTCCATCTATTACGTGTACCCGGTGTCGGCGTCGATATTGCCAGGTATTAAAGGGCAGCTGCTCCCTTCAGAATGAAGCCAAGGTGTTGGTGTTGCGAGCCAATTTGGGCTCCATTTATCACTGTTTGTATCTTCTCGCTCGGCAACATGTCATGCTCACTCTTATGTTTCAAGACAGGGTGTCACATTTGCACAAGTCATGAAACTACAGAGGAATTACCAGCTGACCAGTTTACCTTAACAATGACGTGTATGAAATCTCACAGTCATAGCTTTACGAACCTTCCCAGGAAAAGATCATAGCAAACAGTGGTTTCCTGGCTCTAGGCTATAGGTTTCGGACGACCTGCCTAAAAAAAAATCATATCACGTGCAGTGCTTCAGAGAACACGGGACCACTTATTCCTCATTGGAGTCGGCCTAGTAAGACACTCTCCGACAACATAAATCATTTCATAAGAGTAGCATGTGCTGATATTCGATTCTGAGCCCTGTATCACAAAGGACAGAAGGGTGAGTTGCTATCTATAGCAACTTTATAATCGATTGTAAAGTTGTTATCTATTGCAACTAACAGTATCACAAGCCATCACTGTTGTCAGTTGTAAGTCTAAGTCTGTGAATGATTTTGCAATCACTCTTATGATCTCTCACGAATGATCCACACAAGCTACGATCAATATATCGTAGGTTCTTTGTCATACAGATATGCCATCGATATCAATCGTAAGATCTGTAGATCGTCTTGCGATCAATCGTAGCTCTTTGTGATACGGCTCCTTGATTGAATGATAATTTACATAAATTTCAGTGCACATTGTTACCTCCATTGGCTCGTTCTGGATGTTAAGTTTGATTTAGTATTTCCTTTGTTCTTAAGCTAAGTGGGGCGGGACTTAAAAAGGGAAAGGATTATTGCGAAATATGTGAGTGGGTGGGGTTGTACTTAATGGGGGCCCATGTGTGCACAATTTTGATATTCAATTTACAAATTAATCACTATTTTTTTTACAAATATGACGTCAACGTCTTGCCGTAGATTGAAGTCAAACGCTTCAATGAAAAAAAAAACGAAAAATAGGGGAAATGTTGATCACCTTTGCTGCAGAGGCTACAGAGAAAGAATCCGTAATTTGAAAATCTCCTGCGCCAGGGCTCTTGGCTGCCCTGTCACTCAACACCCACTGCTAGGCGTGTTACCAGCTGGACACACAGCCTTCCCGAGCAGTACTATGGGCTGGCACGGATGCCTTATGGACGTTAGTCTACATAATGACAATGGAGAGTGTATGGCTCATTATCCCATAATGTTTGTTTCCTCCTCTGTGTTTCCAGAAAGTGATCTGTGCGAGAGACTCGCTTGTAGTGACGGCGCGACCTGTCATGATTTCTATTATGGCGCCTTCTGCGAATGTCCACCTCACTTGACCGGGGAGCGTTGTCAAGACGAACGTAAGCGCCAATCCTGAATAAAAAATCATTTTTGCTATGTTTTGTAGCATCATCCGTACACTATCAGAGCAGGGTAATCAAGAGAGAATATTGGCCATCCTTCGAAACTTAGTCTTGTACTATAGCCCTCAACGCATTTGTGATAAAGAACTTTTGAACTATTGGCAATATCAAAAGATGCGTCACGTATTAGGCATCGATATCTGCACACGATTAATCCATTTGGTAAAATAAGTGATATGTAGGGTTAGGGCTACTTTGTAATGATTACCAAAGTGAAATAAAGGTGGAATTATCACAAAATCTTGAAATCGCCACTCTTCTTAACACTAGTTGCAATTACATTTTCTTGTGCTAATCATTTGGTGAGGTAAAATCAATATCACGGTATCCTATTCAAGATTGCTATAAGTTTGCCGAGAATATTTGAATTTCAATTTTTCGAACGGCAAATGAATACTTTATCTTCGACTGTTTTATTTTGTCTGTGTTTTCGGGTCCATATTTAAAGCGATTCTGTCACTCACGCAGAATGCGACTCTGAAATCTAATTTCTAAATAATCCTGAAATGCATTACATGGAAACGAATGTGGCTCTGAGAATAAACACTAATGTAATACATTGCTTTTGTTTACATAATTTGATTTGATGGCTAGTTTGTGACGTGTACAACTTCTGCCCTGGTGACAGTAACTGCACTTTTGAGAATGGGTACCAGGAATGCATTTGTCCACCGGGCCATTTTGGCTATCTGTGTGATCAAGGTAGGTGCAGTACGTCCCTTTGAAAACCCGACATTGCCGTTTTATAATACATATGAATGAAGCTATGTAATAAAGCAGCCCAATGCAAATATGGTAATGTACTTTTTTGTAAATGGAAATTGGATTTGTTTAAGCAGCCAGTGTATTTTAAATTGCTTTATATTGATGAAAACCATTCGTTATGCTTGGTTAGATTTGCCATGTTTCGACATGAATTAAGGGAAAAAAAGTCTTCAGATTTTATCTGGCTACCCAATATCACCATTCACCTGTCAACTGTTCTTGTATGTGACAGCAATACCATTACAGAATGTTAAATGTTCATCCGTTTATCGACACACCCTCAATCAAGAAGTCCTCCTTTCAGTCAACACTGATAATATCATTAGGTCCATGGTTCCATGTCGGAATGAGCTCCAAAGTCTGAATGCCAATCTCAATATAAATATGTTTCCGTGCAACCTTGCATTCGACCGAGCTCATTTACTTTCGGACAATGTGACTCAATATCGTAATATCAAACCGCGGTGAAATATGCAGACTCTGTCGTCGAATTCCAACCAAACCTACCAAGAGGCTCTTTGAAATGTCTTGCCAACTCAGTGATTAATCAATTGTCGATTTACATTAGCAGGCTGGGTGCGGCAAATAAAATAAATTTATATTTAAAAAATGGTTTGAAAATCTGAAATCGGGATTTGAATTTGAATATTTGTAATCGATGTTTACATTTACATGTATGAGGTATAAGTTTTAGATATATTAACTGAGCAAATTATGAATTTTCTGTTTTCCTTCTCACTATTATTGTTTGTCTTTTTTTTTTCTTTCGTCCGTTTTTTTTTGTTCTTGGATCATCTCTCGAACTTATTTCTAAATTTGAGATGATCCCATCCACCTTTGTTTATATGTTTCCCAATGCATCCTACTGTGTAATTTGACTTGTATTATTCCTTTTTGTAGTTATTTATATGGTGAACATATGTTGAACGCCCATGTGCACATGCCTCCTGTGTCTTATGGAATGCACTTCCAAATTATATGAGAAATATACATGATTTAGTTAAGTTTAAGACTTCCTTAAAAAGGTATCTGTTTAACACGTAATGAGCTTAGTGCCCAACACTCTTTACTAACTTTCTAATTTCATTCGTTAATTTCATCTAAGTGCATAGGGACATGCGTAGATATGTGTTATGCGCTATCAAAACTGATTATTATTATTATTATTATTTATACTCAAGTGTTTACATTTCAATTTGTTGCATATGCGTGTTTGTATTATAGTAATATCATTCAATCCAAGAAATATGTTGTAACAGCTACTAAAGCCTTGAGCTGAGTAAGCACTACCTGCTGACATCAATATGATATCTTGGTTTTTTTTTTATAGTGTCTGCGACCATCGAGATCGATATCAATGTGTATGGGGAGTGTGCACGATCTGGTATGACTGACACGACATTTGACGAGGTAATGACAATTAACCCTTTAGGAATCAGATTAATTGCTACTCTTTGGGTTTAATGTGTATTGTGCAAATCAGTAGCGCAAATAGAGTTAATGAGAACGATCTGCAAGAGAAGTTTACATTTCATGTTTTGCAATGTGATTTATTCGATTCTAAACAAAATATGGTAACAAGTGTTTGAAAAAAAAACAGCACGTAGTTGATGGACATACATGAAGATGTATGGTACCTTTGAACAACGGAGGAGAAAACCTATTGCTATTGATATGGTCTTTTGTTATGCGGGTAAAATTTCAATGGGTCCCTTTTTTAATTGGTAAGCAGCTTCGAACAATGGATTTTCGTCATGGCGTTTTGAGAACAAAAATGTTGCGAAGAAAAAAAAATCTCCTGGACAAGCCATGATTAAAAGCGAGAGAATGGGAAGTTAAAGCAAATATAAATGAGGAAAGGAAAGGTGTATGTTTCTTCAGGGTCTTGGATGAAGCTAACAATCCATTAATGGAGACAGTTTTCTTTATAGAACTGCATAAATATTGTAATGTACTTGGGCAGTTAGGCATCACCTTAAAGAGAGTACTCATTATTTTAACGTGCGTCTTAACTACATCAGGTCAATCTGTATGTGCTTGTAAAGGACATTCACCATTTTTATCAATTTTTCCTCACTTTTTTTTTTATATCTTCTTATTCCTTTTATTGTGTGAACAACATGGCCTATACCCTTATGGAACAATCACAGTGTTGCCACAGTGTGTTCACATAGTTAACTATGTGTTCAGAGTGTTGTCACAGTGTGGCAACACTGTGTTTTTTCCACATGTTCCATTAGGGTACCGCTGCTACCTTGATTTAATCTTATATGAACTGAAAAAAGAGTTTGCTACTCAAAGTTTCATTATCCTCTGTCTCAGTACTTTTGCCTGAAGGAAATTGAAAATGTTTGTTACAGCCATCCCATTTTTGCCTAGTTTGGTTTAGAATTGCCCAACAATCTGAACGCCAGCCTAGGTATGCAGTAAATAGCACATAAATCAAATGAAAAGCTAAGTGATTTGTCTTCTGTGCCATGACTTTCCTGGTGCTAATCCATATTTCCTTTGATTTTCATCAGCTTGTCTCCAATTACGCTGGCTCTCCTCTCGGCAACAACTCTGTATCCTCCATCGGAAATCTCACTTACGTGTCAGCGATGTAAGCAAACAAACACACGTACATTTAAAAAATATCGTTAAGTATTATTCTGCAGACCGTGCATACTGAATATCTAACTATGGCAGGGGCGGAAATCCCGGGGGGGGGGCACAATATCAAATATCCCCCACTATTTTCGGTCCTGTGCTCCCCCCTCCCCCCCTACCCCCATCACATGGGCGGAAATCGCGGGGGGGGCAATATGATTTTAGAGACTGGGCGGGATAAAAAAAATAAAAATAAACACCACCCCCCCAAAAAAAAAAAAAAAAAAAAAATCCATCACCACCCCCCCCCCCCATCCTCCCCTCCGCTCAGCGGTTACTTCTTGAGGAAAAACATGTCTCCCTCACTTTCGGGGAGCGATTTCCGCCCTTGAACTATAGTGATGCGTTATGCAAATAGAGACTGCTCATGGGTACGTGCTTACAACTATAAGGCACTAGGTGCTCTCAAGACAATATTACACGAGGCCTCACAGCAAGGGATAATAGTATTGTTTTGGAATCATCTATTGCTTTTAGTGTTGTTTTGAGATCACCGTGAGCCCACAATTTAACCATTTCCCCAATATCAGAGCAGTTTGTATTAGTTTTATACCCCGAATGAAATAATGATGGATAAATGAGATATTTCACACAAAAAAATATTAAACAGGATATCTCCAGGGCAGAACTCTACTCTATTTTTATCAATGAACAGCGCACGCTAGCGTTGACGTTACGCTGCGAATTTGTATCGCCACTGCGCAGTGCTAGGTATACCGCATGCAGGTTAAATGGTCGTTGTGTTCACATCGCAAAATCGCGCAAAAATAAATCGATGTGACGAAATGTTAGTCAGCTCGCCTGACACTGCTGTTTGCAACGACTTTTAGCAAATCGCCACATGAATGCACCAAAGTCTGGGTTTTTCAACGTTGGTCGCGCAAATGGGTAACCACGCAAGCTCCTATCACTGCCTATTGAAACTCAGCACAAGCTGGTCACCACGCATTATGCAAGTTTATGTTAAAGTACAATTGACATCTACTGATGCTAATTAATAACTATTGATGTAATATATGCAAATAAGGTATCTTTCTTAGAAGTATGGTCAAGCTTATGCCTGTCATCCAATCAGGTAACATGATTGTCGAGATGAGGTATATTGTTGAATCTTGATGGTCGTGAGCTCAAAATATCTGTATTACCCATCATTATGTAATTCGCTCTCCTAAATAAATACATCCTGCCCTGATATTCGGGACATAGTTAAACTAAAGGCTCGTGGTGCTCTCATAACTATATCATTATATCGAGGCAGCAAGGTGAGTGCATGGCCTATTGCATGCATTTCGCTTACACTGAGGTAGCTCTACCTGTCCTACATTCAGTTATTGACAATTGGATTAACATTTTAGTTTGGAACATCTCATATCTATGGATTAAATTAAACAAAATGCACTCATTTAATGTACATAAATGGATAATCATTTTAATCTGGAGCATCTATTATCTATAGGCCGAAATAAAACAAAATGTACTTATTGGACATAAATGCATGGATATTTTATTTTGGAACATCTCATATCTATGAGTCAAGATAAACAAAATGTACTTATTGAATGTACGTAAATGGATGAACATTTTAATATGGAACATCTGATATCTATGACTCGAAATAAACGAAGTGTATGCCTACTTATTCAATGTACATAAATGTGTTAATATCTTAGTTTGGAACATTTCATACATCAATTCAATTCAATTCTTTATTCATTTAACAAACAATAATAAAAAATTTTCATGAACAATGAATATAAGGCATCACCAGAAAGCCGATGGCTTGTGGGGTGTGATAACCTTAGTTATTGATGGGTCGAAATAAACCTATGGGTCGAAATAAACAAAATGTATTTACGTATGGTACAAAAATTGATTAATATTTCAGTTTGGAACATCTAATAGTTATGGGTCGAAATAAAAAAAATGTACTTATCTGGTTACTCTCATCTTTATGGAAATGTGACGGGTTCTGTCACTTCTTAGGGTTGTCCTCTGCGCCTTTATCCGTGATCACATCCGTTATGACTATTGCAAACCTTACAAAACGTATTAGCGTAACCCCTGTTCCAAACCGAATAATGGCACATTTAGCATTATTCTTATAAGGTATTTTGTCTAGTCTTGTTTCATTCATTTGAATAATGTTCTCTTTATTCCTATTCATTATATTTGTAGCCGGCTGAATGGCACCGCATATACTTTCACCGTTGAGTTCGAAGTCTTCACTACGATTTATCTCCTCGACTATTTAGAAGCATTTGCACGACCGTTTGATCCTGAAATTGACTTGCTAGCAATTTTCATTTACGACTCGCAGTTCCGTCAGCTGTGGGATGTAGATTATTGCCAGAGCCGTATCGGTAATGAAAGAGGTAAGACATGTCAGATGGTGTAGAGCAAGCATATCACAGGCACGCTCTCATATACCTTCTCTACTACTTCTTCCCCTACCTTTAAAATAAAATTGTACGTATATATTTACGGTGTGAATGATAAATTTGAATTGCGTTTGAATGAATTTTTCACAAGTATATAAACCGACTTCACTAGTTGAATTCGAGATCATTGCATTCCCACAAAAATGTGGTTAAGGGCCATAATTTTTAACAAAAATAACCTAATATGTATCACATAAAAACACAGATATTTCTGCATAATTCCAATGCATTTTTGTCGTGTTGTGATATTGATCAGTAATGTAGCGGTTTCTTAAAGCTAGATATTGGTGAAACGGTTATGAAGTATTAATTTCGTGGGTAATGGTATCTAACTATCTTGGGCTAGATAGGAAAATAGGTAACTGATTTGCAAATATTGACCTATTTGCAAAGAACGCACCATTTGCAACACGCACCATTTGCTTGTTTTGGGCCGATGAAGACGCCGATGCTGGCTAATAATCGATATTAGACATGGCTAGCTATTTTGTCAATTTCGAGCGGGTGAAAACGCACTTACAGAGAATAATTTTACCTAGCAAAGAAAGACTCAATGCCTTCTTCCATCACTGTTGCCAAATTTTATACAGGTGTGGAGCTATGTGATGATGGTTTCTATGGCTTTCTGCCAGAGGAACGATGTACGGGTACCGTCGAGTGCCTTCTCTCAGCTAGTGACGAGCTTGAATGCCGTGAGTACTGTAACATAATTTGCAAAAGCTCCCCACTTTTTAAAAAAGAGTGTGGTGTTTTTTCCCTCAAATCTGTTTGTAAGAACTGTGCTTACACAATCACACTGTGACTAATTCAATTCCACAAAACCCGTCTCGAGTTCAGACTTCTTTACTTAGTTAATTACTTTTTTTTTTCTATCCCTACCGTTTTCGGTTTGTTAGACTGGTTGATCAATAGGAAACACTAGACGAATATGCACTTTAAGACTTTGGGCTACCTAGAAAACAATTCCATGTCATGTTTTTTTGTCTTGGACCGTCAGCTATCAGAATCTGCCTGTTTGCCCTTGCACCTGTGGTGGATGCGGCATACAGACCAATTGCCATGGGAACGCCTCGGTGAAATTACAGTGTTTATACATTTTTTTTTACTTGATTGTGGAGGATATCCTTCACACCTACGGGATAACCTCATCCCCGCCCCCATCTCCACCGGGCCCGTCACCAATCGTGAATGGTTCATGGACTTTGGCCATAAAGATAAACTTTTACTTCATAGTAGCTAGTTCAATGTGAACAGCTTATGAGCTGGACAGAAAACTCAGAAACTGCAACAAGTATATAACACACCCAAAGTAATTACAACAAACCGTACGGTACATTTTCATATTAACCTACCATTTAGTATGACCTACCGTCGTACCTGAACCTAAACCTAAGCCTTTGGATTATTGCAACGCATGTGCCGCTAAATTAACAGTATGTAATTTTTGGATAAACGAGCCACGTGGTATACATAATTTGTGTGCCCAGATAAACCTTCTGAATAACGGTCATATGGAATAACGAGAACCACCTGTGTGCCATATTGATAAATGCACTATTCGTTTTTTTTTCTACAGCACCAAATGATGCCGTCGAGATAAAAGCAGGCGAGTGCGTCACTATCACCTCTCCTGGTTATCCCTCCTCAGCCGACCAGAACCTGGTTTGGATTACGACCTTGACCGCTCCTGCTGATCACTTCATTGAAGTCATCATCGACTCGGAGTTAATTTCCCTGCGACCACAAGACATCCTTCACCTTGGTGAAGGTGAATATTCTCCGTATGATCAAGAGAATATATCTTGGGATCTGCGACAAGACGCCATGCCAGGAGGACCCCTCACCATCAACACCTTCAGCAGGCAAGCTATCATTGCTTATCTGAGCGTGGAGGCTTGGATCGAGCCTGAATCCATTTTGGAGGGGTCTAATGCTACCTGGTCTTTAACGGCCAGAGCCAAGCCTGTCTCGAGCGTACATTACGACATTGACATATTTTCCTCCCAACTGGTCAATGTACCACCAGGCTCTGGCAGCTACTTGCCCGGTTATACGTATGTTGTCACGGCTAGCACGCTGCCGGGTTTCACTTTGGTTCTCTGCTCGGACTTCAGCAACACAGCCATAGAGATGGGTGATGTGGCTATTTTTGGCTTGACAACCAACGTCTCTTCGAGCAACGTCCAGGGAACGTACGATACTGCTGAACCTGAGAACCCTGATGAAGCTATTGGGGAAGGCATGTTTCTGATACTGGATGCTGACCCCTATACAGTGGACTCACGGGTGCCTCAACGCTACTCTGGACAGGTCTTTGCCATCCCCGATGGCGCAAGTCTGGAAGGTGTGTGTCCCGAGCGCTTCGAGGGAAACTGTGTGATTAACCCCTGCGCGCCGGGTGATTGTGATGACGTCGGATGTAATTGCACTGCTGGACCAAATCTATGCCAAGAGAGTAAGTTCATCCACAAACAGTTTTACAAGATTATATGTGGCATACTAGTCAGAGTTAGTATTGTTTATCTGATAATTAATTATTGAACATTAATTATTGAACATGATGTAGTGATATATGTCTCTGGCCTCTCGTGGCAACATGCCAACTTTCCTGCTTGGGATAAAATTCATTTGCTTAATCAAATCATATCCACCATTTGCCTTGTGCACCTAAAAGAGGTTGGAGTGGTAAAGACCTAACGCAACGGGATTCGTGGTGAAATTCTGCCATGACCATGGGTCATGCCCAAGTCTTTCTTTAGTATACCGAGAAGGAATCATCTCGACATGATACGTTCATTGAAATCATACCGACTCGGGACACTGGAATGACGACAGGCGGTTTCTGCTATGATTATGTATCTGTTACCACTTCGAGGAGATGTAGAAAATGGTTAACTGACAACATTTATCTGATATAGACATAGTCGTTACCATGGCTACGTGACATACGGTGCTGCATTGAACACCTCCAGCATATTTTTGTCCTGGACACATTGTCAGCTTGCGTAGTAATTTTCTTGATTGATTGATATTACTTTTTGATAGGTCCAGTCATACGCTACTCGGTTGACGAAGCAGATAACGTAGTCTTGACGCGTGGATTCCCGTACCAACGAAACATGTATGAGCTCGTCATTGTGAGTTCATCTGACTTCGTGGGATTTGAGGTGAAAATAAACGACACGGAGACCAACCTATATCCAGGCGATGTTATCATGATTGGCTCTGGAACATCTGTCTCGGCTCCTTCGGTGCTGATGGCGTACTCAAGCGCCATGGACATTGCGGGCTCCATTTCTTGGGATGGTACAGACATCTACATCCTCTTCATCACCAGTCCAGATAGTGGCGGAGACTCCGAAGTGTATGGTTACAGCTTAACAATAGATATTCATCGCGATTGAGTGTAGAGGTCGAGACTCCGGAGAGTATGGTTACAGGTGAGGTACTAGTTCTGTAGTACCGCCTGGTAATTAAGTTCATTTTATGATTAACAATTTTCATATGGCAATTGCCACCAATGTATTAATTCTATACATGAATGAGATGAAACGATATGAGAGTCAGATCTACACATTATGTACAAACAGCCGATACAATTTAGCTGTTTTTTTTTTTGAAAAGATATCATGTTTTAGAATATAGAATGCAATTGCGGGTGACGCGATGTGTAATGCCACCGCCATTGAATAGAACTGCAGACCTTTCCTAAGGCCTTAGACACATTTTTCTTCTTCTTTTTTTTTGTTTACTTCTTACGACAAAGCAATCGCCTTTGTTCATTCATGCCTACCTATTTAAAGGATTTTTAGGCTTTGTGGCAGCGGGAAAGGTCATGTGTGAAAGCGGCAAGCGATCGATAGCGGCAAAGACCTCCCATATGACTGTGAACAGAAGCCGCCAATTGTAACACTGTCAACCTACACTGAAGCCTGTGAGCAATCCTGGGCCATGTTGCCAATGGGTTTTCAATTAATGTAAATTACCATCAACGGTAACTACCATGACAGCAGATGCAGTGATTAAAGCTCATAGGTTGTTGTCATGGTAGTTATTATCGATCGTAAGCTACATTCATTAAAAACCAACATGGCCCTATAAAGGTCGGCAAATTCCACAAGTAAAATTCACTATGGCTCCACTGATTTCAGGCTCGTGGTAATAGACTCCACAAGTCATACATTCCACATCAAACTTGGCAATCAAAGAAACGAGCTTCTTTTGAAATATATGCTGGGACGTCACCCAATTAGCCTATCGTTAAATTCGGACAGTTTCAAACGTTGAGATGTTTCACGGGTAATGCGCGAGTAGATCAATTATAAGCTTTGTGGGCTTATGAGAAATGTCTTCTACGCTTAACTCTCACGAAATTAAAATCCGTTTATCTGGATTGGGCACTTTGAATTCTGACTTGAGAGCTACACACACATACAGCGCATTTTATAAGAAATAAGCGTTTCTTTAAGAAACTGATCATCATGTTGTAAGATACAGAATGCATTTTCGGGTAGGACTATGATGAAACAAGTGATTTGTATTCAATATGCAGACAGAGACGTTTTATTGAATTCACCATAGTACTTTATTAATATCCTCTATATATCATAAACACTCTTTTTCTGCAGATATGTGAGTTTATATTTTTGGATTAAAGTCTCAAATATAAAGTGGAAGCAAGAGTAAAGAATAGTTCTAATGTAATTATAAGTTATTCTGAAGACCATACTTGTAATGTGTATCGCCTTACATTTGTGAAATACCAGTCATTTTATTGCTTTATTTGTACATGGAATGTTAGGAAGAATGCGCGCATATATAAATACCATTCCTTTCAAAAGAAACTATAAAGGGTTGCATATCTAGCTTGATATCTTGTATCTTTTTGATATCTTGATATCTTTTTTTACTGTCCGCATGTATACCTCCTTCAATTTGAAAAGAGTTGTGATTATATTGTTCCAGTTATAGTAAGCTGTTGTTATCATATACATTAAGTAAATGTGGTGATGGTAAATATTAATTATGTAAAGATATGCTATATGTTTTTCTTATGATACCTGTAACACAATATGTGTAGAGAAAACTTTAAGGCTTACCCTTTAACTTAAAGGAATGTGTACTATTGCACCGAAACATGTAATATCTATTCAGCGAATGTATGTATACGGCATGACGTAGTGTATTTGGCATCAATACTGAATATATATAAAAGGTAGTGTACCTCTATCAATATCTGTAACACTTTCCATGAACTACGTGTGAAACAGAAGGTGCAGTCAGGCTTCGTTTTCTTTGCATGTGCAAAGTGGAGTCTGAGTTACCCATTTGATGATTAATGTTTCTACATTATCACCCCGTAGCACGAACCTGGCAAGAAATTTAACCCATAACAGCATTGTGCTTACTGTGTTTCTTTAAAGACAGCCCATCCCTTTTTCAAATCACCACAAAACCATCGAAACATTGGCAAAACATATAGAGAAGTGTTAGCAAGCTGTATATTCATAATTTGAAACTGATACGTAGTGTAAAATTCAAATAACGCGCGTAAACAACGTCTGATTAATAGTCTTTAACCCATGCTCTTAGTAGTTTGTGTTGAAATATCTGCTTTATTGATTCATCTGTTTATTAAATTATATAACGAGTTATGAAAAAAAATGTTCTATAGAAGGAATCATCTCCAAGGTTTGGAAATTACTCATAAAATTATAACATTTCACACACGCATAATAACCACATAGATACTCTAACAAAGACTAATACTTTTTTCGTAGTACGAAAAAAGTCGGTTTGAAATTTAACGGCTGATTTTTTTTTTACATAATACAGAAAGCTTCAACATGCTATATTCTTAGAAATGGTCTTGAATCACACTTTCTTCAATTTACGATCGTGATAGACGATTTCAAATTTTAAGCTTGCAAAAGCGACGGACAATCTTTAAGGAGTGCCATATCAACGTAATTGTATCGCGTCAAGGCTTTGTACATGTTATAGGTAATAGCATAATATGAAACAGCCATGAATCTAGATGGAAAGTAATAGTCGAAACACTTTTATTTATGAGGCTCTGTATTCTATGGAATTCCCCGTTGAATTTACACAAATTGAAGGACACTACCTTGAGGTGGCGGAAAATTAAATTGTACCCAGGTCAAAACAAAAGATGATAGCAGTTTGATTGTCAACTAGTCTCAACTGATGTCCAGTGATACCAACTGAAACCCATTGGCACAACATCGTAGAGTAACGCTATCATCATGTCAGGATTAAGACACTGTGTACACTAATTCTAATGCAAGTACATGTACAATTACTTACTCATAATTTCGGTGAATTGTAATGTTGTTATACTCGTATGTAGGGTCAGTTAGCCAGTTGTGGCAAATATGGTGTATCTTATGAAATGAAAGGTGAAATAAATTTAAAAGTTTCAAACTTTACCTATTCTTCATTGCATCAGAAAACGTTTATTTGTGATAATGCTGTCCATCACCTCACCCCCTCTTTTCTCGCCCCCACCCCCCCCCCCCTCTCTCTCTCTCTCTCTCTCTCTCTCTCTTTCTCCATCAATCAATTCGTTCTTTATCTCTCTGTCTTTCTCACGGCTTTTTGGGGTATTATTTCCATCTCATTCCCCTGCTGCCCCCCCTTTCTCTCTCTCCCCCCCCTCTCTCTCTCTCTCTCTCCCTCTCTCTCTATTTACTTATTTATATATATATATACAGATGGGGAAAAAGAAAAAGAGGAGGGGGGGGGGGCGGCCTGTGGAGGCACGCCTCTCTTCACGCCAACATTTTCTGGAACACCCGTTTTTGTGTCAGAGTCAGAGAATTCTCGTACTTTTATATATCACTTTTATATACCTTGTATCATGTTCATCTCCTTCCCTTTCCTACCCCTGTCTTTCTCTCGCTCACGATCTCTCTCTTTGACCCCCCCTCTCTCTCTCTTTCTCTCATGCAAACACCCACTCTCATTCAATTCGTTCGTGCTTCCTCTGATCGTATGGCCAGCCGTTTTAACATTTATTCCTATTTCTTGATATCAAGAAATCGAATTCGTGACATCAAGAAATAGGAATAAATGTTAAAACGGCTTGCCATATGCTCGAGTACACAAGCCCAGTAGAGCACCCTGGCAATTACGTCTACGTGCTTGGAACCACTCACATGGCAGTCTCGATCGGTCCTGTGTCAGGCATGTCAGGTATCCTCGCTCCGTGCATTTATAGTGGAGCAAGTTAGCCATAAGCGGTCAGCACGGAGGTACAGTCAAAATATCAAGGTGATGTTAGTGATTTACAATCTCAGAGGGGAAAAACACTCCTTTACATTAGCGCGACGCGTAGAACACTATAATCTCATCTTTGAGTTTTTAGTTTCAGATAGATATGTTATGGTGCTACGGTACTGTCGTTGTGATCAATTACAGACCCGGGAACGTGGTCATGATCGAGTGCGCTGCGACAGGGCGTTCATGTTCCCTAAAATGGTATTGTTGCCCGAATTGTTGACATGCCTCACCATTGTCAATTTGAACTGTTTTAGTTCACGTGCGAGATGAAACACTACATCAATACTGTCAGAGAGAGAGAGAGAGAAAGAGAGAGAGGGGGGGGGGGTATAAAGAGTAGGAAATAGACACAGAGGGAGGAGATGAGAGGTAAATATGAAACATTATAGAGCAGACAGAACAGGAAAATATATATACGACACTGTCAGAGTGAGAGAGAAAGGGTTTGTTTTGTTTGTTGTTGTTCTTGTCATTTTCTTTTTTTTTTTTGGGGGGGGGGGGTGGGGGCGTATTGCTGCAGTGTTGTTCAAATTGTAATCAGTTTTACCGCCTCACCTCTTTTAAAAGATCTTTAGCATCAGACATGTGATAAACAGTCGATGAGACTGACCATGATGCCTAAACACGTAGACTATGCATGGCCCAAAACAAAATACATGTACCTATCAAGTCTCATCTAAAGACGCTGGTCGACTGGGGCGAGCTCTTGCTAAGAGATACAACACGATATAACGATTAAATCCACAAGTGATTCCTGATGGGCGGATCAACACAACAGTGTATGCGAATCGCAAATATTCAAGAGGCCTAGAGCGAGTAAGTAGAACTTCTGAACCGGACCGATCCGAAGAAGGCGTAGACATTATTCAAAGTGGTATGAAGCATGTCGGTATAGGTAGGCGGAGAATCGAAGCACAACTTTAACAACTGTCTAAAGAAAGAGTTAGACCGTTTCATCATGAATTATATATTTAAAGAAAAAAAACGCATTGTCCTACCACTTCCCGAGTTCGTTCCATATCGCGGCTATTCGCCCATGACAATTCCCACAATGCACCGCGCCTTTTACCAGACGATGCGTTGAGACAGCGTGCATGACAATGAAGCCTGTGCTTGCAGAGTGGTCGTGACCGTAGAGTCACTTACCACTGCCAAGCCCCGGAACGACCCGCATTGACTAAGGCCATTACCATCCATTACTCCTCCACGGCTGAAATTAACGCCGACTGTGTCATCGTGACAAATTTGTTCAAGCTTCTTGAGGCCTCAACTCCTATCCATCTCTCTTCTTCATGTCGCCCAAAATAACCAAGCCCTGTTCGGTTTTCGTCAAACAGAAACGCCAGGGACATGAGGTAAAACGAGGCTCGAAATAAAAGACAAGTTGCCGCTGAGTATTCTCTAGGTTACCTCGTCAGTATCTCCAAACTTTTTCAGCGTTCTCTTCTCTACGTGACGACAAATATTTCCTTGCTGTTTATCTTCTCCGTTTCCCCTTCCCAGAACGCACGGTATTTGAGTGGAAGGTGGAGTATTACCCACGATATTACAAAGCCTCTTCTGGTAGCTCTGACAGTCTGAAGTATGATCAATCACTGCTTTCCTGTTTACACGGGATGCCATTATCATCTTTTATTTCCCAATAATTTCCCAGAGTGCGCCATCCGCCGAAAAACGAGAGATTGGTTCGGATTACGTGGACCATAATTTGGCCATCTTCCGTGTCTTCAGTCGTGCTTAATATGGCCCGTGCACTCCAGAGCAATTACGCGGGCAAGGTTTCGCGCGCTTCGCGTGGGTTCGGAGCACGTGTGGAGTGCCGTTTACATAAACCCGTTGATTCAGAACGGTTCGTGCTGGAGATAACAACCAAATGAAAAACAATATCACGGCATAAAAATAAGGGGTTTTGTTGCAGAAATTTGACTAAACAATCACGGCTTAACGAGAAACAATCACGCAGGTTCATGTGCTCCATGACGCGCCAATGACGATTCATCGACGTGTTTTAGTTCATCTTGTACGGAATTTTGAACCAAGGACCCTCGGCTAATGTTAAAAGTTGTTTTGATTCATTTGTTGATGATGAAACCTCTTGATAAAGAAGCTGTGGCCATATGAATGGAAGGTACTACCAGATACCCGTCCGATAACATAATCATCATAAAATTAATGGGGCGCCATTCTGCCTTGACGATGGCGCCTGTTTCCTGTTTGATTTCGGAATACCAAGCAGCAATCATCACGCGATTACTGGATTCGTTGCGCTTAGTTGAATTCGGGCTGGTAAAATGCGGTTAGCACCTGGACTAGGCATTGAGTAGTAGCGACATGATTCGTAGGTTCCGTGGTAGGAGCAGGGTGATGTCAAACTCGTATTTTCAGCAACTACCGCATGTTTAACAATGAAGGTTAAGCTAAATAAACGATTGATATGTTATGTTCGAAGTGAACAAAGAAATGTAAATTCATTGAAATGAGGTTTGATATTCAAACATGCGATGGGGATGCAGACATGATGAAAACAAAAAAGTAACGGTATACTTCAAGGACTTTCTTACGTATCTAACAATCAAAGTTTCTTACAGCGAGAAGGGTTACCAATGGAAAGGGGGATCCCCCCACCCCCCCCCCCCCCCAACCCCCTTCCTTCCTCCCTGAACAGAGACCCATTTTACACCGCTAATACAGACGACTTGTCGGATAAAGGCCGTCAAAAAAGTTAATCAACTTTCTTGCCACGATACGGGAATTGAAACAGGCCATAATGTGTTATAAAACAATGTTAACATGACGACTAGAACTAACTCAAACAACTAATACCTTGGGGGTCTTTCACGTTAGCATACAAGACATGTGGTTTATTGTGTTTCGTTTCGCAGTCTTTTCAGTTTACAAAGCAGAGTTCCAGGTAAAGTTACCATAAATCAAAGACGATATTACTTTTACAATGATTACCACGCAGTGAAAATGAGCCGAAGGACACCGTTCGGTTTTGACAGGATGTAACCGACAACTTCCTAAGGGAGTTGAAGAAATACAATTGTTAAAAAAAAGTCGAACGCTTGCAGGAGAATAAAACATTCAACTCTAATCATTCGTCATTTCGAGCGCAGTGATTGAATAAAATGAAATACAAGCGGCCTGAGGGGAAACGTCGGTAATTACTAAGCAATTCTGAAAACGGTCACATCATGTTTTTGTTATCAAAGGTGTTTAGTATTACTGCATGGGATCGTCACAATGACAGTGTTAACGACACATACAATAGTAGAGAGAGTGAGAGAGAGAGAGAGGGATAGAGAGAATGGAAGAAAGAGAGACGGACAGAGACAGGGTGAGAAAGTAGGAGAAAGACAGAAAGACAGAGACTTGAGGTGGAAGTGAAAGTAGAAATAGAATTAGGAGTAATAATAAAGGTAGTTCTTGTAGAAGTATTAATCCATGGTTTCATACAAAACATGTAAAGCGATGGCCCAAATGCGTATTCACAAAGCAATTTTTCCATGTCCTAACGGATTTGTTCTTTTGTATTAAACCCTTCGCTTCATGGAATCATAACTGCTCCCTGCAATTATTCCATCCCGCCATTTCATTTGTCTATCCATTATTTTGATTTCTTTGTTTTATTTAGTATCAATTTTTCGATTACCCAATTTGTTATTTTGTTTTCTATTACTCTTCGACATTAACGATGTATCCGTGGTACTATTTATGCTATTTGTGAAATATACATAAAAATTTTATTGTCATGTCGTTTCCAACTGCGCATTTATGTATTCTGCGTGTCACAAGGCGATTTCAAATTTTACTTGTGACCTTTACAAGTAGACACGCACTATCAATCTCTTGGTGTATCAGTCATGTAAACTGATTTGGGGAAAGAGAGATATGTTAAGGTCTTTATGATTATGAACAGGGCAATTATGGTTGGAAATGTATTCTTACGTCTGCCCGTGGCCACAAATGTCGTGTGATTATCAATCACGAGCGATACCTAAGACAGTGATCGTAATCGAAGTCGGCCTTGCTGAAGCCGAGGAGATCAAGACGATAAAAAAGAATGTGAGCTAAGGTAGATGACAAACCAAGGACCGTAGTTACCATATAAAGACAGATGGGCCGGGAATCAGCGTGAAATGTTAGGTATAAACATACATATCCGAGGATGATCATTATACTGATTGATCAGCGATAACTTTTCTCGCAGGCTAACATGCTACGCAGATGACATTGCCTCTCTAATGATCGGCCTCACATCGCCCCGTAATAGAGACAAATACGGGTACCATACTTTTAATGTCGCGCTTGTAATTTGAACTAGGCACAGCTTTTCGGGTAGATGTCTGCAACAAATAATAAGTGATCTATATTTTAAAACAGTTTAATATATTAAATTTATACATGTCACCGACTTCAACCTTTGCTCTTCGGTGCAATTTTCGAAATTGGTAAGAGAAATGTGGACACCTCTGAAGACTTTAACGTGAAGAGTACGAACATCATGATAACGGCACTTTGGTAAGGTCGATCATTATAAAAGCATTGCCATCGGGTAGCTAAATACAGCACTATGTTATTTCATGTGCGGAACTATGATCAGATCACGGCCGTGAATCGGCGATGATACTCACGGTGCAGAGTGCATGGTTGATTTCGAACTCACAAGATAAATCACAGAATAACTAAGTAAAAAGCATTTATCCTAGTCTTATCAGAAGAGTATCCACATATCAAACGAAACTCATGCCGTAGTTGTGCCACCGGCAAGAAAGGTCGATTTCTGTTAATTTCTTTCAATTTATTTTGAAGCTAAATTAGCATCTTTCTTGTCGGTACAAGAAAGATATTAATTTACCTTGACAATGAATAAAAAGAATTTGTAGCACACAATTAGGTAGAATGGGGTGATCAGATTGATGTCACATGAATAGACATGGAGAGGAAGAAATAACCAAAAACGAAATCAACAATCAACATCGTGGGGAATAAAAACAGGCAAAGAACATTAATTGATTGAGCCAAAGGTTTAATTCACCTATCAATCTATCGATTGACCTCTTTCCGACTCTATTCGTTAGCATAGTATGTGTTTAATTTAGATTCGAGTGAGCATAAAATGGTATAAATACACATGCTTATATCAACCTGAATTATGAAAATCGTCAGCTTTTTGTCTAGCCCTTGTAGATCTTCCATGGTTTATTTTTTTTGTGTATGTTCGGAATGCATTTTGGTGTTATGTAATGCTTAAATGTTGCACAATGTATTAGTTTTTAACGGTCTCCTAAAGAACTGCCTATGGCATGTATGGCTGAAGTGGGTCACGGTGCTTAAATTGAATTAATTGAAATGAATAGACCAGTTCGTAATTACACCATGGTCGGACAATCCACCGAATAAATACTACTAGAATGCTGACTGGGATTTTTCTCACGAAGGTGTGTTGGATGATGAATGTAACGACATTTTACAGCGTGCCCGGAACAATAATAGAAGTAGATGTACATGGTGGAATGTTCTTTCGCTACCTTCTCAGAGCTGAATGGCAGTTGCCATATTTGAATTTTAATACACAGAAATTTGGTCGACTATCAAATGAATTCCAATTTTGCTCTGTAAGTAGTAAATTTGACCTGAGGTCATTTTCTACCAGGAATAATCTGCTCATGCGCACATTGCAATTACGAATTGCCTTATTTAACTGGACTGAGTCTAAATCGAAAGGGAAAAAAGGCCTGACGACCAGGCTGTTGAGCATTTCCAATCCAAACTGGAAAAAAATGGATTCTCTTCTCTTCTCAGTAAGCCGACTAAGAAATGAAGAATGATTTGTCTACTGCAGTCATATTCTTTTATTGAAGAGTATGGAAAAGAAATGCCGAACGACCTTGTAGTAAGGCTAGAAAACAATAATGAGACAATATTTGAGAAGTGCAAGGAGCTTTGTGTGCGGGTAGCCTAGTACGAGTGAGCGTCATCGTTCTCCCTCAATTCCTACCGATTCTGCATGCCTCCCCACCCCATCTCTCTATCTAACTATTTTCTCTCTTATCCTGTCTGTCTGCACGCCCCCCCCCCCCCGCTCCTCTCTCTTCGACCCCTCTTACAGCGCATTCAAAAAAGACAGGTCATGCGATAGTGCACCGCCGAGGCTTTCCGTGTACTAATTGCTATATATAGCCACACGCTCAGCCGAAACGCGATACAGAGTTAGTGCAGGATCAACAATTTTGCACAGGCCCGCAAAATGGATTAAACAAGAAGAAAGCAAGATAGAAAGGGGTGAAAGGAAAACACAGAACGCGAGAAGAATTTGTGTGAAGTGATCCTGCTTGGAGCACACAGCAAACACATTTTGGTATCGACTCGTCTTCTTTTGACAGCGGAGTGACGTGGGTATCTCAAGATTGTAAGGGCTCCGCCGGAGGGGGCGCCCTGGGTCAAGAAATTAAGGAGAGTTCCCCCGTGACTCGGCCTGGTTTATCCCCCACCCTCTTCATCTTCCTTGATCTTAGAACTGTGGTACGTCTGTTCCAAGCAAGTTGAGTAATCCAGACAACTGAACATACCTGACAACCCAATTTTGTCTCTAGGTGCTAGTTGAAAAGGACAAAGACTGTCTTACATTGAATAGTTTAATCAGCCAGCCTTAAATAAGGAAAACAAATAAAGCGGGAAAATAAGAACCTATAACAAAATACAAAATAGGGAAAGGTTCGTGTGTGTGAGAGGGAGAGAGAGGGAAGAGAGAGGGAGAGAGAAAGAGAGAGAGAGAGAGAGAGAGAGAGAAAGAGGGAGAGAAAGAGAGAGAAAGAGAGAGAGAGAGAGAAAGAGGGAGAGCAACATATGAATGAAAATATGAATGAAAGAGGTGCAGTCTAATTGCTAAATGGATTCATACGGAGAGAATGAGAGGGTGAACTGAATGAGATAGTGAAGCTTAATGGAGAAAACATTTAGACGGAGAAATAGAGAAAGATTGAAGAGGGAGGGATAGAAAAAATGAAAATATAACTGAGAGAGAAGAGAAGCACAGTGAGGCAGTGTAAAGATGAATCAAGAGAGAAGAGAGAAGAATTCTCCCTATCGCATATAGCTCTCCGAATCTGAACGTGTGTGGCGCTCTAATTATTTTACCTTTAATTCTTGGGATACGAACTTCCGGTCCACGTACATCCCGTACAATAGGGACCACGGTTTCCTACTAATTTTATGAATTTTAACTCTAAAGCTAACCCTTACCCTTACCCTAACCCTAAACCTAATTCTATACCTAACCCTGACCATAACCTTAACCCTAGATAAATTGTTCACTGATTAATTCATCCAAAAAAAGCGATTTCTAGATCACTTTGCGCCGACCACAAACTCTTACCGGAAGTATATGTTCCAAGAGCAATCGATCAGATATCGGTATCGCGAGGTGATATCGCTGGATATCGGCTATATGCGATAGGGAGAATTGAAAGATACTGCCATGGGCATATGGACAGGCTAGAGAGCAGTCTTCCCAGACGTCTCCCAAACAGCTAGTGTCAATTCCTTGTTTGTTTTAAGAATACCGCCTACTCCGACATGTCCGATCCGTCCACAGGCATGGTCGATCACGCATTCTCAGTCGAAGAGATTGTCATTGTGCAGACGCCTTCTGAAGTTGTTGCTATGCATGCTAAAGAGGCCGTGTAGAGTCGACAACACCTGTTCTATAATTACACCTGTCCATCTGCCAATCAGCGGAGTGACGTCATAGACATCGGCGAGCAGTGCTCACAAACAAAATGCACACACGAGCACTAAGACACGCACATGCACGCAAACACACATTCTTTCCATTAGTATTTATTCACTTCCATTCAAATGATACATTAAGCAGGAATTTCATTTGAGATAGCCATATACAAAAATAATATTACATGATTAGGCTTTACATAATTTAATTACAATAGGCAAAAAGACAAGAAAAAGCCAAGACAAAAAAAACCGCAACAACACACACACACACACACACACACACACACACACACACACACACACACACACTCACGCACACGCGCACAACATACACACAAATTACGCGCAACACATTTACACAAAACACACCTACTCTTTAAACTCAAGTTAGTTTGAAACATTTATTTCCTTACTTTATGATCATGTTTCCACTCCAGCAAAACAAACTTTCATTCATACTATCAAGTCGTGAATCCGTTCATAAGATTTACAATTGCGATAACAAATTGTGATAAGAGGAAAGTACAAACATGTATATCACAAAATATGATATATGAAAAAGCCAAGGTGAAGGCAGAACGAATCCTTTTATGGATATGTGTTCAACGTAATCGACTATTCAAAATCCCTCATTCCATTCATCATATCTTATTATCTCCTATTCATCCGCTTTGTAGGATATTGGAAAAAATTATAAGAAATGTTTTTTCGAGTGGTTTTGAACATAGATATTTGTTCTTTGTTAAAAACATTTTTTAATCATTGCTTTTTGGATTATAAAAAAATGATTATTTTAAGAAATGAGGCTAGACAAGTGTAGATCACAGGTATGTTAAGTAATGGTATGAGTTTTTGAACGAAATTAAGATTCGTGTAGAAATTAAGGAAGCCTGAAGAAAGGAGGAAAGAAAGTGTTTTATCAGTTACCAGATCAGGTTAAATTGTACATTTAGTTTAAAATTAATTTGTGTAGAATGAATTATTATATTTCGTCAGGGCGAAAATATATGAATGAATTGTTTTGATCTTGAATAAATACCTGTTCCAGCTGAAAGAAAACCAAATATTATCATCATTTCTACTTTCATCTTCAACATAAATGTTAGTATTAATTGCCTAACACCAAGGTAATGTCTACACTCATTACGCATTTGATGTACTGAAAAGTCAGGGTAACAAGTTTTGAGAGTGATTGACGAACCGTATTTAATTTTTAGATTAACTAACCTTTAAAATAAGATAATAATAAGGCAAAAAATCCTTCAAAATGTAATTGTTAGCAATCTTCTTGCCAATGGTCTTAAATTCATGTATTGTCTATTTTACAAGCTTGATTAATGATTAATGGTTAAATGATTAAATGATTAAATGATTAAATCCTCAAAATGTTCGGCCCGAACATTTTGAGGATTTGTGATTAATCACTCATTACCATGATTACTCCAAATGTAGATCATTTGAGGGCAAATAACTTTCAGCAAGCTTTAATATGGACAATACATGAATTTAAGACCATTGGCAAGAAGATTGCTAACAATTACATTTTGAAGGCTTTTTTGCCTTCCCAGTACAGTAAATGCCCTTTAAGCAAAAAAAAAAAACAAAACAAAAAAAAAACAATTAAGGGATATGGTGCATACACTCAGAAAGGAAAAAAAAGGAGGTAGACAGATATGTCTATGAAGAAAAAAGTATTGACGAGAAAGTGGAATGATAGAAATATATTAACTCTGTAGGACATGTATAGGGAAACCTAAAGGGAGAAAGAGGGACAGGGAGAAAATGTGAAAGAAGGAGACAGATACGGAAAGAGAGAGAGAGAGAGAGAGAGAGAGAGAGAGAGAGAGAGAGAGAGAGAAGGTGGGGGTGGTGGAGAGAGTGGGGGCCAAAACCGCTAAAAAGGAAGTGTCGGACGAACACGGAAAAAGAGAGAGAGAGAGAGAGGGAGACAGAGACAGAGAGAGAGAGAGAGAGAGGGGGGGGGGGGGAGGGGGAGGGAAGAGGAGGGGGGGGGGAGGTAGGAAGAGAGTGGGATGCATAAGCGTTGGAGAGAAGGTAAAGGACGAACAATAAAAGAGAGAGAGAAGGGGAGGGGGCGGGGTAGAGAGAGTCCTTAGGGTTGAAAAGCGCTGAAGAGGCTGTGAAAGACGGAAACGGAAAGAGAGAGAGAGACAGAGAAAAAGAGAGAGAGAGACAGAGAGAGACAGAGAGAGACAGAGAGAGACAGAAAGAGACAGAAAGACAGAGAGAGAGAGAGAGAGAGAGAGAGAGAGAAGGGGAGGGGGTAAGGAGAGAGTGGGATGGAAAAACCAGTAGAGGAAGTGAAGGACGAAAATGGAAAGAGAGAGAGAGAGAGAGAGAGAGAGAGAGGGAGAGAGAGAAAGACAGAGATAGGGAGAGAGAGAGAGAGAGAGAGAGAGAGAGAAGGGAAGGGATAGGGAGAGAGTTGGGTGGTAAGGCGCTGAAGAGAAGGTGAAGGAGGAAAACGGAAAGCGATACAGGAGCAAACACAATAATAACGAGGAGTACCTAAGCTTAAAGGGTTTATTAGAAATATAAGTCCCCACTAATCTATGAAATATTATCCACTAAAAACGAATTTCACATTTGTTTGCCGCAATTAATGGTGATAGGCACAGACGAAAACAACAATAAGCAGGGTGAGGGGAACCGTTTGGGAAAAGATGCAATTTTGTTGGACCCCAACAAGTGTATATACGCATTTTTTTGTTAACAAATTAGCATTGATTTAACCGCGGAGTAATACGTGTGTCGGGTCTTTTTCATCGGGGTGAGATGGATGGATTGTCGCGATGGTAAATTAGCCATAGATGGAGAAAGTAGTTGACAGTGTTCCGATATTATTGATAGGGTGGAAACGAGTTATACAATCGTGGACCGCCTCCAAGGAGGCGCTGCTGCTATAAACGCGTTTCCGTGTAGCCGTTGGAAGCATGTGGACGCACACGCCTAAAACAACATATTGGAAAATGAAATATACGGAAGACTGATCATAATGATGTCATATCACAAATTTTACTGAGGATAGAGAAGTGGGTGCAAGAAACCCCCCACACTATTGAACAACATATTGCAGATTTGTGAGCATTTATCACGTTTGTTTGTTTTCTTGTTTTTGTTTAGGGGTATCTTGTCGCAATCAAATGTCAAAAAGAATGAATGCACTTTTTCCTCGACAGACGTATTCGAGGGATGAGTGCAACTTCCTAAAATACCTATTACCAGTATTAGTAATAGTATTGGTTAAAGTAGTAGTAGTAGTAGTAGTAGTAGTAGTAGTAGTAGTAGTAGTAGTAGCAGTAGTAGTAGTAAAGTAGTAGTAACAACAGTATAGGTAATTGCATTGATCATGTTGGTTAAAGTACAAGTAGTAGTGGTAGTAGTAGCAGTGGTAGTAGTAGTAGTAGTAGTAGTAGTAGTAGTAGTGGTAGCAGTATCAGTGATAGTAGTAGTAGTAGTAGTAGTAGTAGTAGTAGTAGTAGTAGCAGCAGTATCAGTGATAGTAGTAGTAGTAGTAGTAGTAGTAGTAGTAGTAGTAGTAGTAGCAGTAGTAGTGATAGTAGTAGTAGTAGTAGTAGGATTAGTAGAAATAGTAGTAGTAGTAGTAGTAGTAGTAGTAGTAGTAGTAGTAATAGTAGTAGTAGTAGTAGTAGTAGTAGTAGTAGTAGTAGTAGTAGTAGTAGTAGTGGTAGTAGCAGTACTAGTGATAGTAGTAGTAGTAGAAATAGTAGTAGTAGTAGTAGCAGCAGTATTAGTGATAGTAGTAGTAGTAGTAGTAGTAGTAGTCGTAGAAGTAGTAATACTAGTAGTAGCAGTAGTAGAAGTAGTAGTAGTAGTAGAGAAGTGGTAGTGGTGGTGGTGGTGGTGGTGGTAGTAGTAGTAGTAGTAGTAGTAGTATTAGTAGTAGTAGTAGTAGTAGTAGTAGTAGTAGTAGAAGTAGTAGTAGTAGTAGTAGTAGTAGTAACAGTAGTAGTAGCAGTAGTAGTGGTCTCATGTCTCATTGGCATTTGGCAGGTCGGTACTAACATTGCTGTCTGTTCATCATAATCGTCTCAGGAAGTAAAACTGGAAATCAACTCCCCTTTTTTCGAGACGAAAGTTTGAACGTTTGAAGAAATCCCTTTTCATAAGATAACCACATGTTTGATACAAAGTTTCTATTGAAATGCAAATAAAAAAAACGGAATTGGCGCTCAGTGAGCAACCTTGAAAGATTGCTAGAACGAGGTTGGTGATGGATGACGGGATCTCGCCCCGCTTCCGTCAGCCAGCATCGCGTGACACACCGCACTGTTTTGCTACAATTTGTCTCGATTTCGCAGCAATTACGGAATGCAAATGGCTGGATTGACAAAATCGAGACGTTTCTCGCCGGAAATTGTTTCGGACGCGGTATAATGGATGATTGGAAAAAAAACTTTTGAAAGCTTGAGCGGATTTTTTTTGCATTTCCGTAATATTCCTATTGAACTTTTCCTGCATATTTTCCAATGACCGTTCGTGTGTGTTATGTTTATGTGTGTGGCGTTTGCGTGCGTGGGTGTATGTGTGTGTGTGTGTGTGGGGGGGGGGGGGTGTGCGTGTGCGTTTTGTATTGCAGCAAGAATTGAATCAAATCTTGATTGATTATTTACCTTCTTTATGCTGTCTTCGTGTTACTTGCGGTGTTTATGGTTGTGCAAAAGTGGGGACAAATACAGAATCGCCTTTCTCTGTGGGTATTGATTTGAAAAAAGACCATAGTAATGAAACACACTGTTTAAAAACATCAGAATATTGAAGCGCCCAAGCTGCAGAAAAATGCACGTTATTTCCACTGGTGATGTAATGATGTGGATTCATTTTACATGACATTATGAAAGGGAAACAAGCATCGTCGTTAAAAAAAAATAATAGGTGGTATTGTGTTTGGAAAACAAGGAACGTCACTCTAATGTTCCCCATTACACTCTATTCCTTTAACTGTGACCTCCACCCAAACCATCGTTCAGCCAATTGTTTACGTCTCCCAGCCCTGTAGTTGATCAGCCATCCGCCATCACCAAATCGCATACTCCCAATGTCACACCCCTTCCTCATGATTCACCCCTGTAGTTGTTATTCAATGTATCGTGTTAGATATGTTATGAGAATAAAGGCAATTGCCACTCATACCCCTTTCAGTAACTCATGATTTTTTGGTCCGCACCAGGCCCGCGCTAAAATAGTCCGCACCAAGCGATAAAAATTGCTTTCAGTAACTATAGCACAGCCGCGCCACTTTTTACGATCACCCGTTCAAAAACTCGGGCCTGGCGCGGGCTATTTTGGTCCGCGCCATTCATAAACTTAAAATAGCCCGGGCCTGGCCGCGGCCTGGCCAGGGCCAGCGAGTTAAGAGTCCTAAGAAGCCAGCCCAGCATTTTCCTTCCTCTTACATACATAAAAGATGAGTGATAGTCATCAGGGTTACAGTGCATTTCAAAATTGTTTTGTATGTTTAGCACGTATGGTGCAAATATGCAAGAGCTAGGAGACTAGAGTCAAACGTTGACAAGGTGATTCATGGAGATACAGGACAGGTGCATGTTCATGAAGCAGTGTGCATTATTTCTGCATAATGCAGATGGCGAAACTCAACGTGTAGAGACCCAATGTTAAATTTGGAGAGTAGCATTTATCATACTTGTCCAAGCTTATGAAGAGTTGCGATACGCAAGTCAAATCCTCTATATTTATGACTGTTCCTGCATGAGGATTAAAAGCAATCGCAAGTCAACTGTTGATATATCGCAATTCTTTATAAGACGGGGGAAGTGCTAATGATATCAGTTATAAAGTATGAGCTGAAATAAATCTACGCATGGCGAGTTCTACACAAGTAGTGAGGAAGTAAACATAATCTTGTGTATCAACAATACAAAGTTTTAGAAAAGTTGGGACAAATTCAAGTTGTACTCGTATATAGTGCAAAGAAGGGTTCTGGGAATATAGAGTTTCTTTCATCGTCCCCATGGAAATCATAAAGTCGCCTCCCTGATTGCTTTCTTGTAAGACGTTTGCATCTACCGTGCATGAAATGAAGATGTTTGTATTGTGCTAGTAAAGAGAGAAAAGTGATTGCTTAAATCAAAGTTTTATATCTCAAGCGGGAGACATTGGAGCCCTCATTTGTCGCCTATTACCGCTGGGACACCTGGTTACTTAAATTAAAACAGCAAATTTGGCTCGAAAATAAGTGATCAATTAGACCCTCGCGGGAAACGAGGAAACAGAACAAACACGTAATCAAAGTAATAGAATCTAGATGTTGTAACATATCTCACTAACCATAGGTGTTAAAATCCATAAGCCATCATATTTGCTGATACATTAACAATAATTATGTTTCCGTACTCCTGGGATTTGGTTATTTCTAAACATTCTTCTTTTTTTTTTAGCATAACACAAGTCTTTCGGCTGCCAGTTGACAAAATGAAATTCAATCTATTTTTCTAGCGAAGCAAGAGCAAGAACTATACAAAACGAAAAAAAGAACAAATGACGTAATCAGAGAACTGAAGAGAAGAAGAAAAGGGAAACATATCATATCAAGCATCCATCATTTAATATTGACCACGGTTCAGTAAGCATGGTACGTGTAACTTGATTAAGTAACTAAACTGAATTGGCGAACCTTGAATTTTACAACGATGTAAATTTACAATGGTATTCTTAATGCATACCACATCATATCATGTCATATAGACACGTGTAAGCTCACTATTAATATATCTATTTGCATTAGTATGCTGTATTTGATACAGTTTATCAAATCATTGATTGTAATTTTGTAGGTTTAATCGAATAACCAAACAAATCAAACAAATTCACTGAAATGTGAACAAAAATCGAAAAGCGAGACATTAATGTATTACGTGGTTTTACACCTTCCTGCGTATATCTGACTTCAATAGATTAAAGACATCTCTTTCATATTTGCCTGTGTGACACATAGTGTGTCCCTTTAATAGTCCTATAAAAAACGTAGTGCTAGTACAACCCTTAAAATGGAAGAATAATTCATGTGAGAACCTTCTCTCAGGTAATGAGAACTAAAAACGTACAGACCTTAGCACTGACAAACTTATTTTTAAATATCGATGAGTGTTTGTATTGTGACAATTATCCTGGCTAACTTTGTGACAAGCCCTAATTATGGAAAGTGATGGATGGTTATGCGGCAGCTGAGCCCGGGGGCCAACTATAAAGTTATATAGTTTTCATATTGTATACCAGACCTATTCTATATTTTTATTATTGGTTCACGCAATGTGTTACATTGACAGCAACAAGGAGACGCTTCCTTTTAGATGTGCTACAGGAAATTCATCGAAAAGAGATAGATTTGTAATATAGTCGAGCTGTTTCTTTGAGATGTGAATTATTGTCAATTCCCTTTGGCAATTTCAAACCGCAATTTTAATCTATATTGGTTTTCAAATTGAAATCCTCTAAGGGCTTCTAATTGAATTGTTGAGATAAAACCAACACGAACTACGTAATGACAATCCCCATGTCAAAACTGATTGATTTGTTTTCGTCGAATCGAGTCACCATTTCTTCAATTGGAGGCAAAATATATGTTTGCAATTATGTATCTCTAGCTAAAGTTGCTCTTAATCTAACACGATGCACTTGTTTCTTTTGCCATGATTTTCACATTGCGTAAATCAAATCGCCTGAAACATATCGTAAATAACACTGATGTTTAAATGTGCAAAAATACTCAATTAAAGACACAACGTACACAAATCTATGGCTCAAAGTGCGGTCAGAATGAGGGATTTGAATTCGCAGTCACACTCTGCTACAGGAATATGGAAATGACATTCGCCGATCGTGTAAACTTCTCACTTATTAACAGTAGATTTAGTAAACCTAACCTGTCAAGTACGTATGTGTTTGTCCAGTCATGGCGCGCTATCTGCATGCGATATGCGGATACATTCTTGTCAAGGCCGCAGGTGGCTGGCCAAGGGGCGTTTACGCGTAAAGATGCTTTAAACATGACGCACTGCCAATGAGGAATACATAGTAGTGGGAAGCTATGGTTTTACACCTGTCTATCCCTATATTGACTTGATTTCTTTTATTTTTCACTTGATGTATAAATAGTGCAACGAATCGTTAATATTTTACAACAACAACGATAACAACAATGGAGGTAAATACAGAAAAGGACAAACATAAGGTTCAAAGTACACTATCCATATTTTGGTGTATTTAATCGTTTCTCTATCTTTCAATGCATGATTACACACACAGAAACAGACCCCACCCCACAAACACACACACACACACACACACATACACACACATACATAAACACGCTTGAGACAAATACTTTTGGCTGATGACCTATCGCCATTTTTGAATACATTAAAAAAATTTTAATACATTAATTCTTTTTTAATACATTAATTTTATTACAGCCCTGGTTACAGATTATAAGAACATCCATTTTACCTTTCACATATTTTCGTGAAAACCAAACGCCAATTGCTCCTAGTCAGATAGCAAAATCATTGAAATGGCATTTTTTCATATTATGAACGTTACAATATATCAAACTAATATAGAAGAATTGTAATATCAAAATTATAATCATATCGTAAATGCAAGCTAACTTTGTTCTCAGCGAGAGAGAGAGAGAGAGAGAGAGAGAGAGAGAGAGAGAGCGATAGAGAGAGAGAGAGAGAGGAAAGGGGGGGGGGGGAGATAGAGGCGAAACTTAACATGTTGTTTTGAAATTTAGACATGTTCATCCTCCTAAACATAGTTTTCACCATGTTTGCTTATCCCTTTCTTGACTGAAATAGCGCCCACTTTGTTGACGCATACAACAGCCAATACTCAAAACCAGCAATTACTTGTTGATCACAGCCAAAGATAGATTCTAACAAATTTGTAGATATGAAAAATGACTATGATATTGATATGGTATATACTTGTTTATGAGAGAACTGCCATTGTTCCAATTAATTATCTGGCATGATGTCCCCACTCACTAGCGCAGTTACTCGAATTAGATACGACTCTTGGCTTCATCTAGGTCCAATTTAAGTCAACAATACGCCCTAGTTCTTCCTTGGCGCGTAAGATGCTGGGATCTTTTGAGCTTGTTGTGAGGGTATTTGGGCGAGATGAATCAAAGACAGAGAACCAATAAGAGCCAGTGAGAATCTGCGAGAATGAAAAACAGGAGTAGAGAAGAGGGTTAAAATATTGTATGATGTGGAGGGGAAGTGGGGTAGAGGGATTTGGCAGATGCGACGCAGAAAAATACGTAGAAGTTAAATATATAGATAAACGTGTATGTATAATCATATCTATTATCTAGTCTATTTCTCTCCACTGCTGAAGGAAGGCCTCCTCATCATTTTTCCATTTTGAACTATCTAGTTTCCATATCACACTGCTGTATTCTCCAATATCATCCATCCACCTCGTACTTTGCTTGCCGCTTCCTCTGGTGTTAGCTCTGGGGGTCCAGACAGTTAATTTATGTGTCCATAGATAATCCTTCCTCCTGGCCAGATGACCAGCCCATATATATACAGATAGAGAGAGAGAGAGAGAGAGAGAGAGAGAGAGAGAGAGAGAGAGAGAGAGAGAGAGACAGAGAGACTGAGAGAGACACAGAGAGACAGAGAGAGACAGAGAGAGAGAGAGAGAGAGAGAAAGAAAGAGAAAGATGGAGAAAGAGATTGTGAATAGGTACATACATTTACATATTAGTGTATAGATAGTATTATAAACAGATTGACATCTCGATTGATTTAATGATCACGATGATAACATGTTAAAATGAAAGTGGGCTGGGCGCAAATGTGAAAATTGCGTGTAAAAGCATCATCGGTTTTCGGTATCATCGGTTTTAGATATGTAGGAAGAACATGAACGCGCGACAAAAGTGACAGAGAGATGAGAATGAGAAATAGAGAAGGAGAGAGAGAGAGAGAGAGAGAGAGGGGGGGGGGGGGGACGAGGAGGGTGGGGGGGGGGGGGAGGGGGGTAAGCGTATAAGGAGCGAGACGGGGTTCCGGCCACGAGTGCACCTGCACTTTTAATGTAAATACATGTACCCAAATATGGCGTTGTCGGGCACTTTTTACTCGAACTGACTTGCACTGCCCGTAAATCTGCGCCTGGTTATTTTACGCATGATATAATAAGGACAAATAAAAACGTCGTTGGCACAAATTGTTTTCTCAACATTAATGGCATCATTAGTTTTTGTTTGGTGTACATAGTTAATGCTGATTGGAGAAGCATTATACTATAACAGTATTTAAGTAAAGATTGGCAATTCAATTGGGTGATACATCACGGGTTACTGCTTACATTTTTTTTTTTTACATTGTCAAATATTAGAATGTAAAGATAGGAAAGGTCGTTTAGTAAACAGTGTAATTATGCCATAGACCATTACCAGTCATAATGGCTGTATATCAACTAAGGCCAAACGAATGATATTTTGAGCACGAGCTGCCGTTAAGTGCTATTAGGAAGCATCCGTATGAGTTAATTGTCCGTTTAGGACCCATGGTGTTATCAGTGTGCTAACTTGTTGACATAGAGCTACGCTGTATGTAGGCTGAGGCGTGGCATCAAGTGACCAATCAAAGACAAGATGAACGTAGACAGTGTAACCAGGTTTTATCCAAGGGGGGGGGGGGGGGTGCGGAGGGGGGTGCGTTTGGCCGAAAATAGATACAAACATTACTAATTCCAATGTGAGGCAGTGCTGCTGGTGGTAGGGGAAAACAACAAACAAGTATATAACTAAAATGTACAATTAAGAGACACATGTATTGAAATATTAATTATCGCATTGAAATATCGTGTTTCCTTTTTTCGACTTTCCTTTTCCCCCCTTTTTCCCCTTTTTTCGCTCTTAATCGTTCTCTTTCTCTGTTTATCTTTATCTCTTTCTTTTCTGTTTATCATTTTCTTCTTCTATTTCCTTTTTGTTTCTCTTGTGTTTTCTTCTTTCCTTTCTTTTTTTTTTTTATCTATCTCTCTCTCTGTCTCTCTGTCTGTCTCTCTCTGTCTCTCTGTCTGTCTCTCTCTCTCTGTCTTTCTCTCTCCCATCCTCTCTCTCTCCTCTCTCTCTCTCTCCCTCTCTCCCTCTCTCTCTCTCTCTATCTATATATATATATATTTCTGTCACCTTTTTCCATTTCTTTCCTCTCTCATGGCGTTTCAGTATAGTATGGTATACAGTATATGGTCGCTCTACTTCGACACAGGTGTAGCCACAGGTGTAACACAACCAAACAATTCAAATGTGCAATTTTTAAATTTTCAATCTGGATTTTTTTAACTCTCCGACTTTCTGCTAACTTACTTAAATCACCTGGTTTATAATGGTAATGATCAGAGTATAAGGTGCAACTCTGAAATTTCAACATTTTTGCCTGTAGCAATTTAATAAGGCCACAGAATTTATAGATAATGTGGCATATGAGTGACCTCATTGGGTGGTACGTTACCTCGGGTAGCATAAACATCTTCAATTATAACTTTCAATTTTGCTGGGCACATAAATACCCTGAATTGCACCTTTTTGTGTACACGAAATACCTTTTGCCCTTTTTTGTGCAGACCTGTGTTATTTTTGAAATGTTGGGAGTTGTTTTTGTTAGGTTCAATAAAAAATACCAAATAGGTTTTTAGTGTGACTGCTTCGAATTTTTTTTTTGAGAACGAGTGGCCGCAATTTGTTGATTGAGAGGATTAATTTTCAGTTAACAATTTCTAATAAACTTAGTATTTCGAGCTGTGGATCTTGAAATGTTATTTATCATTCCCTTAGCTATTTATGTAACACTTTAAATATACACGTCCAAATAATCACCAAATTTCTTTCATCATAGTTCTATTAACAATTCTTTGAAAGCTTAACTGAGGAGTGTGAGTTTTCTGTTAGCTGATTTGAAGCCTCCAAAATAAACTCTGAAGCCTTCTCACACAAATATAAACAGAGAAACCTTATCCAATCAATATATCACAGTGTAGTATATGAACATCTAGTACAACTGCCATTAAATAGCAGAGATATTCCCTGCAGTTTAAAAAAAAAGTTTTTTGGATTTCAGTTGGATTCTATACAATAGCTGTTCGCTTTATTTTTAGCATTAGATTTAAATTGTTGGATTGTTTGTCCAAAAAACACACATAACTAACTTGCCCGCTTCTAGAAAAAAAAGTGTGATCAAGGTCAAAGGTGACCCCCCCCCCCCCCCCAACTCTGGTGTCGGCTATGCTAAATGCTGTAAAACATATTGCAACAAAAGCAGTTATGCTATCATTTCGAGTTCCATCACCTTCACTACCATCATCTCTTCCATTTAACATTGCACATTAAAAGAATTACGCTCAAAATGTAGACATGTACTTTCCGATTAATTTAGCCCAAATTTTGCACACGCGGCAGCAAAATTGATTGTGTCAATACGTTACATGAGAACCGTCTACTCTCTGTCAAAGAAACCGTTTGCACCAAATATAGTGAAGGATCACACCTCACAAACCATCGGCTTTCTGGTGATGCCTTATATTCTTTGTTCATGAAAGTTGTTTATTCTTGTGTGTTAAATGAATAAAGAATTGAATTGAATTGAAAAAAAAGGAGCCATGGTATAGTTGTTGGAAACTGTGACTGATTATCTCGATATTCCTGGTTCAAGCCCATCTATGGCACATGGGTCCTTCAGCATGGTACTTTCTCCACATTGCTGCTCTTCACCCAGGGGTATACAGTGGTACCTGGTAAGGTGTGAATGTTTTTGACCCAGTACCTATATCGTGCAGCCGCTGCGGACACAAAATAAACTCCCGAGTTTAGGAAGATTGAGACATACGTCAGCATGAAACGTTCTTATATTTAGCGATCAGGGCTAAGTTGTTAACGTCCCCTCTCAATTCAGTCTCCGGACTGCGAAACGGGAAGGACTCTATATAAAATTGAAACAAAAAGCGACATGACAAAGAAGAAAGGGGCAGTAAAAAGAGACTGGGAAGACAGAGAGACAATGAAAAGGGGTACAATGTCATCCATGGGTCCTCGAAATACTAGTAAAGCAGCTTTCCGCGAAAATATTAGGGGAGAAATGTAACTTCGACATGTTCATATCTTCATGAGAAAGCAAGCTATCACACGCCATAAACAGATTAAGATGTGCACCTCCACGCATACACCCCTTCAGAATCAAACAACATTTTTAAAGGGTTTAAAAAATATGCATTTAATCTTTATTTAACTTTATCATTTTTTATCATTGTTTTAGCCAGTTGATATGTTATAACATATAAAGACGAATAGTGAAATGATCGCTTTTGAGCTGTAGTAAAATCTGCCTGGCGCCAGCTATTGTTGAGATACCTTTACTGAGCAGGCCTGGGGTGGAGGGGAAGGGGGCGGGGGTTCTATTATAATGTTTCGAGACTAAGCGGAAATTTTAGATGAGTAGTCACATTAGGGACGTAGGTTATAGACACACGCACACGTACACGGGCACACACACCTGCATACACACATACACTTTTAATATGTATTATGTCCTCGTATCTTTTAAATAGCTGACCAAAGAAGACGCTGTCCACAGAGCCACAGTGAAATCCTTGAGAATCATACTTAAGATACTTAAAATATGTGTGTGTGTGTGTGTGCGCGCGCGCGTGGGGGCGTTTTATATTTATATATATATAAATCCGGTTTTAACAAGTTGTTTTGATATAACGATAAGGACAGGTAGGACTACTTGTAGTGCAAAGGGCTGTTGACCATGACATGAAGAGACAGGAAGTCGTGGTACTTTGACATGATCGCTTCCGTGACAATATATTACACTTTAATACAAATATTGTATGTGCCAGTACAAGCCCAACGTGTGATGTTCTGTTTTCACATTATACACGAATGTGCGGCAATATACACGTACGTATATTACATTAAGTGCAAATAAATTCAATGGTCTTCTTCATCTTTTATTTCAGCCATGGTTAAGTATGCTTTAAATATTCAACTCCCGCAGCTGCTTCTCTTGCACAAGTGGCACACACACACACACACACACGCACGCACACATACACACACACACATACATACACATACACACACATACACATACATACACACACACATACACGCACACACACATATACTCACACATACACACACGCACACACACACACACGCACACACACATACACACATACACACACACAGACACATCTCTTAAGACATCAGCTTACGTGGCACACAATGGGTAAATAAGTACACGTGTTAACTTGTCTCGTCTCTTTTCTAAATTCATAGATCAGTTCAATCCTTCGCGTCCCACACATAATGCTCCATGTATGAGAGGTGCGTTTAATGAAGATGTCATATTCCACAAGTAATACTTCACACTTCAAGAGTTGATACGTTCGTCTAAATCATTCACAAATTGACTTTAAATGCTTTGAAATTTGGAATAAGCTAATATAACTGCGGAATTCGTCTCCATTTCTTGAAATTTATTTCCCCGATAACGACCGCCCCGGTGGACAACCTTAACAGCATCGACAGATGGCTCTCGACCAGATTCCAAGCAGCTCTCCTCCAGACTAACGCAAGGTGGATTGCTCTCCTAAAGGATAGAAACGGCCACTTCTGACGGGCTGTTTACAGCAGCAGGCCCCTCGGACAAGGGGCGGACTAGTCTGGCTTTCAGCCCGTTGGGCTTTTCTAAAATTAACTACTCGATCAAGGAATCGTTCTGCAGTACACCGATGATTGTGGAATTCTGCGTCAGAATTACTTCATCTCCGGTTGGAAGGAGGAGAATGATAACGTGTCTAGTCTTATAAGTAACTAGACTTTATCTTAAAGCTTGGGATAAAAATACCAAACAGCCTGAAAGCCAGGTTAGGGGCGGATGGCCTCGAGGGTACCTTATTCAAGATGTCAATTCTCCTCAAGGATTCGGGGATCTTCCCCCTAAAGTCTTAAATCAATTTCCGAGGAGCCCGGTGATCGTTAATAGTAAGAAGGGCGCCGCCTTCTCGGGATGGAGATGGCAAGCGACGTAGGAGGTCGGAGCTAAGTCGTACTCCCGTCTCAGTCTACCGAGACTAATATGACTACAATGGCGATGCGCTGAGAGTTAACCCTCTAACGGCCAGACAAAAGCGTGCTCTATGGATTCTGGTCGTGTAAGTTTGTGAATACATTTACATGCGACACGTAAAGACTTAAACGAAACGAAGAATCGTTACCGCAATCTAATTCGGAGAGAATATTTAGGTCACGTCGAATAATTATTTACTTTGGTAACAAGCCGCCGGACGGTGTTACTATCAAGGCCTTCGTCAATAAGCGAATCAATAACGTTATCATCTCTTTTACATGTCTTGAGTATTGTAATAGTCATGGTCTTTATATCATCTTTGGTTTGCTGATACTCTCCGTTGTGGTTGATCAATCATAGTTAGAAAAACCTTGGATATTTGTTCAGGAGCATCGTGCCATTACCAAAAGCAAGCGGTTACCCTGGTGGATAATTTCACTGCCCGCTTATTAGTATAGACATAGGTTGAAGGCCCTCAATGGTATCTTCTTTATCCACTGCTTTGTATCAATTTTCTCTCCAAAAATCATTCATTTTTTGTAAGCACTCACGGTTTTGTCCCGTCCCCTATTTCGTAAATCCGTCACTCCCCCTTCAGCCAATCTCTATTCATCTCTTTCTCTCTCTCTCTCTCTCTCTCTCTCTCTCTCTCTCTCTCTCTCTCTCTTTCTCTCTCTCTCTCTCCTTAGTTTAAGTCTAGGAGAGTAATAAACACGACGAAGCTGGAAAATAGCTTAAATTCCTTCTCTCACCCATGCATCATGCCCGTTTGTCCGTCGTCTCATACCTGTTGTCCGTTGTCTCTACCTGCGTATCCGATTTATCTCAATATTTGTCATGTTACCATTTATGCTCTTGTCTCTTTCTCTCGTTTCTCCGCTTGAGCTAGCACCTCTCTTTCTTTCTTTATCTCTCTCTCTCATTCATCTTTCGTTCTCTTTATTCCTCTCTCTCTCTCATGTCTCTCTCTTTCTCTCCCTCTCCCCCTTTCTCTTTCTCTAATTCACTCTCTTGTTCTCTCTCTCTCTCTCTCTCTCTCTCTCTCTCTCTCTCTCATGTCTCTCTCCTTCTCTTCCTCTCCCCTTTTTTCTCTCGCCCTCTTTCATTACCTCTTTCTCTCCTTCTTTCACTCTCTGTCCCTCCCTCTTTCCCATTTCTCTCTCTATCATTCTCTCTCTCTCTCTCTCTCTCTCTCTCTTTCTCTCTCTCTCTCCCTCCCTCTTTCTCTCTTTCTTTCTTTCTCCCTTTCTCTCTTTCTCCCTCCCTTCCCATTCCGTCTCCCTCATTTTTCTGTCCCTCTCTGTCCGTCTGTCTGTCTCTCTCTTTCCAGCATTGTCTCGTTTACCTACTCCATACCCATCACCTGCGAGAGGATGTACTTTCGAGGCATCGGGGCGAGTCTTCACCATTCATGCTGTATTAGAGTCTGATTTCAGACAGAGTGGATACAACGATTAAAGTGCAAGGCTCTATTTAATGAACACTGTATTCACCGGCAGACTGTCAAAGTAAATGCCACTTAGAAATGATTTAGTAAACTTTGAAGTTAACTGAAAATGAACCTGCTCCTTTGTTAATCATCTCCTCTGTTTGTTTTTCGATTAATCTGTTCATTTGTTCATCCTCTAAGACCCCCCCCCCCCCTCTCTCTTTACTCCCTCTGTCACAGTTTTTCTCTGTCTCTCTTACTTTCTCTATCTCTGTATGTCTATATGTGATATTCGAATATATGTCTTCTATCTCCTTACACCCACTCAATGTACACATGTGTCCTTTGCTCTGTTTGCCTCTAGCCCTGACTCTCTACTCTCTCCCCGTGTCTCTCTCTCTCTCTCTCTCTCTCTCTCTCTCTCTCTCTCTCTCTCTCTCTTTCTCTCGCTTAGAACACAGTTAGCATGCATTTACGATATAAGTATAATTTTGATATTACAATTCTTCTATATCTTTCCCCGTGTCTCCCCCCTCTCTCTCTCCCTCTCTCCCTCCCTCCCTCCCTATCTCTATTCATCCCTATGTTTCTCTCCCCATTCCTCCGTTTCCCCCGCCCCCCCCCTCCCACTCCATTCATCCCCGCCCTCTCTTTCCATATATGTCATTCTCTGCTATTGGTCAATCCCCTCTCTCTCTAACAATGTGTCACTCGGTCTGTCTATGTATACATCTCTGTCTGTGTGTCTGTATCTCTTTAGATTTCACCGTTGCCCTCTCTGCCCCTTATTTCCATTTTTCGCCCCCCCCCCCTTCCCCTCTTCCCCTAACCTTAACCAGGTCTTCACCTGTACTTGTTTGTTGTCCGTGCTACCTCTCAGCACTAAAGGTCAACTCGCTCTTCTCGATCCGTTCCCAATCTTCACGATCGATGTCTCTTAATGCTTTCTCTTGGTTGCATCTACCTTGGCAAACTGTATGTACAGTTGAAAACCAGGTAAACATATAATAAGCAAAGCATCAATAGAAATACCGTATCTCAATCATAATATTCGCCCCTGAGCATTTCTGTTAATCACGGTTTAACAGATCTACGGATCCATCTCTTCAAGGCCGATGCAACGCCGACGTGTCATTCCGAAGGCCGATATCATTCTGAGCCGAGCGCCTTCGAGCAAATGCCGAATTTGGCTCTTGTTTGTCAAGAACATGTTATTCCTTGTAATTGCTTAATTATCTTTTGGTAACAGGTACCTTTTGGACAGCTAATTGCGTCTAACGATTAAATCCATTTACATGTACGTGCATTGATAAAGCCGTTTAGAGAAAGTCTCCATTTCCCCCATAACAATACTAGTAGTTATTCCAACGTTGCATGCACACATCTATTCGCATACATTGTGTTCCATTGGCATTTATTTACAGATCTATAAAGTACATGAAACGGTGGCATCATGTTTTTCTTCCATACGAAAGGGTATAACGTATTAAAAGTGCCATGGGGAAGTCCACGTACTACCGCGGTAATGATCATTTTCCTATTTGCATGACTATCTTCTGATATGTCATAAGTCAAGGTTACACTGACTATCTATCTATCTATCTATCTATCTATCTATCTATCTATCTATCTATCTATCTATCTATCTATCTATCTATCTTTCTATATATATACATGTACATATATATATTTTCTTGCCTGCGTTCTTTAAACGATGTATGTGTGAACATGAAAACGCGGGTTCGGCTTGTGACGGGAATCTTTTAATGTCACCCCTGTCGTCTGCGGAAGTACAATTGGTACAATGGGTTCTACGCCATCGATCGTTCGCGCTATAAAGGGACATCACTTAGGTTAAGCTTCGGCTTGCAACGCGTTGGGGCGTTGCCTGGATACAGACATATAGGGAGAGACATATTATTATTTGAGTGGAATGGTGGCTAGGTTAATGCTAATGCGCGTGCCTTGCTCTTCCAACCGTTTGTGATGTTGCTCTTATCTGCCCTCCTCTCCATCTCCCTTTTTCTTCTATTGGTGTCGGGGTGTCTAGCCCCTCTTCAAAAAAGTGAATACCACAGCAACTGGTAGAAAACATTTAATAAGCACTTAACTGAAAATATCATAACTGCTATCATCATCATGATAATAATAATCACTAGTATAGAGATGACTATAATGATATCGATCGTTAGATAGTGCACATCATCACTGTATTTTGCCTATGTCATGTATGTACAGGTGTATGTTTGTTAAAGATTAATGTGTTTCTCAAACTAATGGTTGTTTTTACCGAGTATGGAGTTGTGTCGAAAGGTGGAGAGGGGGTGGGGTGATAGGAGATGAGTGGTGGTGGTGGTGGTGGTGGTGTATGTATGTGTGTGTGTGTGTGTGGGGGGGGGGGAACTCTCGCTCTTTTCGCCAGGCAGAAATCCAATCAAGTCCTCTTCCCAAACGGACACGTGTTGCGTCAGGTGGCTCGACCACACAAGCTCCTTGCAATACCGCTGCATCGAGAGGTTCCAATCAGGCTGCGCCAATCGGGTTTTGCCCGCCTCATTTTACTTTTCTTTGTCATCTTCTTTAGTGCAGGAGGACATACCTCATATTGTGTAATTTTAAGATGTTATCTTCAAATATCAAAGCACTGAAGGTATGATGTAAACTGTTATATGTCATTGTCCTTCATTGTTAGGTTAAATACCGGAGAGACTAACAATGTTCTTTATGTTCATGCTGTAGAAGCGTTATTATTAAAGAGAAAATTTGTTTATGTATTTCATTCAATTCAATATTTCATTCATTATATGATAACAAAATACACAATTTAGGCACATGATGACATTACGCCATCTGTCAATGATGGGTCAAAGTTCTAACGAACCACTTTTTGGCACGTCATGGTGCTGTATCATGTGACTTCTGATGATCATTTACAATGATACGTATAAGTCATGACCCCATCTAAGTTTCACCTTCTCGCTAACCCATTCTCGTTCTGTATAATTTATATCTCGCTCCCTCTTGTAGTTATCCCCCTCTCTCTCTTCTTTTTCTTCTCTTTCTCTATTACACTCTTCATGTTTTCTCTGTAAACCTTTCCCTCCTTTCCTCAGTAATCCTATCTCTACCGCTGCTTCTCTCTCGCTCTCTCTCTCTCTCTCTCTCTCTCTCTCTCTCTCTCTCTCTCTCACTCTGTCTTTAACCCTCTCATTCTTCTTCTTCTCTTTCTCTATCTCTATGTGTTACACTCTTGATGTTCTCTCTGTCTAATATTTCCCTCCCTCTCTCAGAGATCATCTCTCTCTCTCTCTTCTCTCTCTCTCTCTCTAATATTTCCCTCCCTCTCTCAGAGATCATCTCTCTCTCTCTTCTCTCTCTCTCTCTCTCTCTCACTCTCTCTCTCTCTCTCACTCTCTCTCCCTCTCTCTCTCTTCTCTCTCACTCTCTCTCTCCCTCTCTCTCTCTCTCTTTCTGTAACTCTCTCCTCCTTCTTCTTCCTGTCTGTATCTCTACCCGTGCGTTGTTCTCTTTGTATTCTCTCTGTCTAACCTTTCCCTCCCTCTCTCATAGATCCTATATATCTCTCTCTCTCCTCTTCCTCCTCCTCAAATAATCTTCTTCTTCTTCTTCTTCTTGTTCTTCTTCTTGTTCTTCTTCTTCTTCTCCTTCTTCTTCTTCTTCTTCTTCTTCTTCTTCTTCTTCTTCTTCTTCTTCTTCTTCTTCTTCTTCTTCTTCTTCTTCTTCTTCTTCTTCTCCTTCTCTTTCTCTATACCCGTGTGTTGCTCCCTTCTTGTTCTTTCTGTCTAACCTTTCTCTCCTTCTCTCAGAGATCCGCTTTCCCCCCTTCCCCAGCGTGATTTGAGACACTATCGATAAGAGATTGGATTCCCTCCCGGCCGCATCGGTACAGAACAAAAGCCCGCTGCCGACGGCGAGGCGGCGTGGTGACTCCGCAGTGAGAGGTGAACGTTATTCTTAGCTAATCAGCTCATATTTCCAATTTGTAGCCAGAATAGAAAGAAAGAGGAGTAATGGTCATTGGCCCAGTTGCGATGCCCCTGGCCCGCATCCGCTCTCCTCACGGAAAGACGAAATTGAAAACTCAAACGAGATGGCGGAGTTCATTACTGCATCGTCCATACCTGAGAGATAACGAAATTATCTCTGAGAAAGAATTTTCCTGGAAACACGTTCCCAATATAGGGTTGCACGAACCCGTCAGTAACTGTCTTTAAGAATGGAGATGGAACGTCGTCTTGTTACTGCTACTACGTGCTACGGTCTTCTTGTGATAGAGATGATGAAACATCCATTCATTACCGTCTTGGCCTAACAAATCATCACCATCATTTTCACCAATACGACTAATTAATATCACGATCGAGATATTGATAATGATAATGATGGTAACGTCACCGATGAAATGATATATTCTCACCTTTTCTACTACATATATTTTCGTTTCTTCTCACTCATCTCTGGGCAGCTCTTTTCAGAGTTTTTCCAAAATAATAATCAACCAGTCCTTTTATACGACTCGTATTATGTATCACGGTGTAAGAACCTACCTACCATGAATATATCATAACGGTGGTAATACGGATGAACCTGATATTCACCACATCGATGGTGTTAATGCTGGTACTTCTGGTGTGAAGGAGGCCTGGCATTGTGGTTGTGAACTGTGCCTGAAGAACTTACGGTCCCAGGTTCAATGCCCACCAAGGCACCCACGTCCTTCCGCAACACTTTACCATATTGCTGCCTTCCGCCATGGACCTAGCATGGATGGACCAGGGATATGTTATGGAAGGATATGAAACAACATTCTTTCTTTGAGCCCATGCGTGGCACCGCCGAAAAATTGCGTGGTCTCAGCATGTGCTTTTCACGTGTTTTAACAATAACGAACACGATTGCGTAGCAACGGTTTCTCAGAGAGAACAAAAGAAATGTAGAGTCTTATTTCGCTTGTCCACTTCTGTTGGATTGCATCAATACTTTTGTGAGGAAAAGCGATATCAGCGAACAAAAATAAACAGTTTTTTAAAGTAAAATATCTCATTTGCACGCAAATTCACGCAAACTCTGTTAATGAAAATAAGCAGCTTAATATATGATTTTGATAATGATTGAATCCGACATTTCCGGAAATCTCCGGAAAGTGAAGAAATTTGTTAATTATGCAAGTAAGAATATTATCTTATATCTCCGTTTGTGCATCATTCAACAATTATTTAGAAGAAAAACGAATACAGGATCTTCAGAGGTGTTGCCCCTTAACTTTCTTGAAAATTACAAAAAAAATGTGATAAGAAACACAGCTTCGAGAAACAAAACAGGCAATTAAAGAAACTGCTTTCCAAGTTGACGATAGCAAAATGACGGTGCCGCGCATGGGACTTCAAAGCATTGGAGTGATTGTGGAATGCTTTTGACATTCATTAGCACGCTTTAGTATCCATACAGATGTTTGAATATATTATGGTTGAGTTGTCCCTCCTTCCTAACACATCCCTGGATGGACTGCGCTCGGATATACTTCCTTTGATCTATAGATGATGACCACCGCCTCATACAAAATCAAGACATTCAGGTGTTTTAAACAATCACATGTGGCTGTATTTCTAATTAGGCAGTGCTCCCTCTAAATAACAGAAGAAAATCTGTTTTGAGAAATATGTCAACCGTTCAGCCTCCGCTGGGAGCTCATAGCTGATCTTTTTACACACACTGTGAATTAGTTTTTGGGGTGAGCGAATGACAATTTTGATAAAATTGTAGAAAGAATTTGGTCCGTAACTTTTTCGGACACCTCCGGACACGAAATTGAGGTTGTTTCCAGGGAAGGCGAAACACTCAATAAACGATTTACACGATATTTTTTTAAGGAAATATGATTACCCAATGTGCGATATGGAGGCATTTCTTTGACATGGTTTCTACAGTATTCTCCTTTTTATCACAAAAACGAAGCAACAATATAATCTGAAATTCACAGAAATTTATCATTATAACACGTACTATTACTGCACATGCACTTTTTATTTAAACGAAGTGTTTCTGGAATCTTCTTCTCATACAAAATATGTATTCCTCAAAATGCGTCCTACATTTTTCCATGCTTGTTTGGCGGTGGATCTCCCTCGATCAAAGAGCCAAACGCGTAAAATATTCCATTGTGATATCAATGAACGCGACTGCTGTAGGAATAAATTACACTTCGTGCTGACTCCATTCTTTACACCTCTCTGCTTCCGCCAAGGTGTTTTAATGAGTACCTGGTAGGAGGTGGACAATAATGTGAATAATCTTCACCCAGCTCCGATATCGTGTTCACAGTGAAAACAATCATTTACTTATTTATATATTCAGTTTATTTGTGTTCTTTTTATGAAAGGGTAGTATTTTCAGAAATACTGAATTATAAAGACCAATGTGCCACATGAAATTATGTCATTTGAATATGTTTTTTACATAAAGATCAATAAGCAGCACATTGTGCATTTATCAAAGTCAATTTGAATAGAGTAACACAGCTACATGATATGATACTTTAATTGCAATGAAGAAACAATGAAGAAAAAACAAATTAACAAAACAAAAATTTCACGATATTATGAAGCAAACATGCTTTCATACATGTGCTAGTAATGTTATTGTGTTGACAGTGCGATTGAATTTTTGTTTTAGTTTTGCTGATAAAGCTTGTATTTCAATTCGTAATTTATTATAGATCTTGGGTGATGTGACCTCAATCACTATACCACAACACCTACCCGATGGCAGAGTTTACCCTCCAGTACAAACGAACACGGACTATATAGACAATCGCAGCGCCCAGGTGGTAGCGGCTGCTAAGAACTTTAATTAAAAGCCTTGCACTGGAGGCAAACATGTCGACAAAACGAGTGAGGAATAGAAATAATATGGACCAGGACGTCTAAGGGGGTGAAATTGCGAGCGAGAAGGAGAGTGTGTCAAACATTTTCCGCAAGGAAAATTAGAATGGAGACAAAAGAAACCAGAAATATGAACTATGCCAGAATATTCTAATGTAACTTTGCCGTTGGGATCGATACTTCTTATCTCGCAGCAGTCGTTATCAGGGTCATTCCGTGCGGTCGTATGCACATTGATGCTTTCAAGTTTGAGATGAGCCGAGCGCTAATGTCAGGCTTCACACCGGGGCATGTGTCGTGGACTTTATTCCAAACATATTACATGTGCTCTATGTCAATGCCGCGGGACTTGCTCGCACCATGTGCTGGTGATTTAGGTACTTGTAGTGATTACCTGACAAACCTGGCAGTTTTGCTCTCATGGGTCGGGCAGTCATCTTTAGAAAGTTTTAGATTGCCCAGATGTGACTGCCGGTGCGTTTATGCTCAATTTGTGAAGGAAAAATCAGCGCTTTGAAACGCCGTTTGTAAACGCTCATCCAAAACGCCATTCACCAGCGTACTGTTTATGCTCAATTTGCGAAGGCAGAATTTGCGTTTTGAAACGCTGATTGAAAATGCTTATCCAAAGCGCCCTGTACGGGGTATTGATACTGTTGACATGTCGTTATTTAAACGCGAATGCATCACTTCTGCCTTTATACTTTCCCGTTAAACGTGATTAGTCAGAATCTGCGATCGTAAACCTACCTTTTTGTGCGTTTTGAAACGAACTTTATATCACTATAAGAGTGAATGCAACCGCGTTTTGAACTAAACGCGTATCAAAACGCTAATTTTAGCCCCAAAAAGTTGAGCATAAACGCAGCCGCAACTCTGAATGTACGTATGGCAAAATGAATTTTAGGACGCTTAGCTGGGGATGATGCCTCCAAACAAAGTACATGTGTATATGTAGATGCCGCGGAACTCGCTCACACCATAGGCTGGTGACTTAGGTGCTGTAATGATTACCTGACAAACCTGGCACTTTTTGCTCTCATGTTTTAGGCAGTTGTCTTTAGAAAGGTTTAGATTGCCCAGATTGTGACTGCTACTGTGCATGAACTTTGGGGCACAGCTGGGGATAGTACCCCCCCCCCCCCCACACACACACACTCTTCCCCTGCCCCTTTCGCCGTAGATGTTTTTTTTTTTCGTATCACGTTTTATTTAACCAGGGTAGTCAATTCAGTCACGATCCATGTATTTTTTTACTTGGGCCCTTTCACACTGAATGGCAATGATTGTTTAAACCCTTCAATTATCAATATGTAGCCCCCGCCTTCCTCCTCCCCCTCACTCAAGTATACTCCAACAACATTGCATATTCAAGCTTGTTATGAAGTCAAATTTGGTGTCAGTGTGACGTTATTAGTGTCGTTTAACGAGCGCTGGTACTGGAATCTTCCCAATCGTGAAAACGGCGCCAGTCCGCTACATCTTAACAGCCCCTTGAGTTATAATTGATGTAATGGTCATTGCTCATTAGTCAAGTGCAAACTCTTTCTATCTTTGATCACATTTTCTGGCCGCTCGGCAGAACATTATTTTTCAATTTTACATTTTCCTTTGGGGAGTCTCTTGTTCAATTACTATTGATTCCGTCGATCGCAGCAAAGGTCGGGCGGGGGAAGGGGACGTGGGGGTAAATTGATACAATTACGATGTGACAACAACGTTCAGCGATTGCCGTCGGATCCTGATCGCTGCTTCTAATCATTCCGCAAACGTGGTGGATACTTCAAGATCATCCATCATCGCTAACAAAGTCGTGGATAGAAAGATAGGTAGATAGATAGGTAAATGGATAGTTACATAAATGGATAGATAGATAGAAATATAGATAGATAGACAAATGGATAGTTACATATATGGATAGGTAGAAATAGATAGGTAGAGAAATATAAAGATACATGTAGATAGATAGATAAAGAGATAGATAGATAGATAGATAAATAGATAGATAGATAGATAGATAGATAGATAGATAGATAGATGGCTAGATATATAGGTAGGTAGATAGAGAGATAAATGGACAGTTACATAAATGGATAGAGAGATAGATAGATAAATATATGTAGAAAGATAGATAGATAGATAGATAGATAGGTAGATAGGTAGATAGACAGATAGATACATAGACAGATAGATACATAGACAGATTGATAGATACATATATAAACAGATAGATAGATCGATAGATACCGAAAGAGATAGAGGGAGTCATTGCATATGGTAGATACAGACAGGCGGAGACAAGGGGAAACGAAACAAGACGGAAGAAAGAAGAGACAGAAAAATAAAATGTGTTTGCATATAAACACACACCTAGAGATGTTAAAGGCTTTCACGCGTCGTACGCAGGATATATCCCTAGCGCGCTGCCATATTGCGTACGCCGTGCGTTCCGTGCAAAATGTACTCTACCAATGTGACTGGACTCTAGTGAAATAGTAGTCAATCTTAACCTTTATGCTTCAACCGCTAATTGTATGATTCATCATGTTCATGACTACGCGGAATATTTTCGTGATACATTTCAGACATGCTCATCATTAGGGCTGGTGTATTTCGGGCATACTGTATGTTATAGTTCTCAGTTCCTCAACCTTCTGTCAGCATACTGCAACTTGAGTCATCAGTCGTAGATGAATGCACAGATTGATTGATTTCTTTCTATACACACCGAGCCATGCAGTCTGATCATATTCTGTATTCGAGACGGCTTACTTATGAGATAATTCGATTAGCGACCCAACCTGGTGAGAAGGCTGCCATTTCGAGGTTTTCAACAGTCAATCCGATCACTTGCCTTCGAGGCGAAAACGTCGGAATAGCTGCAAAATTGGTATGATTGGCTAAAAGTTTAAGTTTCTCACGATCAGATCATAGTCTGTTTGCTGTACATATTCCAACTATCCTCCTCATACCATTCTTAGATTTTCGCCGAACAATAAAAACCGCTGTCAGGACATACAAGGTAGTACAAACTGAATAGTTGACGTCATCTGCGTCACTTTTTTTCTTAAATAAATCCTAGTTAAGGATTATTATTACGTTTATTTAAGCAATGCATCACAAGATGAGTCATCAACTGCCTCTACGTTGATCAGTTTCAATATGGGCTTGAAGATGAGGACCTTTTTACAAACGGCAGCGAAATCAAATCGAATTACATCTCGTGTGTGAGAAATCTATGTGGGCGAAGGGCAGTCCCCCCCCCCCCCCCCACACACATACACACTTTTTTTTTTCTTCGGACAAATGAAGTTTTCAGGTTTCCATTTATTTCACCTCTCATTAAACCTATCTCGTTATGCCTAAGCATTCGATATTCATCCAGTGAGTCTTTGTCATTACCCCGCAGCGCCCTCATTGCCCAATCGTGTGTCGCCTTCCCGATCACTTATTTACAAAGACTGCCTTGAGCGGGTAATTTTAGCCATGCGCTTTCTTATATGCCTTCTTATATACGAACCCATCAACGTTCTATTTTTGTTAACCTGCCCCAACTTTTCCATTTCATGTTCTTACCCGTGTTTCTCCACCTAACGCTCCGTTGACCCAGGAGCACTTACGTTGTTGTAAACATTCTTCGGCCAAAGCAAAGCAAAACAAAACAAACAAAAAACTTTGGTGGAAAACCAAGGCAGTCAGCCGCCGCTCCTCCAGGGTGGAGAACTCTTCGAAAGGACCGATAATGTTGTCATTACCGCAAAAAGGGTAGCGCATGAACGTACCTTTATCACACCGCCATATCTGACAGATGTGCCATGTTCGACTGTATCAGCGTTCATGTCTACATGGTGAGCAGAACACTTAATATCATATAAACTGCAGAGATTAACCCCTTGTGTGTCAACAAAAACCCGACTTAATGGGATTTTTATGTATTGATGGTGAAATAATCTACACATGGCATACTAAGGGCTTATAATCACCCTTGTGAATCGGTAAAAAAAAAAAAAAACCTTCGCTGGCGAATTACCATTTACCTCCTAGATTTTATATCACCCTGAACACAGCCCCCACATCCACCCTATATCATCGCACTCCCACTCTTTACCCCAGACACGAATTAAGGTCACGTGTGATATTACAAATCGCATTTGAATTGTGAGATATTGTGATGTGTAGGTCGTACACACTCACTATCGCTTGGTCATTACACCCCTATGAAAACAAACTCCCCAAGAAGCCTTGGGTGCGGATCGCCTCGCATCTAGCACGATATAGGGCATCGAAGACTCTGATATTTGTCCTTGTGATCACGTAAAAACCCTTGAACATGACCTAACATACTGTGCTGTGACATGACCTTCCTGTTCCTTAACCCACATTGATGACCCCCAACTGGTAACAATCCTCGTCAACTGCCACTTTTGACTACTTTACAAGATATAAGAGAGATGAAGATACAAACACAGCTCACTTATCCACATGATCGACAAGAAATTGCATTGTCGTCGTGTTGAAACCATGTTGTTGTTGCTTCGCCTAATAGAAACTTTGTATAACCTTGAAGTATTTATGAGACACATCACTACTGATCATTGTTCCATCAATCAAATCAATTCAATTTTAAACATGAATTTCTCCCTTCATAATCACATTTTCCAGCTTGGGGCAAATACGCTTTAAACGTATTTTTTCTTAGTAGGAATCAATGTAACGCTATTTCGTGCACATGCTTTTTTTCTGTTGGTACAAGTATAAATAATGATGTATCAAATGTTTTGTGTTTGTACTGAAGATGTTCCGCTTCTAATCGACTACCCCCCAGTAAATTTATTATTTCGTTTGTATGCGCCGTTGGTTCTAAATTTATTTGAGAAAGCGTGCGACAGAACTAAGGCGTCAGAACCTTAATTTTTTACATTTTCAGTGAACCGCGCGAGAGACTTATCGTCTAACTCGCGATTTGTTACAGAACGCCGGAAGGAAACGGGAACCAGCGAAGGAGCGATATTCGAGCAGGTTTAAGATGGAAACCCATTTCCTGGTTGTGATAATCATAACGTGAGTAGTAAGTACGAATGCAATTGCATTACCACAGGCTCATATCAATGACAGAACCCGGCATGAATAACATATATATTTGCAAACTCTTCATGATAGATCGGTTTACATTTGAAAACGGGTGTGCTCAACAGTGGTATCATGACTATGAGTTCCTCTTTCTTTGTGAAACGGAGAAGCCTACATATTCTCAAGATTTGTTTGGATGCAAAACACCAGCTTTCTGTTTCCTACCCTTTTACTCCATCATTTCAGTCCAGTCACCCCCCCCCCCCCCCCCCCCATCCTCCCCTTTCCCGGTTCCATTCACCCTGTTTCAATCCGTTGGTTTCCAGTCCAGTAACCTCCACCCACTTTACCAGCTTCTTCATGGATTCTTCAACCACGCCCCCCCCCCTTTCTCTTCCCCTTTCTCTTCCCCTCCCCGCATCTTCAATCCAGAAACCTCTATCCATTTTCTCCAACTACGTCATCTAATCTCCCCCCCCCGCCCCCACCCCACCCACCCCTCCTTCACACCATCCCTATTGTGCTTTCTCCTCTAATCTAACCCCCAATACCATATTCACCCTTTCTGCTTCCCGCTTAAGCAACGTTCACTTGGAAACAGTTTGCCGTTGCGGCTTGCCGCCTTGATATTGACGCCGGTGTTTTTCAACCGCGGTGATTATTCAAGAAAGCCTCTAAATGCAAAGGCAGTCAAGCGCTTCTCCGGCAGAGAGATACCAAGAGGTCCAAGCGTCAGCTGGAAACCGCAACAATATGAACGTACCTTTACCCTCATATTGCCCCTCCACCCTCCCCATCCCAACTCCCACACCATACCCCACTTCCATCCACCGAATCATCAATGGCGTCTTCCTTAATTCAACCCCCCGTCATAATTCAATCCTTCGCTCAAGGACGGGGCTCACAATATCCACGCGTGACTATGGAAAGCGCAACACCTACAATTCGTAAAAAATATCTTCATTGCTGAGAGCCATCACTCAAAAAGTTAGAAAAAATGCTCGAAAAACATGAAAAAGATTCCGTTTCACGTCAAGACGAACTTTATAAGAATTCATGTTTTGAGTTTGATTTGATTTGAGAAGGTTTGGATGAAAACAATATTGCAGCCGACAGCTTATTTGCAATAGTTTGAATCGCATGAGTCTTCATCAAACGGTACATAGTATACATGACATAAACATTTCCTTGTATAAGAAAATCCAATAAAAAACATATGTGTATAATAATCATTAGAGTTACTATACCAATACTTTTCCTACACCCTTCATACCCTGTCTCAGCATCATGTTTACTAATGCGTTCGCACTCTGTCATGGACGCCCACACACCGTCATATCCCAAAAAAGATTAAGTTACATACAGTACCATCAGCCACCCAATGAATGCAAGTTCAGCACACTCTTCTTCTAGTCACACAAGACTACTTCACAAAGATTTTCTTTTTGATCCCATGTTCGATTCTGCCGATTCTCTGGATAATTCTAAAGAACTTTGGGAAATATCCTCACCCAAGATGCTAGGATTTTCATCTAAAATTGGATTTGTTTTGATACTGACTGAAAGCCTGGAGCATGGTCAATAATATTCTCATGGCTGGGTCCAAGGTTTGAGTTGAGTCCCCGCATACTACCATACTACTAAACTTGAAAAAAAAAGTGTCTGGGTTAGGGTTAGTGGCTGTGGCCGTGACTGTGGCTATAGAGTACCGAAGTCGTATCGTGATATGAGCGAGTCCCCACTGTGACCACAGCTCCTTGCTCTATACCCTCATAGTTTAGAGCCAGTTGTCTTGATGATAATGCTTAAATGACGTCACACTTCAGTACCCTGTTGCTTTAGTAGACTGTAGGTCTACGTGAGATCCAAAGAACTTTGGTGATCTTAATCCAAGTCCAAAGAAGTTGATGTACTACTATAGTCATGCAAAGTCAATGGACAACTCGCGGTGCAGGGAACACAAAGAGAGGGCTAACAGGACAAACGAGACGTACCTCAGGCAATCGATTGTCTGTTGGGAGACATGAATAGAAGAGGAACAAGCTCTTATTCATCCCAAGTAATCCCACAGTCACACATAATATCGCTGATTCCATGTTGTCAATTTGGAAGTAGCACAGTTCCAACGCCATTTGGATCCAGATTTTTTGGCACAAAAATTCTATCAAATCAACCGCCTAATTACACTTATGCTGCCAAGTAGTATCCTGAGCAGTACATACGTATTAATGTTCAAAATACACGCCTGCTTAAGAAATATGCACCAAAATGGTATGAAATAAGGGATTCCGATAGTACGAATGTCGAAAAACTACGTTGATTTACAGTATTACTTTATATATTTTTCTCGCTGGTAGAATTCAGTTTATGTTAAAAGTTAAAGATTAAAGAAATGTTTAAAAAATATCTTAAAGGACACTCCGTCTTATAAGTAATCAGACTTTTGGTGATATATTGAATCCATTGTTCATGAAAATGAAAATATTTTGTTTTGTTTTATGTAATAAATAACGAATTGCAGCTCGTTACATGTTGGAAGTGGTGCACGATATATTATGTTTCTTTCGTTCGCGGAAAGAATCCATTTAACAACAATAACCTTAGCTTAGTGAACGATGAGCAAATTTTACCTTCAACAAAAACTCACATTACCTATAAATAAGATATTTGTTATCATCAATTTCTACATATATCATATTCATGCTTCAAATTTTTCCCAAGCAATGTTTTCCGAATTATTGAGCATAGCGCGCGCTATAGACTACCTCTGCGCCGGTGCGCGCGCCCTGCCGCTGCAGCGCCGTAGGCACACTGATTGCCCGAATATCGCTTTACATGATTGGAATCGATTCTCACCCCGATGAGCTTCCCCAGCCTCCAGACCTCCTTGCGAGGATAATCTTTTTAAAGATTTAAAGGGAGGGTCGTTCTTTTACACGAAATCATGACACTCGGCATGGATCGGCATCATACCCTGATTATAATGAAACCTTACAGTCACAGCTTCACGATTCAGGAAGAGCAAAAAACTTAATTCTTGTTTTAGAGTCTGAAACTTCTAATTTTAAGGACAACGGTCTGCATTTATGTACTGAGTACCGGAGTGGTGTCGTCATAGGATAATGTTGTCAAGGCAACTGCTTCTAAACAAAATCACTCCAGGAACAGGTTTACCGGACCGATATTATCTAGCGGGCTAGTGTTGGGCACCTTTATTTAGAGTCCCCGCTGGGATCACCGCTGCCTGCTCTACCAGCATAGTTGTCTAGACAATACGCTTAAATGCAGTCACACGTCGGTACTCTATTGCACCTTCGTGGCGTCGGTCCGCGATATACAGCTCGCCTCAACGCAGCACTGAGATGGGGAGTTCCGAGATGTAGACTAATGCGGTCTCGGTTTATCAGAATTGGCTACATAAACCGCTGAGTTTTGAACTAAACTGAAAATCTAGAGATCAATATAATTTCGCTTAAATTCGGTCTCCAGGGAAGTTCTAACACAATACATTGTTCACTTTCCAGTGGTGCTGACACAAATCTGTTTGTTTGACGAGAAAAAGGGATATACTACCTTTGAGAGTTGTTCACATTTTAGAGCGAATGTACGTAGTCTATCCGAGTTCTTGCTGCGGAATATTTTGTTGTGTACACCATCTTGGATTCCGGATAGTTTGACACTTACAACTCAAACTACCTCGGGGCTAGTACTAAGACTAATACTCATCATTTTCTCCTATTCTGATAGACTTCAGTCAGGTTTCTGTATTGAAGAGTTAAAGGGATAATTCATCCTGAAATTATTTTGTTTTCAATAAAAAGAGGCACATGAAAGAAACATATTAGTGAAGGTTTGATGAAAATCTGTCAAAGGGTAAGAAAGTAATGATCTTTTACATTTCTGATTTTGTGACGTCACGTGCGAGGTGCACTCCCATATGTTGTGTAATTTTTTTTTTCTCGAAAATATGCATTTTCTCATAAAAGATATGTACCCTATTATATGTGCATTGGATACATCATTATAAATTATGTTTCTACACATACCTGTACAAAAAAAGAAACATTTTACGTTGTCAAAAAAACCCCAGAAAAAACAATATGGATTTATTCTGTACACAACATATGGGAGCGCACCTCGCACGTGACGTCACGAAACCAAAACTGTAAAAAATCATTATTTTCTTATCCTCTGACAGATTTTTCATCAAACCTTCATTAATATGTTTCTTTTATGTGCCTCTTTTTATTGAAATAAACATAATTTCAGGGTGAACTATCCCTTTAATGCCCAATAGACTGGGACTGGGATTGAAACTATATTCAGCATGCTTGGTCAGGCCTGAGGGGATACGTCTTCTAACGAGGCCTATAATTATGTTGATAATACTTGATGGTATATATGAATACCACCTACATGGATTGTGAGATTAGCCTTCAGATTGAAGAAGCGTAGAAATACTTCACATTTTGCTGGAGGGTTTACTAACCTATCAACGTATCATTGATTATACTCACTCGTCACTCGAGGCCAGGGCGAGATCTAGAACAAATAATATCTGCAAGGTAGAAGGGACAATACGGTACAATAAAACTGGGACATGCACTGACCAAGAATAGATGCATTCCTTATACGAAAATGGACGGTATCACTATTATGATAAGACCTATCATTTGTTTCTGGAGTCAATGCAAACAGGGGTCAGTACTAAAGTTCCTTAGGTGCTAAAAGGCTTAGGAATGTAGTAATTCGGGATAACCTGTCATGACTGCACAATGAATATTCATGTTCACGATCGATGGTCATTGCCATAGCAACAGCAGTAAAGCTGCAAGACCATTGGCTGCTACCATGGTAGATACCATTAATGGTAAGTTACAACAATTCCAAACATGTATGCAACAGGGACATGCTGTGCAGGATTTTCCTTTTCTTCACATTGATATACATTTTACTGGTTATAAATGGGTACATGAGAGAACCCCCCCCCCCCCCCCCCGTCCTCCAGCATCCATTACATAATGCAGTTACATTACACTGAAGGCCATTTCATAAAATACGTGCGCAGTGTTCTCGGCCGAAAAATCGATACGATGAAGTATGTTAAGTGCTCCCCCCCCCCCTCCCTTTTTCACTCTTTTAGCCTCATTCCCAGGATGTTACGGATTTACAATCTAAAATACTCAATGAAAGGGTATCTCTGCTGTAGAATGAACACTCTCCATATCTTTTCTGTTTCTGTTCATTACTTGACTATCATTGTTATTTTGTGACAAAATTACCCTAAAATCACCCCTTTCTACTCAGTGTCTGACACTGTTGAAATCTCCAAAAGTACACGCATAACAAATAGGTAACTGCAATTAACTGTCCTCGAAAATAGTGTAGGAACGATTTCGGGCACGATGCATTCACAGTTTAGGGTCGCTAACACGTTAACCTTGGAGTGATGCAAATATTAACATAAACACCGTGTACCATGTAAATTCCCCAGATGATTGTAACCGACGCTATACTGCCTTACTATGACAAAAAGGAAGTAACTAACAAAAGATACCTTTCTTGTAAATGAGCAAAATGTGTCTGTCACTTGCATTGGCATCAGTGCAACACCACATTAGGTTGATATCTCCCAACAAGATGCATATTTCTTTTTCAGAGTTTGGTCTTATGTAGGGAATGCTGGGTGCAGTCTAAGAATAGCAATAACCCATTTTTGAGTGATTTGTCACTTGCTTCCTCTTGTCAGAGTAGGGCAGTATAGCCTAGTGCTGAAATGCGCCGGGAGTCAGCTCGTACTCAGATATCGCATGGTATTGGGTTCGAATCCGTCTGACTCCAATAGATGTTCAAGGCCTTTTGTCGGATGCCTCACTGCAAATGAGAACCACCTTGTTTCCTCCCCTAAAGTATCAGGGGCCCCCGGAGAATACCCACGTATTTACGCATTAAGACAGAAATGAGAAAGACCTATTAACACAAAACCTATTCATTCAAACAATAGTTTCATTCATCAAGCAACCATTTCTTTAATGTTGTTGATAGGGCATCCGGCACAATAAGAGAGCTTCTTAAATGTTTACTTATTTCATTTGCAAATTTACACATTATTTCTTATAAATCTTTTATGATTTCTGCTTACCACTTGTGATATATTTATATTGATATGCAGTCAACACCATGTACTATCACTTGCATGCATAACGCCCTCTATTTCTAATGAAACACCAGTTGTAATGTAACACGCCTACAGCGAGTACCTTCACTTTGGATACCTACTAAACTCCACTCTTGATCTGTAACATGACTGAGTCAGACGTGCCTCCTTTTTTCTTTATGCATACATTGCACCACTAATCGGTAAATACATACCGAGACATCTCCGAGACAGCGGAGGAAGGAAGAAGAGGACATGGTAATATACTTCGAAATTATTTTAAGCAAATAATCAACGTTGGTGAGGGTGATAGGACGAACTATCACTTCCGAGGCGATCTGGATGTAGCTATCTTTCCGAAGCACATCTGTGGAAAGATATACATTCGAATTTGCTGAAACCAACTATCCATACCAAAAATGACAATTTGACGTACAGAAGTAATGTTTACTTCTCTACCTAACCCCGAGCCGCCGCGATGGCGAACACGCGTTAGGACGCGTTAGTAGGAGCTATTGTTAATCTATATAGTCCGAGTGTAACGCACTTTTATTTCGCGCGTACTCAAAATATTGATCACGCGTTAGGACCATGATGAGTGAAGAGATTAACGAAACCCAAAAATACTATCACATAGAGTGTAACGAACTTTTATTCTCAGGTGATCAGATGGGCAAAACTACGCTTCATCACGTGATCAACTCTTGACCAATCATATCGCAACAAGCATGGTAATATCATGGTAGTACAATACCAACAATGTTCATAGTCCAATATGTATGGTACTACCATGGTTATACAATGGTTGCAATGGATTTACGTTGACCTCGTTCTATACATCTGATGTAACTGTATTTCCATCCATATTGCTAAAATATCATCGATACCATGGAAGAACCATAGTTGTATCATACAAAGAGAAATTACTTTGGGTACCCTGGTTCTACCATGGTTCTACCATGGCCCCAGTACCATCGTTGTAAATGTATACCATCAGTACCGTGATACAAGCATGGTTGTATGGTACTCACTGTTAATACCATGGTTCTACAATAGTATTACCATGGAATTACCATCGTCACCTTGAAAAAAAAATAGGTACCATCGGTATAATCGATTTACCAACTACTACGGTAATACCATGGTTAACATTGTGCATTATTGTAAGGGCGAAACAGAAGCTCTATCCATTTCATATATATATATATATATGTCTCAAGAACGTAACTTTGTACTACACAAAAGAGAGACCATGCAACTGCTGCACTTGATCCCATACTAACTGTAATGATCATGGTGGTGGCATGTGGATTACACAGGCAACATGGAGACTGATGAGGCTTTGGCGGGCATCATCTCCTGGAGAGCGCCAATCTCCACCACGCAAATTCCTCAGTGGTGAGAAAGAGCTTTGTCTTCTGAATCATCCGAAGTCATCAAAATTGCACATGAGATGGAAATTGAAACGAAAGAAATACTTTATACGATCATGACTATGTATGTCGTGTCATGAATGGGCGCCTATCCAGTGATACGTGATACTCTTCTAAATACTGCGGATACGGCCAAACCCAGCGCACACTTCTTTTCTATCGATCCATTACAACATAATGTTGATAGTAATCATCTACGCCTATTTTAGCCTACCCTGTTTTCCCCCTAATGCACTGTCTGAGAGCACCTAATAATTACATGAATTCACGAGAGATAATTCTCGGATAATATTCTTACGGTGCCAGGATTAAATGTACTTATATCGAGTCTATGCAGCTGTAAGGACGAAAAATGTTTGGCGGGTGCCTTTTAACATGCTTAATGTCATTGCTCGGTCGTTGGCAGCAGTCGCATCTTGCAGCCTGTACAGTATGCCTGAAGATCAAGAATGTTATTAGTTGCTACTGTAATGTCTCTTTCAAAGAAGAGAGATACAATAACGCCCACATTCTCCCATCAACCTATACATTACTTAACTTTTAACCTGTCATTTATTTTGGCACACAGCTGTTCCAAACTGAATGACCGTTTTAGTGACTTGATTCTGACAGTCTGTAGACAGCTTAACAGTTATTCGTGTGTACAAGGACATTGTCATTACATCAAAAGAGGTCTGCTGATTCCAAAATGATATAAGGGTTGTTTATCCGAAAGTGATATAATGTTGTTCATCACAGAAATAACAATACACCCGTTGTTCCATTTTTACCTCTTTAAAGTCATTTAAACATTTTTGCATTGGCAGAACACACGTTTCCCATTTAACCTCCTGGTGTCTGGCAGAGAAGGAGTTAAACTAATTTATTTCATTTTCAGACTAACGAACCGCATTTCATTGTAGGATTACTGAGCCCCATTTCATGTTCGGAATAACAAACCTTCCAAATAACGTACACTTAGATTTACTCTCTACTTGCTACTAATGCGATTTTGCACAAATAATGGGCAGAAAAATCCAGAAAGCAGCATGTAAACCCACATACAAAGGGTTAACGCAACAGATGTTGTAATAAACAAAACCTCATTTAGAAAAATATGTTTAGGCATACACCCATTGGTAGTGTAAATAGAAGAAAAATAAGTCATTGACTTTATTTACCGGATGGCGCAAGCTATACATAGTTCTACTGGATGTATGCCTAAAATGTATTTTCAAAATTGAAATTACCCCATAAGGCCCTTTCATTTTCATTTCATTTGTGGGTTAGCGGGCCTCAAGTACAAAACATCTATGTGCGTTTGGAACAACGAAGAATCGGAATTACGAGCATTCGGAGAGACAAATATGACTCGACGGGTTTATTTGGAACGAATGATAAGGAAAAAAATGTGATGTAAGGGTCCGTGTACATGTTCTCATTCATCTTTTCAACTGCAATATAAGTGCTCAATTGTGTTTCCGTTTAAAACAACCTGGGCCATGTTGTATACATGTTTTCAATCATTGTAAGTTACCATTAATGGTAACTACCATGGCAACAGGCAATGGGCTCTTAACTCTTTCCACGTGCTCATCGCACAAATGCACACTCGGCGCTGCGACCTTCGCATTTCACGCTCAAACAAACAGTCTATTGTATTTACGTGGATTGTATTGATTTCCCAGGAGGTGGCGGTAATTGTTAAGCTTTTATCAAATTCTACACTTGCACGGCTTTCACTTACGCTCGGTTCTATCATAGCTTTACGTAGCAAATTTCAGAGAAGATCGAGGTTTTTTTCAACTCTTTTAGGATCGCCATCATGGCTCCCGTAAACTCATATTAGCATGTTCCTCGTATTCCCCTACTTTTGCCATTTACTCTGATTCGGAGTCGGAACATGACGAGCCAATGCCATCACAACACAGTCCCACCCACATCAATTTATGTGGTGTGTTGGATAACGATGACGAGGAACAGTTTACTCAACCTTGAAGATTCAGATAGTGGGATTGGGGATGACAATGACAAAGAAAATGGGGATAGGGATGATCATGATGAGAATAATTAGATTGAGGTTGGCGAAGAGGAGGAATGGTGTCCTTCATAAGAAAAAGAATCCCCCAAAAACCAAGGCCCCCTCTCTGAGAAAAGAGACAGGATATAAACACAATAGATCAATAATTAGTCTCATGGCCATGACCTCTGAATAGGGGCAGCAAAGTTCTAAAAGTATCCTCAAAAATCAAGAAATGCAATTAAGGCCCCCCTCTCTGAGAAAAGAGACATTATCTAAACACAATAGATCAATAATTGGTCTCATGGCCATGACCTCTTAATAGGGGGAAGGAAAGTTCTAAAAGTAAAAAATCAATGAATGCAATCAAGGCCCCCTCACTGAGAAAAGAAACGGGTAATAAACACAATAGATCAATGGGTCTCAAGGCCACGACCTCTGAATAGGGGGCAGGAAAGTTCTAGAAGAATCCTCAAAATCAATAAATGCAATCAAGGACCCCCTCACTGAGAAAAGAAACAGGATATAAATCAATGGGTTTCATGGCCTGACCTCTGAATAGGGGGCAGAAAAGTTGTAAAAGAATCCTCCAAATCAATAAATGCAATCAAGGCCTCTGAGAAAAAAGACATGATATAGATAAATAGGTTTCATGGCCATGAACTAGGAATAGGGAGCAGGAAATGGGTACAACAAGAAAATATTCTTGACCCTGGTCATCTCTTCTATTATTTCTCCTTGTTTATTCATTTCTCTTTATGAACATGGCATAATTGGTATTATTGTAAAGCTAATGATCTATTCTATAAGAATAAAATGTTATTCCAATAGAGAGACATGTAGTTTCTGAAGCAGTAGGCTTTATCCTTTACCATGATCATATCATATATGTGTGAAATCATTCATCATTTACCAAATTGTTGATCATTAATTTCTAAAAAAAAATATGATACAGTTAGAAAGCTTGCAAAATTGTCTACAACTTTCCTGTGAAACGTTTTCCCTCAAAATATTGCGAGTTGAATTGAGAAAATCCATTTTATCTACCGTTCCTGATCCTTCCCTAAAAATAATTCAGCACAGAGGGGTTCATGGCCGAGCGCACAAAGAATTAATATTGCACATGTTGCCATGATAGATACCATTGATATCAAGTTACGATGATTGGAAACCTGCATGCATCATGGCCCAGATCCCTATTAAGTCGCTGTGTGCCACTCAAGAAATACACACAAATATCCGATAAAGCAATAGTTTAACCGGTACATCAAGACGGTGATGTCCAGAGGGGTTGTCAATGTTCACATGCACGGCGGTCAGGGCACAGTCCTGCAGACCCAACCTGGAGGGCGTTTCATGAACATTTTTCGTCTGACATGCTGTCTTTTTCTGACAGTTACCATAGTAACATTCAGAGGCTAGTGCCTATCAGCCAATCAAAACCGAGGATTTCACTGAGGTTATCAGCACTGACCATTTGGTCAGTGATGACAACGTTCATGAAATGCCCTACTGGTATCCTGATCCAGACCCACTCTGTCAGTCCACGAGTGGTTAGGACAACCCAATCCAGGCTCAGAGCGGGAACTTTGTTCAGATGCGACCACAGTTGCACGTCCAAGGCCACCAAAATGCGAGGAGCGCACCTTCAATCGATAGCCTGTCTTCCAGGCTGTCGGGCATTTCTCATCTAAAAAACGGAGTCTAGTAGGCCAAAGACTAGTCCCTTGATATTTTTTCCCTTTTTCAGAATGTCTCAAAGCGAACCGGAGAAGTAATCGAGAATGATAAGTCTACTGCAGCCAGACCTCTTTACTGAATACTTTGGGTTAGAAATGCTTAACATCATGGAAGCCAAGCTACCAATGAGCTGCAGCTAAAATATGGCCCCAAATGTCAGTTCTTAACCAGAAATATAAGAGCTATGGGGTTGAATTAAGGGTGTACATCCGTCCCCCATTGGCCTTTATTACAACCAGATTAGCGCGACCGCATAACCATTAATGCGCCCCGTATCCTTCATTTGAGAGCTCAGAAATGGATATTGACTTTAGTTCGCAAAACAAATTAAATCCTAATGGAGTTCATCCTGGCTATGACGGCACGTGACCTTACCGTAAGAGCAAAAATGCGTTTGGGATACCCATTCTTGTTATATTGTTGACCTACGAAAGAGTGGATGCCTTACTAATTCGCTTGTCGTGAGTGGTGTGGCGCCGTGGTAGACCTAGCTACAGGGTTATTACGCTTATTGGGATACTTGTAGATGACTGGTGATGTTGCAACCTAGGAATACATGGGGGAGGAAGGGTCAATACAGGGAAAACATGTTTTACATGATTATACTAGATACGAGTTTAATCAATAAGAGTAAAGAGATGCCTTAATTATCTCCCGAAGTTGATTACAAAAAAGACTTAGGAAAGTATTTACTTTTAAAAACAATCGTGAGTTTGGAATAACAAAACCTTCAACAACCTTTATTATACACATCGCTTTAGTATATTTTCATAAAAATATCTTTGAAAAAAAAAACGTTTTAAGAGTCGTTCATCGTGCAATCAATTTGAATCTGTCATTCTTCATATATCTTTCCATGGAATGTGAGAAGTTGAACATCACAGCCAGTAAAATAAATCGGAACACTTCAATTAAGCAATTTTCGTTTTATGATTGTATGCGCGTCTTTCGAACAATATATTACTTATGATAACCCCGAAGCTTTTTCAAGGTTAGTACGAGTAGCAACAATTTGAAGATTAAGAATACATTTAATCAATTGAAACTGGATGAGGTAAACAGGTAAATATCATAATATGTCTTTACTGCGCTGTTAGGGAGAGTGATTATAAATTCATACGAAAATGCCTTATTGAAAATGAATCCCTAGATAAAAAATTTCGTTAATACGCACTTAGGAGAAAAGCTGCGAATACCTTACGAACATGAGTTATTGCAGTATATGTCTATTCACATAAACACGATACAAACATAAAGATGCTGACCTATATCCAGTGTCACACATCCTAATAAGAGGACCTTTTTTCTTCTGAAAAACATGTTAGCAGCAGATCTGAGAGACGTCGCTACCATGGTTACAAAGCTGATAATTGAATTTTGCTCGTAGGAGAATTACCATCATGATTAGGCAGCCAAATATTTTTGTCATATACACTTTATTCTGTGTCGAATGATTTCTGATGTTAGGTTATAGTCTACTTCTTCAGCAAAGTAGGTTATTGTTGAATAATTATCACGACCGTAACAATTCACATCGATATAATGTTCGGCCAGTGCGAACGATCCAAGAAGTTGACTTCATACAATAGGATGTACCCAGACTTATAATCTTAGTCTAGATCACCAATGTTACCCAAAACTTAACAAAACTCGCCATATTTAAATAATTGTATATTTGGACAGGACAGTAGATTGTTTGTCCGATTAATTTTAAGATTGTTCTGCTTTTGCATCATGTTCTCTCGTAGCATGCAGAAAATGGCAAATATCTCTTTTTATGCCACATCTTAATGTCTTCACAAGTAATACACACAATCCCAATACAGCAACATTTTTCTTGGCACAAAGGGGTAAAACAAGACCACCCTGTAATATATGAATGGACTCCTGGATATTAAAATAGCCATGGTTTGACCAGGACAGGTGGCTTTCCGGGTTGCCAGTGGATATCTTACAAGTATCAAAAAAGCTGCTCCTCATAATTTCTTTCAGAGCTGTTGCACATAAATCATGCTGACATGCTTCCGACGTGGTCATTGCTGATCTGAAGGTTTGCAATTAAATTTTTAAAAGATAACTATTAAAGAACGTATTGACAAGAAATTTTGGCTTTGTAGCAATTTGTTTTGTGATACGGGCATCAGAAGCACGCGGCTCTCATTAACGTTATAATTATGTAATAAGAAATATGTAAAAAAAAAATTCTTCTTTTTATCATTTTCAAATCTAAACATTCATTTCAGCGGGAGGGTATTGATCAAATTACAGGAGACAGTGTGCGTTGAAGGACAAATTGGAGGCGTTGAAAAATAATGTTCAACAATAAACAGATTAAGTTGCCCTGAAAAGAAAAAATGCACATTTTAAATCTACTACAAAATGATGTCTCGAGAACAGTATGACATATCAGCAATAAGCATTGTACTGACGATCACAGACGGCAAAATTACACATTTGCATAAAACAGATACAAAAAGCGTTTCATCGGCAAATTTGGTACACTGAAAAGTGGTAAATGTACAGATACAGTGTACATGTATATATGAAACAAAAAGGGAAAGGGACAGAGAGGATAGGGTATAAAACGTGTGTGCCTATACAATGTAATAGACTAACTTTCAGGCTGTTTGACTTTTTCTATTCCAAAACGAAATATGGAGTCTAATACCATTCTCAGATGTTTTTTTAACAGCCGGAGTAGAAATCAAGAATGGTTACTGTAGCGGGACCACTTTGCTTGATGGTTGAATTATTAATTTCCAGCAGCCTGGAAGCAAAGCTAATGAAGTAACTGGGGCAGAAAGTAGAAACTTTGTCTCGATGACAGGTGGGCGTTGGTTCTGTATACGCACGTCGGAGGGACATCCTTGTTCCTTGCCCAACGAAACTCGTGTTTTCTGTCAACAGTTTTGCCTCATTAAATCTCATTTCGCAGCTGCTCATTATGTCAGCCAGCGTCCGTACGAATCACTGGTCTTCATTAAACTGCAATGCCCGCTCGATTTCAACGGAATAGTAGAGGCTGTTGTTTGTGCGAACTAATTAGAAGACGGGCGATTTGTTTCTGTCCGAGATGCACTTGAGAGATTTGCTGCAGCAGATTTAAACGAACAACAGCTGTCACCATTCATTAATTTAAACATGGAGCAATATGAATGTATTTTTATTATATCTAGCGGCAGAGGGAGAGAAGAGATATTGGGCAGTAAGTTTGTGGTGATGTATTTGGCTTCCCATGTTGGAACAGGCTGGTAACGCTAGCCCGTCGGCATTATATGAAGAGCTTGTTTGCAAAAGAGGTTAGATCCACTTTACACCATTCTGGGAAAACCTCCTTTTTTATTCTCCCATATTACAATATTCTTATGCGAAACTAAATTGTTATGATATACTACCCAACCATGTGAACATAAAATTTGGTATAAAAAAGTCTACCTATGTTCATATTTTTTAAAACATATTTTACCTCTGTGGATCTAGCCCATTTTGCAAACAAACTGAAATTTATTTAACCCCTTTTGAAAAAAAAAAAAAACTGATTTTTCTTTGCCATGTTTGTTTACTTTTTAATGGAAATTTCAACTTCTCTTTGCCATCATCTTATAGAGCTACTTCAAATATATACATTGAGACAAAAAATACAATTTAATGCAAAATTGATATAACCCCTTTTGCAAATGAGCTCTTCATATAGGACTCGTGTGTGTTGGTAGCAAATGTTAAAAACCATGGTCAGATGTGCAATTATGTTGTATCCACAGTAATGCAAAAACTCATTGTGGAAAGTTGGATAACTGAAAGTCGTTTTTGTCATATGACAAAAGACGTTTTCTCCCAGAAGCATCATTAATTATTTATGTTATTGTGATGACAGATGTGAAGAACAATGGTAATTGCTGTTTTCTGACTGAATCATCTGATACGCACAATAATATTGTTTTGTTCGTCCCTAGATTTCTCAGAAAGTAGATATTGGATAAATCATTCAAATGATTGTTTCACAAATATTAATCGATGAATAATATCACGGCATCTCCTCTCCCACCCCCCTACCCCCCGCAAAAGAAGAAATAATTTGACTCTATGATGTTTCCATTTCAGCTTGATCCATGTACTAAGGTGGATACCTTTTTTTTTTTTTTTTACTTCACCCAAGTAGGACAGCCGATTGCTCCGTACCTATTTTCCATGTCCTTTACAACATTGTGCAATGATCACCATAAGTTTTTAATATTTTCAAACTTGTAAGTGTTTCATTATAGAAAAGACTTTTAGAAATCCATATATATATATATATATATATATATGTGAGAAATTATACATATACAACAGCTTTGGCAACTCTTTTATTTAAATATTTTGTGAAAGAAATGGATGAAGAGAACAATGGTAGGCGTAGCTTAAATCAAGGTTCCCCAGAGCTATCTACCCTTTGGAAAAATTGGTGATGCCGAAAAAAATGTCTCTGCCGGGAATCGAACCCGGGCCCCCAGCTTTGAACGCCGGTGCCTTAACCACTAGACCACAGAGACGGGTTATATATATATATATATATATATATATATATATATATATATATATATATATATAATAAAGATTCAAAAAGTAAATTACTATTTATATGGGGGAGGGGATTTCAAAGGTGTATCGTTTTCAGGTGGACACTCTAAAATTGCCATGATGATGCTACAAGCAAGAAGGAGACACGGGAAGAATTTTAAACAGGTTGGGGGGATAGAGAAAGCAAGAAACATAGTATATACAGACAGACAGACAGACAGACAGAAAGACAGAGGTTAAGCGAGACGGAAGAGAGAGCTGAGGCGTCGCAGAAAGATAGACAAATCAATAAAACAGGCGTATTGATTGTTAATGACGGACAAGATATTCTTTTAAATATCAAAAGTACTTCATTTCCTTTCCTTTTCGTGAGCCTGTTTAATTTTCTTGACATTTCATGTTCACCATCATCCCTTCACAACATTCGCTATCCTCCTCTGTCCGGATTCGTTTTCTAAATTAAGTCAATACTACCCTGGTACAAACCAGGGAACCGGATATTACGTGGGAGCTGATGGTTCCCTTTTCAAGAGGTAATGCGCCATCGATATTGATGTGGATGATGGGAACATCAAATATTAATTCCGCTGCCATCTTCAGATGCAGCTGCCCGCAGTGCAGTCATTAACTTTGGTTAAAAGAACTCCATTACCTCGCTTCGAATTTCGGGATCCCGCCAGATTGGGCGGGATTACGGGATAATTTTCCTGCCAATTCTATATCGGTAACAAGCGGAGGGTTGTGGGGAGTTGCACAAGGCAGTGGACTTTCAGTAAGGTCAATAAACGGAATACATACAGCGAAATTACTTTCAGCTGTTTGAGGGCAGTGATCCACCCGATGATATGATTTTTGATAATACCCTTCTAGAACAAGTGAATCATACTAAATTCCTGGGTGTTTTAGTAAATAGTAAACTTTCTTTAAAAATTGCACATCGATAATATTTGTAAGACTGTATACCGTAACATTGGTATTATTTAAAGACTAAGATAACATCTACCTCCATTTCCAGCTATTTTGCTTCTCTGTTCAGAATACTGATTTATTTATAAAGTCTGTGCTTAAAATTCAGATTATTTTTATATTGCCTGTATGGATCTTTGAATACATGTATTTTCTGTGATCATGATGTTAATTAGTCATTACTCTGTGGGAATGAGAAAAAATAAAACTGAAACTGAAAGCCAAAATGCACCGTTTTAAATAGTTCGGATTCAGTGCAACTCAAGATTGAAGGTTTGACTGGTTTCATACAATGTGTTAATGCAACGTATGGTTGGCGACGATATCGTGACGTCTGTCAGAGACAAAAAGATCAGGACAGTGGCACTCCAAGATCGCCTACGTCACATGATATGGCAGTACGATTAGCTAGATAGACCGTCGAAGAACATCGGTCCTATCTGCATGTTTATTCATCCTCTGGCGTCCAGTAGCCTACAAGTTGAAGATGGATCACCTAACAAAATCTTCTGAAATTCAAAGTGTCATGGTATAGCAGTTATGAACAGTAACTAAATATCTCGAGCTCCTAGGTTTAAGCCTAACCAAGGCACATTTGTCTTGGGTGGGCTTGAACCTAAGGCACATGTGCGCCTCAGAATGTTCAGCAAGATTTGATCCACTTTGCTGCTCTCTGCCCAGGAGTACGATGGGTACTAGTATGAGGTGGACGATAGCGTGAATGATCTTGACCCAGCGTCGAAATCGTGCAGCGGGGGAGGAATATTGAGTGGAGATGGAGCCGTATGTGTGTATGATATGATTTTGGATCCAGCGACGAGGGGCCATATTCATGAAACCTTACTAGCGCAGTTAGTCACTAAAAATACATGTAGCTGCATACACCTTGGTAGCTAACTAGGCTTAGTATGGTTTCATGAATATGGCCCCAGGGCTTTAGTTGCAATAACCAATTCAATTTAGTCTCTAAAATCGAACAGAACCTCTACACCATTAAACAGCTTTCGTTTTTCAGTTAACGTGTCCTCGCACTTGAGCAGGGCTGTACGTCAGCACGTTGACGTACAGTTCACCCCTTTAATATATGCTTCGTTTTGGTGAACGAACGCACGTCAATATGATGACGTCACCACATCACGTGATAGATCTAATTACATAATATTTCGAAGCCATATCTCCCGCAGCTCGCGCACTACATCTTCTTCTGGTATTTCACAGCCATGGTGAATTTTCATCGAGTTCGAGAAGCAATCCTCCTTGGACTTGCATACGATGTCCTGGATGACAAGGAGTTTGTTATTCTATATGATGACAATCGTCTATCCAACCCAGATTTCCAGTACTCAACATTTGAGGAGTTTGACCTCGCCCGGTACACCGACGACGAATGTAATTCGTATATCGCATGGTGAGCAGATTCACCTCTCCGCTCAAAACCAGGGGCAGTATTCCGAAAATCCACAGAGATAAAAATTTTATCTCCCCTAAGATACAATGTCCTTAAAATATTTTATCTTTGGTATTCAGAAAAATATTTTAGGAAGATTTTAACCAATATTAATGAGCGCATGCCCTGCGCTCCCATCCCAGAGGCAGCCAGTAATAAACGTCCTTTCATGTCTTTTGCATACATTAACACCATCAAGCTGATGGTGTGATGTAATGAAACTGAAAGGGATATTGCGCATGAAATGTCTATCAGCGCGCCTTATTGCATTTGATGCGCACATGTGCAAAAAGTTGAATGCGCGATTTATTTTTGCACATAATGCTATGGGCCTAGGCGCGTACGTCTGGAGATAAAATTGCTTGGGAGCAGTTTTATCTTTTATCCTAACTTTTTTTCCTAAGTGCGTTTCAGAATACCGATTTAGCTCATTTGCATAAAATTTTTATCTCGGAGGCTCATTTACATAAAAATTTTATCTCTAGCTCATTTGAATAAAAATTTTATCTTTTTTTGTAAGTTGGCTTTTCGGAATACCAAAAGATAAAATTTTTCCTAAGTCCCTGAGATACAATAAAATTTTTCCTAAGTTCGTTTTCGGAATACCGCCCCAGGGTGAACACAAAATCGGTGAGCAGAAGGTAGACACTAACGCATGCGCAGTACATGCAAATGACGTCAGAACGGCGAGTCGAGTGCTCGGTGACTAGGAACGAAAGCTCACTATTGACCCTGACCATGCCATTTGTGATTTTTTTTCTGCCATAAATACACCCAAATCCCATTGACAAGCAGTAGGTCTGTCACTCAATGGGTTAAAGAATGAATAGCATGGCACGTCTCAAGAATATTGGCTAAGATACCATCTGGACTTTGGCTCTTCTTCAGTTTGGTATTTGTCCGTGCCGTACTCTTTCAAGCTAATGGAGTTGTCGCGATCCTCGCTGATTGGTGGCTAGTCAGCACCTCACACAACTAGTAGAATAATAATCTAACATGTGATACCCCGGTCTTAAAATTTCTAATTGCTTAGCGGAATCTGACATCCGTAAACATGATAAAAGAAGAAACGTTCTTAAGATGTGTTATTTGTTTATGTGTGTTGGTTGTCCGCTCTCTCTCTATCTCTCTCTCTCTCTCTCTCTCTCTCTCACACACACACACACACACTCCCTCTCTCTTTCTCTCTCTCTCTCTCTTTCTCTTTCTCTCTTTTTCTCTCACAGACACACAGACACACACATGAATATGTCACGCGAGAGAAATTACACTTATATACATGATTCAACTGGAAAAATATAATTGCAGAAAGATAGGCAAAGAGCTATGTAATGCTTATTATGCACACAAGATAGTGCGTTAATACCTATAGAGACAAAAAATGTCCATTCTTTGTACATTTTTAGCTGAAATATCGTTTTAATTCTAGATATCAATATGTTAATGCAAATTTCTCTACTTAGAGGTTCCCCCATTTTAACTGGTGTTCACCGTTCCATTAAGTATCATCATGGGAATGAAAATGAGTCGTTAGGCTCCGTCACCTATCGATGAGAAGAAAAATATAAAGATAGGTACAGAAATAGATCGGCATATCGGCAACTTGCAAGGCGAGTATCAGCAATCCTGGTAATCTAGTCCTATCAGAGCCCCTGGAAAATACCCTCCGGATTCTCCTAACGGCTTTCATCCTGAAACGGAATCACATATTAACTGTGGATCGAGGATTTGTCGCGCATGAAGCTAATGGGAGGTACATCTCAGAAAGAAATCTCATTTGATCCATGAGCTAGTTTCTGTTCGCAGCTAAAGTAGTGATAACGCCATCAAAGTACCTAAGATTTATTAGGATTTGGTAAAATTCTGTTCCCATTGTCTCCCTGTAATGTACGGATTTTATAATACTCACATCAACAAAACATGTCAGGAAAGATTAATTTTCTGTATGGAACACCTTTTTCAAAACAAGATATACATCCGATGGTTTATAGACTGTGGTGATTAAGAGACATGGGAAAGAAGGGAAATCATATTTGGATGTGAAAGCAAAAGAAAAAAAACGTGAGCTTTTTCATCATTATGACTGACACATACGAAAGGAAACACCTCTACTGTACATGCTAATGTTTGTTAAGATTTGTGACAGCTCACATTTCCATCGCAGTATGTTGCAGCTATGTCTAAGAAATGGCGCTTCTAATAAAGTCTGGCGTTTAGCTTTCTTGGCTAATGAAAATTTAGTTTCATCACATGGTCATGCGCAGTAGTAATATCCATGTATGTTCATAGATATTGATACATTTTCTTCTTACTTGCATTATATTTGAGTCAATCATAAAAAATTACATTTGTATGTATCAATATTTTTGTTTTATTCTTTATAATGCTTTATCGTATACAGATTGGAAAATTTCTTTATTTAATCTGCTACAAAATATGTATTTTGAATAATGCACTATAAAATAATGTATATATATATGCACGTACACGCGGAAGAACATCCACGAGCTGAGGCATTTTTCTAAACCGTTGTTAAAGTATAAATAGAATAAATGAAATTAATGGAAAGATTTTTAAAAATACACACCGGGTATTGCACTGTATTGAACGTTAGATAAAGTATTATCATACCAAGTTAGCTTATCTCACATGCGCACATATCTCACTCACATATTAAGACTCAGTACCAAGCTGGGACCACCATACGCAGTATACATTCAATTCGTCGTTGGTATACTGAGAGGGTTAAGAAATCCTAGTGAACATGAGTCAGTGGACGGGACGACGATCAATTTGTTAAACTAAAATTGCTGAAATGAGATATGTCACGTCCGGGCCCGCTCGGAACACTGCCCGCCTGATAACCATTCTATTGGTGGTCTTCACGCCAGAATTGGCTTAGAAGTGGTCGGAGTATCCTTTGTTTCAGCTGACCCCCGCTAGCCCTCTCTTCAGCGCGCGACATGAGGAGGGAAACAAGTTTCAGCAAAATAACGGTTTTCTCGTGTAAACCAATATAGCCGAGTGTCATGGGCATCCATCTTAGTGATACGAGTAGTTCCTCGGTTATTCACGTCTTCAGTGCCAGATAAAAGTGCGGGGCTGTGTATTTGATTGGTGCAAGAATGCCTCGGTGGGTGTCAATGGAGCATTAGAAAAATTACTTCGTTCGTTGTTTATTCTTACACGTATCCATCAATTCTGTTTGCGCCACTGATGCAGTTTTTGCTCAGGAAATGCATACAAATCTCTTTAAATACACGTTTGCTTTGCACACAAAGGGTTGAATTCATGTCGACTATGTAGTACTGCATGATTTGGAACTGATTTATGTGGTTTATTTGGCATATTCATGCATAACTTGTAATCTAAATGACATGTGTGTGTGTGTAAGTTCCATAAAGAGGTTTACTAAATCATTCAATCTAAAGTCAGGGTGGCTCTTTGACAAAATCATAAAATTCAGCATGGATTAGTAGTATATCTTAAGGCCCGGTTCCACTGACGGATGGACACAAACCGTATGCATAATTGACACAGCGGACGAACAAAATTTCGGGGTGGCTCTATCCGTTTTCATCCGCTCAAGAAATGAACAAAATTGCCCAAAATTTGCGAAAATACAACGGGAAAAAACGGACGTGGGTAGTATGTTGCTAGGATGTTAAGCGGTTGTTTATCGGAAGTCTAGCGGATGAAAGCGGATGGAGGTGGATGTCCGTTTTGATTTTTTTTTAATATACGAGATGCATACGCTACTAACGATGCATAGACAGTCCATGTCTTTCCTCCTTCTTTCTCTTTTCAGCTGTAGCGGGTGTGAGTTGCGAGGATGCCCAGAGGATGCAAAGAGGATACAGTGGACTTTTAACGGATAATAACGGATATAGAACGTTTGTTGCTCGTATTTGTCGTACATTCACATCGAACACGACGGAAAGTTTCTAAAGTTTTGTGCAGCTCAAAACTTTTTGCACGGATGGATTCAAAGTGGACGAATGCTCGATGGATAGATCGTATAAAACACGTATGCAATGAGTACACGACCGATGGATAGCGTTTTCCAACGGATGGCAAGATTTTTTTACGTTATACATCCTCTTTGCATTCGTAAGTGAAGTGGGACCGGGCCTTTAACGATAACAATTTATGGAATCTCATAGTCCTAGCTTCATTTTCATCTTCAGGAAAAGTAAAAACTATACTTGTTCACGTTTGAAACGCCGCGGCCATTCATTCATAACTGTATTGCAGCGGCCAGCGGCGCGGTGCTAGCATTGCATGCACTGCTCCCTTTACCGCGGACGAGCACTGACCTTTGTGCTCACATGCAGTTCGGAGCGGAAGACGACGATGTGTGCAGCTGATTGCCGTCTCGGTCTCTAGGCTTTAAGAGCCGTGGAGGAATTTGTCTTTTTGCTTTTATTTCCCGTGCTTTCTTTGCCAAAATATTTGTTGTTGACCTGCCAAAGGGCTAGCTTGTCATTAAGTCCATGTAATATTACAAAATGTGACATGGTCAGTATGTTCGTCTCTTTTGACTAAAAGTAGGTTTATTTGGATCGTGCTCTGATTCGTTTCTCACATCTTACTTCATTTCACGTTCTCTACTATTCCTGCAACTTTTCTCCTTTTTTAGTTGGTCTGTCGTAACCGACAGATCATATTTTAATTTCGTCCGAATTTCCTTCAAAGGCGTGGCCTGGACAATAGATTTAGTCAACGGAGCAGCTCCCATTTTTATATTGTCAAGAACTCAAACCGATCTATTAAATCGATGCGTGTGAGCACTAACATAAACCAGGGATGTGTTAGGAAAGGATATGAAACAACATTCTTTCTTTGAGCCCATGCGTGGCACCGCCGAAAAATTGCGTGGTCTCAGCATGTGCTTTTCACGTGTTTTAACAATAACGAACACGATTGCCTAGCAACGGTTTCTCAGAGAGAACAAAAGAAATGTAGAGTCTTATTTCGCTTGTCCACTTCTGTTGGATTGCATCAATACTTTTGTGAGGAAAAGAGATATCAGCGAACAAAAATAAACAGTTTTTTAAAGTAAAATATCTCATTTGCACGCAAATTCACGCAAACTCTGTTAATGAAAGTAAGCAGCTTAATATATGATTTTGATAATGATTGAATCCGACATTTCCGGAAATCTCCGGAAAGTGAAGAAATTTGTTAATTATGTAAGTAAGAATATTATCTTATATCTCCGTTTGTGCATCATTCAACAATTATTTAGAAGAAAAACGAATACAGGATCTTTAGAGGTGTTGCCCCTTAACTTTCTTGAAAATTGCAAAAAAATGTGATAAGAAACACAGCTTCGAGAAACAAAACAGGCAATTAAAGATACTGCTTTCCAAGTTGACGATAGCAAAATGACGGTGCCGCGCATGGGACTTCAAAGCATTGCAGTGATTGTGGAATGCTTTTGACATTCATTAGCACGCTTTAGTATCCATACAGATGTTTGAATATATTATGGTTGAGTTGTCCCTCCTTCCTAACACATCCCTGCATAAACGTAAACTGTAAAGAGAAAACTTCTTTCTAATATATTCAGATTCTATGCATACCAGTTTAACAAAGGTTGCCCCCGACAACCGGAATGCTTGCCAGACATAGCAGCAATTAATGTAAGCAAAGTGTATTCCAAGTACTGAAATATCATTGCTAGGTACAGGGTAATGGAATAACTCGTTACTAGGCCCCGAGGGAAGAAACATCCATAAATTTGACAACATTAGTAAACCGGTCTATTAGCCCTTGCTCTGTGGTTAGCTATACATCTATTTTGCATGTTCAACGTTTGAAGATATTGAAGAAAACTGCCGATGTCATTGCAATGTAGGTATCAATTAATCCAGACGGGCCCTCTGACGAAGCTACCGCTAAGTCATAACCACTGATAGATCCCGCATCATTATCAAAGGTGATATTCATAGGAAATAAAATCAAATGAATATAGTTTATTTTATAATTGAATGAGATATTAAAGCAATGTATGCAGCTAACATGCCATGAAAGTGTTCAGTTTTGTGTTTAATGAAAGTCAAATTTTACTAAATTGACTCTCTTCCTGACCTACGAAATCGCCTCAGGGAAAGTGGCGTTGTGTGTACGTCACAGCCGGGATACGCTTCACAATGACCATTGTGTATCACACCTGTTAATCCACTAGCAACTGCCATCACAATTCCATTAACAATGCATGATGCTTCTGGCGGAAAAGAAGCTGCGGATTGGCATGTTTGATGCACAATAACGCCTCCTGTTTCTTACGTCAGACCTAAAGGCCATTTCGGATGACAGTAGGGCAAATTTGTCCCCGAGAATACGGTGATTGTTTTCACCCTAATTTCGCTTTTTGGAAAGTGATATATTGTTTGAATGTCATCCGAGCTCATTGTATGGCTTATAAGCTTTCTGTAGATGAACATCTTCATATTTTTTGATTTTCTATGAATATCACCTTTAAGGAACTGCCAACTAATTGTAACTTCATGTAACGAGACTTAGACTCTCCCGTTACTATTAGAATCCGCGCCAATTTAAGCAAATTGTTGATTTACTTTAACTATTAATGATTCCCGATCCGTCCTTGAAATGAAATATACCGATATAACATATTATTCAATAAAACCAGGCCTATTATTTGAAATAGGCAGTTAATCATAGCTATTGATAAACGATGAATAAGGGAATCCTTTGTCTCTTCGAGAGGAAACTTTGACTATTCGACTTAAAAAAAAAAGTATGGTATAGAAAGCGGCGTTGGTAAGATCAACCCGCAGGTTTATGCAGGATAATGGCTTGTTAGCGCGTTGTTGGACAACGATACTACGCACTGGCTATTGTACATAGGGCATGCGATGAGCGTGCCCTTTCAGATCACCTACCCGATAGACAATGTCCACGATGTCGAAACGGGGGGGGGGGGGGGGGGGGGTAGGCATAACAACTGTTGTGCATGTTGACAAAAATCATTTCATTGCAACCACACGGAGGTAATCTGCAATGAATGTTCCCCATTTGTAGCCGGATTTTCCATAAATACAAAATTATCATTCGATATGATATGATATGATATGATATGATATGTGTTTGCCGCATCCTAAGTATGATTGTTGTATTTGTTTGTGACCTATTTAAATGTATTTAATTAGGTTAATGTGGTTTGTGTTCTCATACTTTTCTCACATCTTAATTTATCTAACGTTTTCTACTATACCTGCAACTTTTCTGTGTGTTTTTTTCGTTTTCTGTTTCCGTATGTTCACATATATTGTATTGTCATTGGTTAAATGTTCCTTCCAGTTATGTTCCTTTCTTGTTTTGTTCTTTCAACTTCATCTGATGTGATATAATATGTGTTTTCCCCTTCCTAAGTGTAATTGATGTATTTGTTTTGTAACCTAATTACTGTTAATAAGCTTTCTTGGTTCTCCTCAAATTTCTTTGAATTATCATCATCATTATCATTGTCATCAATACATTTGGAAATAATCATGATAGGTGTTACAAAGAGGGACAATGTTAGAAACCAGGATGTGAGAAGGAAAATCAAAGTACGGGACATAGTACAGGGAATTAAATCGAAGAAATGGAAGTGGGCTGGTCATCTGGTCAGGAGGAAAGATGGTCACATCGATTAACTGTCTGGACCCCCAGAGCTAAGATCAGAGGAAGAGGCAGGCAAAGGTGGTGGATGGATGATATAAGAGAATATGGTAGTGTGACGAGCGGAACAGATGGATCAAAGTGGAAAAATGATGAGGAGGTCTTCCTTCAGCAGTGGAGAGAAATGGGTTAGATAGATAGATAGATAGATACATACATACATACATACATTCATACATACACAGATAGACTCTTAATCTTACTTGGCCTCGCCTGCCGTTCCATTATCACTGATCTCTACGATGAATGTTTAATTCATATATCACGATAAGCTATACAAGTCATTGCGAAAATCCTTTGAAATGCACTCCGGATTCCCCAAACGATTCCTGTCTGAAACACAATGACACATTAACCGCGGATCGAGGATTCATCCACGCGTGAGATAAATCAAGCTAATGCGAGGCAAATCTGTGGAAGAATGGTCAGTTGAACCCCAAACGAGTTTCTATGTAATCATTATTGTTTTTCTTCTCCATACTCATGCTTTACGCCTTAATCTCGCTGGTCTCATCTGTCCCTCCATAATGATTGATCATTTGGTTGAATATGTGATTCATATATCCATCTTTTAATGAGTAGTGCTAGTCACTGCAATGTCCCATAAGTCGTAATATCTTTGCCGATGTCTTTTTCTTTTATTTCTTTTGAATATGAAATGCATTAATACACATAAAGCAGAATTTTATGCTGGGAATGATGAATCAGAATAGTCTGCAATGCTGACATTGCCGTGTCCTAGCAGTTACTGGAAACGACACAAACAAATCTGCTTTAAGCGTGCTCTGGATAAAGACCGTACAAATTGCGTTTTAATGCTAATGCACCGCCCAACAGCGTATTCTGCCGGTTGGTCGCACCGTTAATGGAATCGAATAATGAAAATGGTAGAGAAAGTGGAATATTTGGTTGCTTAAAAGAATGAAGAAGCGATCTAGTCGACTGAAATGGCAGAGGTGAGCCCCTGATTTCCATTTTTAACTAGCCGAGCCAGGAGACTGGAGCATTCAGGTGGTCTAACCCACATTCTACGACCTTTTGAGCTGCTTAATATCACCCGTTGTTTTCGTATTCAAGATATCAAGGCACCTACATAAACTGTCACGTAGACGACAATACTAGTAAAATATTTCGAATATAAAATTGAACTTAATTACGAAATTATGCTGCCAAATGGTTTTACTAAGGGCCTAGTATTTGCTGATACATATGGGTTATCATGACTTCAAGAAAAAAAAAATAACCAATATACAATGAAATGATTATGTGGACAAGTATTTCACATATTTATTTTTTATAATTATGTCCTACCTGTTTTATGCCCGCCCCCCATCTCTCTCTCTCTCTCTCTCTCTCTCTCTCCCTCTCTCTCTCTCTCTCTCTCTCTCTCTCTCTCTCTCTCTCACTGTCTCTCTCTCTCACTGTCTCCACCTCTCGTATTGCAAGCATTTTTATCTGTGTTAGTGTTCATTGCAAAAACGGATGTCATTGTAACGAAGGAGGGAGGGGGGAGTAGGAACACTATTTTTTTTGGCAGAAAAGAGATAATTCCTCTATCGGATACAAGGGATAAAATCAATATACATTTTTAATTATTGTTTTGTCCACTGTATAAACAGAACTTATTGATACGTTTGTTGATAATCATTATTTCGTATTTTCTTTTTTTTAGCCGAAATGAAATTATCTTTTTCATATGTGTCTACCGGGTACAAATATAATTTTGTTTGTTTTGATTTGTGCTCAAATTATGTCAGTGTCATAATGACGTATATTTACCACTTGACTCTACATATTACTTGTTTGTATTTATGTAAAGAATGTTGTGTAAAATTTAAATTGTCAAAGAAAGGCCCCCTGGTAGAACATTGTTAAGACACCAAAGAGGCTACCCTGGGTGAATAATACCATTTAAATTAAAATAAATGAGAAGGTGGTTTTTATAAAATACGGGAAGTTGTGCATTGATATACCTGAAAATAATGTTTCGGATTGATAATATTCTTTTTTAAGAAACATGAAATATTTCAATTGGGCGATCAGTGCAAAGTTTTAATAACCATATCAGAGTCAGTAAATATTCTTGTGTAGAAGGGATGAATTTAGTTTTGGTTTGCTGCAATATATTTATGATGAATAGATATCAATCATAATATTATGTAAATTCTTTCCGCATCAAGTTTGTTCTCAATTTACATAACTCCTTGCCTCCTCATAAACATTGTTTTCTGCGATAGCCTCGCGAGATTTGTCGGCTGTTCAATCTCTCTTCCCTTTCCCTACCCTTCGACTTACATATCTGTTTGTGTTCATTCATGTCGTCTACTGAGCTAGAGAGTGATAGAGACAGAGGAAAGGGGGGGAAAGAAAAAATCGAAAAGGTGTGTTCAATGATAGCAAACTTTTTTGTTTAATTGTTGCGTTGCAACAATCCTTAACATCGATCCTATAACCGATCTGATTATTTGTGAGGAATCACATGATTTTATAGCTCCCCCGATTTTGGCAACAATTGAATTAATGTTAGTGTATTGCCCTCCCCCCTTCCGTCTCTAATCAAAGTCATCTATTTTAACCATTTTTTCAGATTATTCAAAGATTTACACTTTGTGACTTCTCGTTCTTTCTAGTTTCAGCTAAAACCCCTCTCTCTTTTGGCCTCTCCTTCGGCCTGGAAACGTCTGTCACAGGAAAGACGCTCTCCTCTTCAGGAGCTTACCAACAAGCCGATATTGCGCCTTCCGGTGTCAACATGTGAGACTCGAGTGTTTATCCCGGAGAATCCCCCTCCATCTGACTTCCCTCCCCCAATGCCCGACCAATCAGAGGACGCTACGCTAAAGGTACGTTCACACGGAAGCGCCGTTGCCGCTGCCGCTCGTCGTGCCGCACCGACAAACAAGATATGACCTGAGGATACAAGCCCCACGAACTACCCAATAGAAATGTCAAATTGGCAAACGGCGGCGGCTAGCTACTTCGGTCTGATCATATCTTGAGAAAAGCCTTTTTATTCTGTTGAGGCTAAACAAGCTTATTAATCATCATGAGTCCAAAATAATTGAACTGTTTCTGTCTGTTTGTATATGTTTATGTGTCTTAATACGTGTGTATATATATATATATGTATATCTTTACATTCTATAAATATATTATATCGTATGTGACTGTGTATATTCATTGCTAAATAGGCCTCTATGTGCGTGCTGCGTGTATGTAGTAATGACAGAGCCGTATGTAGTTACGACACCTCAAACAAGAACAATATCTTTGTTTTACTGTTCATTGTAGGTAATAAGATTGATTAATCAATGTGTTAGGGGAAAAAATAAAAAGGAGACTAACTAGTCCAGGGAGTATCAGTATACCGAAGATTTGTTTTACGTTTTGCCTCTCTTTGAATTAAGACTAATATGGGTTCGTGGACATCACTGGCGCTGCGGTGCGGAAGACAGCGGGGGCAGGTATCGCGGCCCGGTTGAGCGACGGGGGCAGTGAGGGGGAAGGAGAGGGCTCAAGATGCTGCCGACTGAATGTCATCGATGTGACGGTGGTCGAGTGTTTCTAGCAGACTCCCTCTACAAAGCGTGACAAGAGTTGCCTGGGGCGGTTCGGCCACGGGGGACATGACACGATCAGGCTGTTTGGCAACATCCGATACAGGCTCAACGAGCTGTCGGACGCTCAGCCGCGCGAGGGGTGCTCAAGGGTGGTACGCGAGCACAGCCACAAGCCGGTAGAACCCCCTTGACGATATTAACAAGACAGTCTGAAAACATGTCATTATAGCGTGTGAAGATGTGGGAGGGCGCTCTCTGCGGCCAATCAAGGAGACAGCTTCACTTGACTATGGGAAAGGGGTAAGATGAGGGGATGATGAGGTTATGAGCAGATATACATACGACTCGAAGAGGACTGCAGAAAAGACAGGGAGAGTTCAAGTAGTTAGTGTTTAAAATCATTGTATGACACTAAGAGAGAGAGAGAGAGAGAGAGAGAGAGAGAGAGAGAGAGAGAGAGAGAGAGGGGGGGGAGAATCTGTAGGGATGGGAGAGAGAGATAGATAAATGGTTAGTAATTTTAAAAAAAATGATTAGAAATGGTTAGAAATTTGTTTCATTGGGACAAACGTGATGATCACGGAGTCCACCTGATTGTCGAAAGGCTTGAAGTGGACAAAACTATGTATTCCAGTAAAAATTATACATAAAGTAAATATTCAGTATGTGTATCATTGCCACCTTTCATTTTTTTTTTCAAATACTCAGCTTCTCAATGCATCCACAACATTCTCCTTTTTATTCTAAAGGGAGTGTTTTTATTCAAACAATACTATTAAATAATAGTAAAGTAAGCACGTTAATGAGCACGTAAAATCAATCTACAGTATTTAGCCAAAACCTGTGCTATGAGAGATCATCGGTAATGTTATCTAGCATGCCACCCCCTCTCTCTCTCATTGTGCTCGAAGTGGTTTCTTCAGAAATCTGGAGGAAATCTTCTTAAAAATCCCTTTTAACATGTTTAACACCGTCATAATTTGGCACCAGCTACAGTCACACTAGGTAAAGAGTCTATTGTAGGAAATCCGATCGGCTAAACTTCAGTTCACTCTTTCCATATCTGTTGAAATTGTTTCATGGTGTATCACCGTCACCTCTAGTGCAGATTCACGTCACGGACTCAATGAATTGTTGCATAACCATGGGCACAGGAAATAATATATGTCATATTGGGTATTGCGAGGTCTCGTCTAAGCCATGCTTTTCCCTGAGCGTTAACTTTGATTATTCCTTATTATAATACACATACAGGGTGCCCTTACATACGTTAAGACCCCACTAGTGATGATGTATGGCGCCTTACGTCTGGTAAAGAACATATTTGTCGTCCTTAAATGACCATGAAACAAATTCCACAAGAGGCATCTGGATTTATGGATAACACGGCCTGCATCACGTCTGAAAAAAGGACGCGTTCGTTTATCTTCGCGATTATTGTGTCATTGAAACATTAGCCTAGGTTACATGTAAAGTACTCGGATTCATGAATGATTTGCGCGGATCATGGTGTTAGCCTGTAATACAATAATTGACACTCATATATATCTTTCCCATTCCGTACACCCATACATTATACATAATGTGAAAAATATGGCACTTCTAACAACTGCATTTCCCCCTGGAAATGTTTAATGATTACAAAATGAGCAAATTCAATGTGAATGACATCGAGAAGAGAACTAAATCCAAAATTCTCCACACTTTTCCATTGAAATAGAAAACAAACAGCTGAAAAGCTGTCTTCGTCGTGAATCAAATCCGAGTAACCAAATATCAATATCGGTGCATTTATAGTCATATTTAGAAGAAAAAAAACAGAATAGATTTGTAGATGCTATTCAACTCTGTCGAGCAAACGTGTACTATCAATATGCATCAGTTCCTTGAGAGGAGGCTAACGGCTCGAATGAAGAACGTCAAGACATTCTGCCGGATCTCGAAACTCCATTTGCCGTCTTAAACCTGCCCCTGAAAGGCTCACGACTAAAGCCTTCTGTGTGTTAAACTATACCCCTGATCCAAACACTAATACTAGAATCTGTGGACTTGCGTTTCTTCCGAAGGCCCTGTTTGTTGATAGCTGTAATGACATTGCCCAAGCCGCCTTTTCAACAATAGAATCAAGTATACATTAGACGCACGTTAAAGAATGCTGTCAGATAATATAAGATTGCAGCGAATGCGGCTGTGACTGTGACTGTGACTGTGGCTGCGACTGTGACTGGATTGCGTCACGTCCACCTAGAAGTTACGCAGCAGTTTTCACGTCACAGTCCCAGTGGTGGCAATGCATATCTTCCCTGCATTCAAATAGATATGGCCCGAACATCATCTGCATGATAGTACTCGTTTAAATGAGGGCTGGTGTACTTTTGTCACCATTCTATAACTTATCTGAGGATTACCGGAGAACATCACTCAGCACATCCGCATTTTGTAACGACCCATGTAATCACATTACAATAATATCAAGTGATGAACATCGGAGGGAAATGCTATGCAATCTATCTTCAAAATACCGCAGCATAAAGACAGGTCTAATCTCTTGATATCAGAATGCATATAGCCCGAGGCTGTAGGACTCCAACTTTACAACATCGACCTACGGTAAAGAATCACTGAGTATCCTTACGGAGTAACCGACTGAATAATTTTGTTCAGAAATGTTAGGGTACCACAACACTTTTATATCTCTCTCCTCGCCCCCCCCCCTCAACCCTCCCCCCTCTCTCCCTGTCTCTCTCCCCCTCTCTCTCTCTCACTCTCTCTCTATTTCTCTCTATCTTTCTCTCTCTATCTAATTTTTTCTCTCTCTATTTCTCTCTCTCTCTTTCCTTTTCACAAGTACTGTCACAGGGCATGCAGGGGTAGGTGGATGGGCGATCATGGCACGGCGAGCGGGCTGGCTAGCTGTATCAAGCATAGAATATCTGTAAGGCGAGGTTCGCCCTCTTACAAACAAACACTCATATCACATGAAATGAACACCAATTGACATTTGCAGATGTAAATGGCTGTATCAGGAGATTAAATCGCCTAAAATTGTACAAATATGTTGCTTTGTAAGGGTAATCACTATCATATCAAACTGAGAATAAACAACTGTACAGGATACGTCAAACAGCAGCCAAAACCAATCCCAAAATCCTATATCCCGTAGAACAAAACGCCTAAACGAGAAAAACCGAAACTCGCGCGATTTCTACGTCTTCAGAGATGCCGACTCGTTCCCAAACTGGTCATCCTCGTCGACTTCCAGCGCCTCCCACGCGTTCCATTGCGTGCCATCACAGTTGAATGGTCATCAGTCATGACGAGGATCCCGTACGCTCGACTCCGACCTGCGCTGCTCCTCCACGATGCTGTATGCAGCTCAATCAGCAGTGACGAAACAATGACAGATGGATTGCGTCCATGTTGTATAGGTCATCCCTATCTCCAAACAGGGAAATCGCGTAGACATCTTATATATACCATAGGACTGTTCTTCTGGGCCGGGCCATTATGTTTCACAGTTGTTGTATCTATATAACCTACTTTCTACCGTGTATCTACAAACAGACTAGGGTATGTCCACTGCAAAGCTGCAAAACTGCAACTAGGGAGCCACCTTCCCTCTCCCTGGTGCCCTGGTGCTCTCCCTGTATCAAAAACACAACTTCACTCAGTGAGTTTAGCCACGGAAAAAGAGGCAGATTTTCCTTGTCCCTTTTCCAACCTACTCAAACCAGTTGCATCATCCATCCCATAATATCCTCTTTGTGCCCCCCCCCCCCACTTGACAGCGACACCGAGCAGTGACCAGTAAGACAAAACATAAATCTCATAAGATCAGCCATTAGGGCAAAGAAGATGAAGAAGGGGAGAGAGAGAGAGAGGGGGGGGGGGCGGGGGTTGAAATGGCTTGAACGAAGAGGAAAATCTGAGAACAAACAGTGCACTACCATGATTGTGCACAAGAATTACTTCTTACCCTCTCTATATCTATAGCAGTATAGGGTCTGTGGTACAATGCATTCTTACACCTGGTACTGTACATGTAGAAAAGTTTCTCCACTTTACACATCTGGGTATAGGGTCTGTGGTACAATGCGTTCTTACACTTGGTACTGTACATGTAGAAAAGTTTGTCTACTTTACACATCTGCATATCGACGAAGGCTGGTGGGTTGAAAATGAATCCACATCGGAAAGCAGAATGATAAAAGTAAAAAAAAAAGAAGAAGAAATAAATCATGATGTCTTTAACCAGGGAGTTGGGAGTACCAATGGGCAGATCACTTAGGCACGCAGAGATCATTAGATATTCTCAATGTGCGATTCATTAGCACGTGCAGTGTTTAGCCCGATTATGACGCGTTCCTTGCCCTTCGCTACGGGTATTAAAACGAGTTCCAGGTTTTCCTTTGGATTATACGCCCTTTCAGTGACGTTAATTATGGCCTTTACACAAGATCTTGAGGTGACTTCAAGAAGAGGTGCTTCACCTCCTTCCCTGCGTTCTGTCACACCATCCCACCCCCGAACAAATTAAAGGTATATAAACGCATTTCCTTTCATTTGAGTGACGCTGTTCACTGACGTTGAACGTAGCCTTCACACACGATCTCAAGATCTAAAAGTGAGAAAATAACATTAACATAACTAAAGGCTTCACCTCCGTCCTTCTCATTTCTTCATCTTTATCCTTGTGCACCTCTTGACATTGCTCTATTGGAGCTGCTTCCATGAAAGCTGAATCACCATTCCGCGATTTTACTGTAATCAAAATGAAATCAACCGATCAATTGTGTTTTTTTCAGTTCAGCCGAAACCTTTAATGGCAAAGGAATTAGTGTGGTATCGTATCCTACATTGTAGTTATATATGGGTAATTTTCGTAATGTACTCACAACTTTCCCTTAACTGCGTAGTAACGCGTGGTTGCATTCACCTGTGTCTGGTCATTCATATTGAATAAGTGGTTGATTATCTGTTGCAACTCGGACAAACTTCGGACAAGCATTGGGGGTCCCATTAACAACGTATTGTTTGAACGACGGGAATAACATTTGCATACATAACGAAAATTGTCTATTAATCGTAATAGGGCATGTTCGTTATGTATGCGCATTTTATTCACGTAGTTTACACAATACGTTACTAATACCAAAGAATAATCAAAGTGCATTTCACCCATTGGAACCAGTTAACGGAATACAGGTGATAAAGGAAATAACGCGTTACAACGCAGTTATGGGGAAATATGTGAATATATTACGAAAAAACCTTCTTGCTTGCTGGCATACGTATACGTCTTCGAGAAAAAAGAACATTCCTGCAATCTTTCATATCCGCTACTGTTCAAGATCAGTCACAGCAATCTGAAATTCTGTATGCTACCTTTAAACGAGAGATGGAAACACATACAATTTCACGGGGTGCATCTTTGCCTTGGTGTGTGATTCCATGCGTGGGGCTTCTTCCCTTTTTTCCCCGTCGTATTTCGCATCGATATCGTGGCCTACATTCCACCGTTCCATGACTGCTCCGTCTACTAGCCGGAAAACATGTGCGCTCATTATAGAAAAGGACGCCGCACTTTCATCCTACGCTTGCCGGTCACGCCGTCTGCCCGAGATTTCTGCGCCCCTCTTTTCCCGCTATTTTCCATCATTCCTTTGACATCGTTCATCGAAGGTAAGCGAGGGAACTGCAAATTTTCCTTTTTGCGTATCATGAGCTTGAATAGGCTTGTCTCTGGGATGTGTTCGGATTTGCTGGTACTGCTCTCAACTTGTGTAAGCTATGAATGATTATTCGTCGTTGTTTTCAAGTCGTCTACTCCCCCGCCCTTCTCTGAGACAGGCGAAGATGTTTGGTTTATTTCCAGTAAGCATGAACAAAATCGCCCCTTTGCATCACGATCACAAATCACAATTGGTATTTGCCCACGCCATAACACCCATGCGACTTTCTCATTTGTATTATTAGATGTAAAATAGAAAATCAGTTAGAGACTTTAGGTCAAACGAAGAATTACATCTATGAACCGCAGAGTATCCCTGTATGCCGCTGGGGAACGCAGGGAGGTGTTAAGAAGGAGTAAAAACTCGAGCATAATACATTCAAACATCTGTATGGGTTCTAAAGCGTGCTATTGAATGTCAAAAGCATTCCATAATCATGACAATGCTTTGATGTTCCATGTGCCGAGCCGACATTTAGCTGATGTCAACTTGAAGAGAAATTTATTTAATTTCCCATTTGTCTGTAGACGTTTTGTTTTTGACAAATTTGTTTGCAAACTATAAAGAAGTTAACGGCAGATAATGACAGATCATTTACTCTGCTTTTGTTTCGTTAAGTATTGAGGAATCATTAACAATCGGAAATATAAGATATTTGTATTACTTACAAAATTGACCAATTTCTTCACTTTCCGACATCTTGTGCATTTAGGGGATTCAAACACTCTCAAAATGATATATAAAGCTGTGTATTATCATTAACGGCGTTTGTGTGTGTTTGCGTGCAACAGAGATATTTCACTTGAAAAAACTTGTTTATTTGTGTTTGCTGATACCTGTTATGCTCATGGAAGCATTAATGCCATTAACAGAACGGGACAAGCGAAATGAGACTGTATATTTCTTTTGTTCTCTCTGAGAAGCCGTTGCCACACAATCATGTTCATAATTGTTCAAACACCTGAACAGCACCTGTCGAGAACACCATAACTTTTCAGCGGCTTGGCACATGGGTTCAAAGAAAGAAAGTTGCTTCATGTCCTTCCATAACACATCCCTGGGTAACGTATGCTTCCGCTGACTACAGTACCTCACCAATTGGTGTGTGGCTGGGTATGGGAGAGTGGGGATTGGGGCTGCTCAGAGCAGGGAGGTGTTACGAAGGAGTAGAAACTCGAGCATAATATATTCAAACATCTGTATGGGTTCTAAAGCGTGCTCATGAATGCCAAAAGCATTCCATAATCATGACAATGCTTTGATGTTCCATGTGCCGTGCCGACATTTAGCTGATGTCAACTTGAAAAGAAATTTCTTTAATTTCCCATTTGTCTGTAGACGTTTTGTTTTTGACAAATTTGTTTGCAAACTTTAAGGAAGTTAACGGCAGATAATGACAGATCCTTTACTCTGCTTTTGTTTCGAAAAGTATTGAGGAATCATTAAAAATCGGACATATAAGCTATTTTTATTACTTACAAAATTGGCCAATTTCTTCACTTTCCGACAACTTGTGCATCTGGGGGATTCAACCACTCTCAAAATGATATATTAAGCTGTGTATTATCATTAACGGCGTTTGTGTGTGTTTGCGTGAAACAGAGATATTTCACTTGAAAAACTTTTTTATTTGTGTTTGCTGATACCTGTTATGCTCATGGAAGTATTAACAGAACGGGACAAGCGAAATGAGACTGTAAATTTCTTTTGTCCTCTCCGAGAAGCCGTTGCCACACAATCATATTCATAATTGTTCAAACACCTCAACAGCACCTGTTGAGAACACATAACTTTTCAGCGGCTTGGCACATGGGTTCAAAGGAAGAAAGTTGCTTCATATCCTTCCATAACACGTCCCTGCTCAGAGTAGTGGATAAAGGGCTTGTCAGCAACAGAGCCGGACAATAAGAGGGAGATTTCTGTCTCAATTGCGTTGATTCCATCCCTGCAATCAGCATCAGGTTACATCAATCTCTGAAGAAACGATAATGACTAGGCGATTATATATAAACAACTAAAGCAAACATTCATAAACAAAAAAGGTGGTAGATAATGCGTGCGCGTGTGTGTGGAAGTGAGTGAGCAAGATAGTGTGAGAGAGAGGGGCTGGTGAGGGAATAGTGAGAGAAAAAGAAAATGACAGTGACATTTGAAAGTTTAATCAAAGTGAAACATAAAAAAAAATACCCAATCAAAAGTTGACAACTGACAAAAAAGCTCAAAGCTTAAGATATTAGGAAACACTTGAACAGGATGACAGAACAATGAATAATTCACCAAGTCGAAACTTATTATCTGTACTGTAACAGTACAGAGACATAGATGCGAGTGACAGGGGGGGGGGGGGGGCGAAAGCTGGCGAAGCAACATAGATTGGTTGTTCAAAGTGGTGAAAATCACATGGGTGATAGGTAACGATAGAGGTAAAGAGAGGAAGAAATCAATACGAAACAAACTAGATAAGAGATGATCATGACAATCGATCGACGAGAAATTGCACAAGAATGAACAAGAGACAACGCACTGCAGAAATGGAGGGGAAGAAGGAGATGGACTGAGGTAAAATCTGAAGAAAACATTATACATTAGTAGTCATTATTCGTTGACAGGCATGGCAAGTTCGAGGAGACAAAATAGTAAATGCTTGAAGGATGTCTTGTACTCTACCTTATGATATGTTTTGTTACTGTTCATCTGGTTTCCTTAGATTCATCGGCATGTACTGATATGTAGAGTTAGTTCTCTTTCCATGCATGTCCATTTTGAAGAACAACAACTCGTTGATAAATGGTAAGCACAGAAATGTAGAGTGAAGGAGGTTGCCGCAAGCTCACCTGCTGCGAACCCCTTAAACAATTCAACAATAAAGATGAAATGTAAACGTGTTGCTTCATGATTTTGTATCGGAAAACGCTTCCATCTTGTTTGTCAGGCGACACACTGGCTTGGTTGAATTACTGGTGTAAGCTGAATTTGTTTGGGTTGTGCGAATAAAATAAATGATTGTTGTCATCAACAATGCCCTTAAAAATTGACAAAACTAATTTTGTACGTGCATTTTCGCATAATATGTATTATATTCCACATACTAAGAATGTTGCTATATGATTGGTCAAGAGTTGATCACGTGATGAAGCGTATTTTTTCCCATCTGATCACCTGAGAAGAAAAATTGGTTACACTCTAGGTAATAGTACTTTTTGGTTTCTCTGATCTCTTCACTCCTTAAAGTCCTAACGCGTGATCAATGTTTTGAGTACGCGGGAAATAAAAGTGCGTTATACAGTTACACTCGGATTATCAATTGTAGCTCGGCGCAGACGACGCCGCGGTGCGCGGTAATTAAAAATGTGTGGTTATTGCGCGCTGCGCCGGGCGTGGGTACGTATGTACACGTACGTGTACACGTAGCCTTTCTACAGTTCGTGTTTACCATAATCGAGTTTCAATAAAAATGGCCCATTAATCAGCACAATAGCAACATGATTCAGGTAAGTGAACTTCATCCTGTACTATACCGCAATGTTGTTCGCATCCTCCTCCCCCCTCCGATAACCAGAACATGGTCTAACATTAGATTTGGGTTAGATTCTCGGTAGCCGCACCGACCAGAACGTTTAATTTCCTGCGGCTTGGGCAAATCAACGGAAATTCAAGTTGCGCCTCGGCCGCAACACCGCGAGAGTTACCGTAGGGCGCTCAATGATATTCCGCCCAAACGTAAAAACGCAGCTGGAAAGAAATGTATCTGTACTGCCACAAATTTTGTCACCGGGTAGAGAGCATGCGCGGTAGTGCCAAGAAAGAAACCAAAAAGTACGATCACGTAGCTGTACCGACCCAATACGCTTTTATACTTTAAATTGTCATTTTTTGTATAGATGGTTTCAGATGTGGAATATAAAGCAAATAATCAACTTTTGGTATCAGGCAATGAGACGAACTATCACTTCCTCGGCGATTTGAATGTATACGCTATCTTTTCTCAGCTACGTTTCGGAAAGATTGCTACATTTAGATCGCTTCGGAAGTGATAGTTCGTCCCATCACCTTCACCAACGTTGATTATTTGCTAACTATACGAACTTTGTGTTCCAGTAGTTTGCCATGCACACAAATAGTCTAGCGGCATAGATATATTTACCTAATTGTTCACTTTTGTCTAAAAGAATCAAACTTGGCAAGCATGCACAGTGATATATTTTACTGGATCTGGATATAAGTCATTTTGAATTTTGCTCAAGAGAGGCATGGTGGCAAGTTTGAATGGACTGCGGTATTTTCTCCGGGCTGGTATTTTTTTCGGCGATCGCGCGATCACTCGAATCGAAACTCGAGTTCCGTCGCGCTGTGTACACGATTTGGGGCTTGTAAAAACTGTGAGTGAGTCCCCAAAGGGACTTTCCTTTTTTTGTGATAAAACATTTTTACATATTGATTGTGAGAAGGAAGGGTTTAGAAGCAACTTATTATGACACCTTGATATCGTGTGTGAGTCCCTAAATTGGTTAGGTATGGTAAGCTTACGCTTCTTCCACGCCGTGCCGTGCGTTTTCTTTTTCGGGGGGGGGGGGGGGGGGGGGGCTTTTCTCTCTACCGATTTTCCACCTCCTCGGGTAGCCTAGCGTGAAGACTATTGGATAGGTACAACCATAACTGAGAAATAGCGGGCAGTACTGGCCTACTCTGACAAAAGGAAGCAACTAACAAAAGAGACTTTTCTTGTAAATGAGCAAAATGTGTCTGTCACTTGCATTGGCATCAGTGCAACACTGCATCATGTTTCATTTCTTGTCTAGATTTTGGCCGAATGTAGGAAATGCTGTGTACAATCTAAGAATACCAATAACCCAGGTATGAGTGATTTGTCACTTGCTTCCTTTTGTCAGATTAGGGCAGAGTAGGCCTACTCGTGGTAACTGTCATGTTTTTCTCTTTCCCCAGGGTCGAGCTGTAGAAGAAATGGAGTATGATTAGTCCACAGCAACCGTAGTCCTCCAATGCACAACCTAGCTTAAAAATGGTAAACAGCATGGAAGGAAAGCTATTCGTCGCAATGTATTCTGTTAAACGCGTAGATAAAGACTTTTATAAGAGTGTGTGTGTATGTGTGTGTGCATGTGTGTTGGTGTGTGTGTGTGTGTGTGTGTGTGTGTGTGTGTGTGTGTGTGTGTGTGTGTGTGTGTGTGGAGGGAGGGGGTGGTGGAATACAATAAACGACGGGGTGATTAAGTGCAATAAACAATATATTCAAAATCGCTGATTAGTTCAAAACCGTGTAAAACGCGTAAAGTCATTAATCAAACCTGTTCTTTTGCGATGAAGGTGGGTTTTGACGTCTGTGGTCGTTAATGACTGAGTGGTGGCTGTTTTCCACCCACCAGAAGAAGCCCTTTTAACGGTGCTTCTGAATCGAAAATGAAACTGGATGAAACGGGATAAATATATTAACGAGGACAAAAAGACAAAAAGGGACAAAAGGAGGATGAGGAGAGAGGGAGAAGGAGTGAAGGGAGAGAGAGAGAGAGAGAGAGAGAGAGAGAGAGAGAGAGAAGGGGGAGAGGGAGAAGGGATAAAGAGAGAGAGAGAGAGAGGGAGAGAGAGAGAGAGAGAGAGAGAGAGAAAGAGAAAGAGAGAGAGAGAGAGAATGGAGTAGGTCAATATGTTTTTGTGTGTGAGCATTTGTGGGCGTGTATGTGTGAGTGTGCGTGCGTGTGCGTGTGTTTGTGTATGTGTGAGGCGGGGGGACAGAAAGTCAGAAAGAGAGATGAGAGATAAATAGGAAGCAGTAAAAGACAGGAAGGCATAATGAGAGGGGGAGGGAGAAGGAGGGGTGTGAGAAGGGGAATAGAGGAAAACAGAGGGAAACATGTGGGGTGAAAGAGAAGGAGAGACAGAAATAGAAAAGCAGGAAAGAATGTGACGGAGCGAGAGTGAGAATGGAGATGAAGAGAGAGCGGAAAGGGAGAGAAAGGGAAAGGAGAGAGAGAGAAGAAGAAGAAGATGATGAAGAAGAAGATGAAGGGGGCGGAGAGGAAGAGGAGAGTGGGAAAAGAGGAGTTCGTTGCCACTTTTAATTGCGGTCAGTTAAGTGCAGCACCGCTGTCAACATCCATCACCACAGCCAGTCTCTGGATGATTTAGAATCAATATATATATGGCCGGTGTGACGGTATATCTCGTACCAGCGTTATATCTGGTTCTCGGAACAATATATGCCACCAGCTATCGTTCTCGTTATCACATATCGTTCCAGGAGGAACCAAATATACCGTGACTTAAACGGCATATTTGGTTCCTTGTTTTATGTGGTTCCTTTCCGTAGGCCTATTACATGCATTAGCCTAGTTCCCTAGACCCTGTTAGCAAATTGCTCTCATCGCTCTGTAGACGCGATGGTTTTGGCGGGGGTAGGGTCCACGCAACCAATAAATTGAGAAAATACAAATATATACAAAAAATTAAGGTCATCTGGCATGCTAATGCATGATTTATTGTATGCAGCTTTATGCAAATTAGGCTAGTTAGTTGCCTAGATCCCCTGTTGCACATTGCCTTATGGCCTTCTGCTTGATGGCTTTGATTTGTTCAGGCCCTGCTGGCAGTTGCTGGAGATATTTCTTAATGACAGCTATCTCCTCTCCAAATGTGCTTATTTCTTCTACTGCCAAAAATGACTGGCGTATGGCTAGGCTATGACACGTGTGTACTGTATGGTGGGGCAGATAACGTAAAAAAAATGTGCACTTTTGCCTCTTAGCATTAAATTTGGCACACATGCATGAAATTTTATTTGGAACAATACATGTATTACCTATAGAGGCATCTCAAAATATTTTCAGGGGCACCTGGGGGCAGCCTCTAAAGTGCCCCATGGGCCCAATTAGGCCTATATTAATTTTCATTCTTTACGAAAACGCTTGATAGGAATCATCCTTAGGTAATAGGGACCTTACCTTGTTTAAATGTGTGGTCATAAGTGGCAAGGGGGTGGGGGTAGGTCCCAAGCGCCCCTGGGGCATTACCTCATATTTGGGGAAATTTTCTCAAGAATAAATAACTGGATTTTAACCAAACTAGAAAGGAATCATCCTAAGGAAACAGTGACCATTAGTTTTTTAACTTGGGGTGTACAAGCGGTTAGGGGCTGGGGAAGGGGGTAGCCCCCAAAACACCCGAGGGGGAAACTTTCTCTTATTTTTTAAATACTTTTTCTTAAGAATAAATAACTGGAACCATGAAACAACTTCTTCTTATTTGTGACTTTTTCAGAAGAATAAATAACTGGATTTTAAAGGTGATATTCATAAAAAATCCACAAATATGAAGATATTCATCTACAGAAAGCTTATAAGCCATACAATGAGCGCGTATTACATTCAAACAATATATCACTTTCCAAAAAGTGAAATAAGGGTGAAAACAAACACCGTATTCTCGGGGACAAATTTGCCCTACTGTTATCCGAAACGGCCTTTAGGTCTGACGTAAGAAAAGGGATGCGTTATTATGCATCACACATGCCAATCCGCAGCTTCTTTTCCGCCAGAAGCATCATGCATTGTTAATGAAACTGTGATGGTAGTTGCTAGTGGATTAACAGGTGTGATACACAATGGTCATTGTGGAGCGTATCCCGGCTGTGACGTACACACAACGCCACTTTCCCTGAGGCGATTTCGTAGGTCAGGAAGAGAGTCAATTTAGTAAAATTTGACTTTCATTAAACACAAAACTGAACACTTTCATGGCATGTTAGCTGCATAAATTGCTTCAATAACTCATTCAATTATAAAATAAACTATATTTTATTTGATTTTATTTCCTATGAATATCACCTTTAACAAAACTTGATAGGAATTATCTTTAGGTAATAGAGACTATCAGTTGGTAAACTTGGGGTACACAAGGAGCAAGGTGTTAGGAAAACGCCCTAGGGGAAACTTTCTTTTTCTTCAAATACCCTTTCTCAAGAATGAACAACTGGAACCATCCTTAGGTATTAGGAACCTTAAGTTGTTAGAGTTTAGAATGGGGAAACACCAATGGCAAGGAGCCATGGGGGGAGTAGCCCCCCCCCCCAAAAAAAAAAAAAAAAAAAAATCCCCCATGCAATTTTCTCTTAATCTTTACTTTTTTTCAGAAGAATAAATAACTGGATTTTAACCAAACTTGATAGGAATGATCCATGGGCAATAGGGACCTTACGTTCTTAAAATGGTGGTACTCAAGTGGCAAGGGGCGGGGTGTGGGGGTAGCGCCCCAAATTCCATTTATTATTTTCTTGAAAGTAGTCACCTCGGAGAAAAAGACCTAAGGTTTTAAAAATGGGATACAAATCTAAAAAAATAATGTTAGATTTCATTAAAACTCGACAGATTATTCTCAGGCCATGGGAAAAATGTGTTGCAAACGGGGATCTAATCTGACATGAACTAGCCCCCCTCCCCCCCCCCCCCGCCCTTCTTTCCTCCTCGCCCATCACCTCAGGAATGCGCCTCGCGGTCCAAAATGTGAAGAAAAAAAGAGTGTTGTCTTAAGTGTATCGAAACTGTACAGTAACGAAGGATAAAGGATAATCAAACGTACACCTGTAGTGGCGTACTCATCTGGTGAGGGGACAAGGAAGACCCCCCCCCCCCCCTACCCTCGAAATAAACATGTGGCCTTACATATCAATTATTCTCTTGTTATCATGGGAGGGGGGGGGGGGACTTCGTTCCCTCCCTCAGTGCATGTATTAATATTTCAAGGGTTTTTTCTTTCGTTCTTTTAACTTTTTTTCTACAAGCACCAAATTTTGAACATATGTTTAAAATACTATTTGGAACGATATGAGATTTCATTTTGGGGCATCTAAAATGTTTGCAAGGTCGCCATTCTTCAGTACAGACGCAATAAAACTTGTTTATAACCATACATAAGAAAGGTAACTGTGAAAAATCAATCGCTTGTGCTCAAAATATGAAAGAATAGTGATGCAAATACTATTTCCATATAAAATAAATACATGTATAATGGGAAATATAAACAAAATAAATGTAGTCAATCAGTTTTCAAAATGGCCACCAAAATTTGAATAAACAAAACACGAATTGTCACATCACTTAATGATGTATGATAGTTTTGATTCTGAAAAGGCTAGATAGAATAGAAATTCTTAACAAAAATCAGTGCCAACGGGAAGATATGCGCTAATTACTTAACTTTGAAACATGTATGTTGAATTAAGTGATACAAATAAATGCTGTCATTTATTTGATAGATTCATGGTGATATATTTTTCATACAATGCAAAGGCATGTTTCTCTTCAGGAGCTGCCCAGTCCTTCCTCTGTATAAACTGTTGGTTCATCGCCTTACCATTATACCATACTTCGTGGTTGGGTCCATGGTATGGCGATGGACCAAGAGTTCCGACAGACATTCCCAGCCATTATTAGGACAAAGTCACCAGTCCTGAGGCCTCTAAAACTAATTTCATGTGTGTGTTCCAAAGCCAGCAATACAGCAAGATGCAAGTGCAAAAAGGCAGAGCTTGCATATGCAGCCTTTTGTTCGTGTGGAGGAGAATGTTCATCATAAATGCGAAAAATGTTTATATTTTTTTATTCTAATGGAAAATCCTCACAAACAATATATATCAGATTAAAATTAATGCTTTGAGAGCCATGGACAATCATATTATGGGTGATTTTTAGACATCAATTTATTTTTTTGTACGGATCGGTTACAACTTATATCATCTCATAATGTAGTTAAGACTTCGATTAAAATGTACATTTGATATCTTTAGATAGTTTTGAAGGTCATGTTCCTTTTTCTAGCCAATGCTTGCAATATGGACAGAAAGATAAGTGATAAAATATCAAACTCCATTTTTTTAAAAAACAAGTATCGAAATGATATATGCATATTTATTATGTCATGTTATAGTTTTGGGCCATATAATGACTTGGGGTTGGGGGTTTGGGGATTTGGGGGTGGCCACTCTTTGTTCTTTTGTCACTATACATTGCCAATAATCTCTTTTCTTATCCATGCCCTAACTATGAACACATCTCGATCAAATGAAACAAATTGGAGGGATTAAAGATTAATTATTAGATTGACTGCCATCTTGGAAAATGGCGCCTCAAGATAAAAATTCTTTATTGCTTCTATATTATCTATATTATTCGAAACCTATGTACAATCATCATTCTTGTAGGTTATAGTAAAACAGAATACACCTGTATAACAAAAGCATTGCGTTGACAGACACTTTGGACGCCTACTTGAAAATGGCATCTTAAGGACACATGTTTAAAGGTAGCCTGTCCCTTTTGTGGACCTAATTCTCAAAGTTCCCTGACTTTGTCATCATTTGAGAGAGAGTGACTATATAACCCTTCAATGGAAGCGACAAAGCGTGATATTCGGTTTTAAGAAAATAATCTTCGGTAATTGATCGTACCACGAAAAAAGTAAAATCTAAGTGAAAACTAGTTTTTCATTTATCCTATGGAAGTTATAGTACCTCTGACCCTAGAATTTCACACTTAGTATCAAAAAGATACATGCTAAATTATGTGCAAACTTTGATGAAGTTTGCAGATGAAAAGGGACGGGCCATCTTTAAGTGCCTCTATATCTAATTTTGTTGCGTTCATAAGCATTAACCTATGTACCAAATTTAGTGCTTGTATGTACAAATAGAACAGAATAAAGCTAAATACATGGCTTTAGCAGCCATTTTGGACGCCATCTTGTATCCTCCTTGTCTCCTCATCAGATGAGTACAGTTTGGATACATTCGAGAAAACATTCCTTTTTTTTCTTAAAATGTTGAACCGCGAGGAGCATTTCAGAGGTGGTGGGGAGGGGATGTGCTGTAGCTAGGTAATGTCAGATGGATTCCCCATTTGTACCAAATCTTTCCCATTGTCAAGAAAAATGGGGGGGGGGGGGGCTCCCCCCGCCCCTTGCCATATGCATACCACCATGTGAAGAACTTAAGGTCCCTAATACATAATGATGATTCTTATCACGTTTGATTAAAATCCCGTCGTTCAACCTTTTGAAAAAGTCAAGAATATGGGGAAGTTGCCCAATGGGCCATTTTTTGTGAAAACAACTTAAGGTCCCTAGTACCATACGATGGTTCCAGTTATTAATTCTTGAGAAAAAGTATCAAAAATATAAAAGAAAGTTTCCCCCTGGGACGTTTTGGGGGCTATCCCCCTTCCCCGGCCAGCCCCTTGCCGCTTGTGCACCCCAAGTTTAACAACTAACGATCCCTTTTACCTCAGGATGATTCCTGTCAAGTTTGGTTATAATCCAGTTATTCATTCTTGAGAAAATGTCCCAAAATAAGAGAAAAATGCCCCAGGGGGCGTTTGGGTTATCTTCCGGCCCCCTTGCCACTTATGACCACACATTTTAACAAAGTAAGGTCCCTATTACCAAAGGAGGGTTCCTATCAAGGTTCTATCTTTTTGAAAATATTTTGAGATGCCTCTATATCTAATATTGTTCTGAATGTGATTTAAACATGTGTACCAAATTTGGTGCTTGTAGACAAAAGAGCACAATTCATCTCATATTTTTCGCTTAACCACCCCACTAGTACGTCCACTCCTGTATAAACATGAAAGGCCAAGTGCATGCTCTATTAATATTCAAAGTAGCCTTTGATCACGGCCTCAAGGCTTAATAATTTCCTCCGTCAGCGCAATACCCACTAGCGCCTGGAAAGAGACTAGCCGCGCTAACCCCAGTGACAGGCGAGTGGTGAACGTAAGATCTTTTGAAGCGCCAGGAGTGTTGGCATATTTCGGCGCACGGGATAGTTCCGTGGATACAACTGCTGATACAAGTGAGGGACAACCCACACCCACATTCGTATATTGCAAAACCTTGTACATACTTTATTCGCAGACCTTTGGCACACATATGCAATCTGTCAATACAAACTGGTGTATTCCCCTCCAAAATGAAAATCGCAAAAGTTGAACCCATTTTCAAGAAAGACCTCACTTCAGATTGTAGCAAATATAGACCCACCTTTATCCTTCTATCTTCTCCAAGGTACTCGAGAGAGTTGTATACAGTCGTATCTACAATTTCATGGTGTGTAATATCTCCTTTGTTCCAACGAATACGGGTTTAGAACGAATTGCTCTACCGAATTTGCTTTAATCAATCTTTATGATAAAATTTTGAATTGAGTCTGAATAAGTATGCAATAGCTATTTTTATGGATTTATCAATTTAGCATTTGATACCCTATCGCATACAATACTATTAGCAAAATTGCGTTATTACGGGATTCGGGGCATACCACTTCTTTGGTTTCAAGGCTATCTAGCTGACAGAAAATAATACACTGTGTATAACTCACATACTTCTGATTTCATGTTTCTTACACCTGGTGTACCACAGGGTTCACTACTTGGTCCATTATTGTTTCTAATATATATCAATGATATAGTAAATTCCCCACATCCTTTTGACTACGTTCTCTTTGCAGTCGACACTGCTGTAGTTGCCTCTGAGGAAAGCATTTACATTTTGATCAATAAGGTGATTGTTCATTTAATGCGTGTTCACAATTAGCTTTTGTGCAATAGATTATCTGTAAAAGTTGTAAAAACTCCATTTGTTGTTTTCAGACATAAGCAAGACATAAATACTTGTTATAATGATGATCCCTTATACATCAACAGCATTAGAAATTAAGCAATGTTCTGTGGTTACATATCTTGAAGTGCTTGTAGACATGTATTTATGTTGGAATTTACATAAACTTTGTTTGCGGAAAAGTATCACGTAACATTGGTATCATGAATAATCTGAAACTCACTATTCCACGTAAATTCTTGTTAATGATGTACAAGGCATCCATAGTGCCTCACATTGCTAATTGCAGTGCGTTATGGGGTTCGTTGCATCCTTCTAAATTAGTCAGACTTCATCGTCTATACAGAATAGAATCCTCCATATTATGTGCCAGTTATCATTACCTTGAATCTTTGTTACCCCTGTTCGAACGTTGCTTAATGTTTTGATATAAATACGATGCAAATTGCCTGTTTTATGCGTAGATACTTTTCGAACCTTCTTATCTCACGCACATGTTTTCATTGAATGCTGAAATTCATTAGTACAATACCCTTCAACCTGTTAAATTCCACATGTGGGAAGTTAAATACAAAATACTCTTTCCAAATCAGCCCGTTCTTTAGGTCCAGTAACCTAGAATTCATTACCAGCCCACATTCAGAATGCTTAGTTTCGTAATTCTTTTCAAATCAACTTGTAAACAGTGTCAAAATAAAATGTAAGCCAAATTACAAAGGTTAATTGACTGGCAATGGGAGCCACGTTGCTCAGTAATGTGTTTCTTTTGTAATAGCTTTAAACACCGCATGGTCGAGTTAATTCGACTCATCTTCTAAAAGTCCTTATACCACATGTTTTATAATACAGGTAACCTAGGCTCTGTGGCGCACTGGATGCATCGCATTCTGGAATTCTTTTGTCTATCCTTTTCGCAGCTCGGAGCCGTGCCTAATTCATTGTTACCCGCGTTTTTTCGGTTTGCCTGATTTTGCCCTAAGGGTATTATGTAATAGTAAGTGACGGGGGCACATATGGGAGAACATGATTGGTAGATTTTGTTTTGGTATGAGGGAGTGGTGTGAGGAGCGATTTTGTCGTGATTGACGAAAGACCTGTTTTGTTACCCACGGGGAGGAGTCCTGTGTGCGGGAGAGAGTCGGGGAAGTCTGGGAACTTGCTGCATGAGAGTGAGTGTATCCGCCCCAACTCTAGCTGCCACTGTTTCTGCTGTCATGAGCGGGAATTGCAGACGGCCGTCGTGTGGACACAAATTCCTCCAGGAGGCAGGCAACAGGGTCGACTTCAATTCTTCAAAATAACCGTAAGTCTGAAACATGCCAGTTTGCGGGGTATGTATGTTAGCAGGTATGTGCTAGTAAATGGTTATTTTGGTAATTGGAGATATCCAGTTGCTGGGTTTTTTTTTTTTGCGAAGTCTATTTGGTAAACTAAATGGTGTGATTCTTCTCCTTTTAAGATGTCGTGTGCTTTACAAGATATAAAGTTAAAGCGTAGCGTACAAGGTATACACTTGGGTTGAATATATATTTATGATGCGGTGTAACTATATTTCAGCCGTAATCAAGGGTTCAGCCATCACGTACCATTGCACGCAGACCGGGCGGTGACTGTTCGGTTTCCTGGTCTCCCTCATCGACGTCGCCGAGCATCGAGGATCGCAACTACAACCACCTCAGCTCGGGCATCGACGTCCTACCGTGTAACCTCGACAGCGGGTCTTTTGATGAACTCGGCGCTTTAAAAATCAACGTCATCGCGATCGCATCGTCAAGGCAACCGGGTTGTATTGACGCTGCACACTGCGCTGAACATTATCAACCGGCCATATCCAGGTGTTGATATCTGTACCGAAGATAGTTTGATGTAAACCCATAATTTAATTCATCACTTTTGATTTATATCTGACTAGTAGACAGAGTCAATCGGAAAATTTTTGACTGTTTATCCATCCTCATTCCAATTTATAGATTACTGTATTGAGGGAACATTTCACTGTTCAATTCAATTGCTATGTGTATGTTATTGCGTTTCATTATAATCTGATTGTTTCATGCATTCCTTATAATTAAAGTTTCATTTTGAAACTACATAAACATTAGTTCCGATTGTTATTTATGAAGAACCCCACAATGTGACAAACAGCATTCCTCCTCTCTAAATACTCCTTACCTGGCGCAACATAGAATAAAATAAGTTAACAGCTTTAGCTCCCCAGTGTAATTATTTTATTTATCTGCATGTTGTTTTTACACAGGTGTACTCAATTTATCAAGCCATTGAGGCTCCTACGGGTAAACCTTTTTCTGCATTGTTTATACTTGACCCGTGCTCGTATTGGGCATTCTCATTTGACTCATGCATACTTATTTGCAGTAGAAAATCCAACTCAATGCACACCATGTAATTATACACTAACAATTAAACACATTCTCCTTGAATGTGTTAAACTTTGTTGAACAAATATTCGTATTAACTTTTTGATTGTCCTGACCTCAAGACATTAGAGATATTTCGCGATTATGTGTTATAAACTTTCTAAAGAAGATTAATCTTTATACTAGATTTTAAGTGGGAAACTGCTCGTATCCCAATCACAACAGGTACACCCTTGTGCAAGGTATTTTATTCCAGTTGCCTAGTCTTTCGGAGGAGACTTTAAACTGTCTGTCCCGTGTAAAGGAGAGTCACACCATTAGCACGTTAAAGAACCTGCTCCTCTTTTCATAAAGAGTCGGGAAGGTATCCCGAGGAAGTCGTTAACATATTGGTTTATTTCTGATTTATAATCCTGCTCAAATTCTGTAAATCACATTAGGAAACTTGAATTGTATAATCTTTTTAGATGAACTGTTCGACACTTATATTACACTCAAGTGTTAGTCGTGCCGTTAATTTCTTGTCAATCAATTACTCAATCCATCAATGAATGAATGAATGAATGAATCAATCAATCAATCAATCATTGTTTATACTTACATCTCTGCAATACTCATGTTGTGCCGTTTTTTATTAATCGACGCTATTGCCGATCAGTCACTATTTATATTTTCCTATGTTAAGTCATATATTGATATAATACATGTTTCAATGTTGTATATTATTTTTAGTTCTAGATTCGATGTACTGGTGGTCAAGACGCGACCCATCGACGTCGCCTGGCCCGCCAACGCCAAGGAGATCGCGCGGGAGATCCTGGATTATGTCACGGACGGCGACACACGCCCTCTCCTGGTCCATGCCTTCTCCGTCAGCAGCCACGTGTACGCCGAGATGCTCGACCTGATGGATGCATCAGAGGGAGAAGAAGCGCGCGTCTGCGGAGCGGAGTAGCCGTTAGGCCTATGCGTCGGTGCGTTACCGCATCGTTGATCAGATCCTGTACCGTTGTATTCTCTCCAGGGATAGCTACGAGGGTATCTACTCGCAGGCCGCCAACAACTCCTTTACGCAGTTTGTCATCAAGAGGGTTGCAGAGACCTACTATTGGCTGACCAACAAGTACATCATCGTAAAGGTAAGCTTGAAGGGTGAACTCTCTGTGAGCATTGGCGTGAAGATGTGTAGTAAGCCAATGTGGTTTTTAGGGAATGGTAATGTAAGAGTTAAAGGTCCGTCTCATTGGTGGAGGTGTCGCAAGGACAGCATAGATAAGTTACAGAGACTTACAGGAGACTTGAAAAAAAAAATCAAACACATTCGAATTCACAATGACTTCTCGGAGACTCGGTCTCAAAGAAGCCACATATTTCTAACATTTTACAAGGCATAAACTCAGCAGTAATTTACATCTTGGGGAATCATAATTCATAATGATTCATTAATGTATGAAGGAAAGCGAGAATTTCATAAGAATTTCCAAAGAAACAAAGCGAGTTTATTAACGGTCCTATTGTTCTTCATTGTCCTTCAGGTGAATGAGATCTTTACCGTCCGCCCGGTCAAGGCGCCCGCCCTGAACCTCTTCTCTCGCGATGACCCGATCGCCACGGCCAAGGAAAACGACGAGTTGGTCGAGCAGTGGTGCAAGTATCTGGAGACCGACCTTGACGTGAAGTGTTGCAGAGCTTCCTACTTTGCGGAGCACAGTGACAAGTAGGAGGAGAGCATCTACGGCTTTATGGGCAAGCTGACACTGCAGAGCTGCCGCACGTTCCAGTTAGAGAAACTCAGCAGTAATTTACATCTTGGGGAATCATAATTCATAATGATTCATTAATGTATGAAGGAAAGCGGGAATTCCATAAGAATTCCGTCGTCGGCGGGGACGCTACTGTAGGAACCGCCAAAGCAGGCCGAATTTAAGTAGAATGAGTGAGGGAGATTGTCGAGAACTCGCGGAGCTCAACAAATGAACACTAGGCTAAATCTTCCTACAGGAGTGGTCACTATAGACTGAATGATGGACTTTGGCACGACTTAACAAAGGATGAGTGAGGGAGATAATTAATCCGCGCAGCCAGCTTGAAAATGAACAAGAAATCTCTCCTACAAGAGATGCCATTGTAGGATGGACTTTTGCGAAACTTGACAAAATGGTAAGGGAGAGAGAGCGCCCGCTGAGCTAGCGCAACAAATCAGCTCTAAATCTTCCGTACAATAAAGGTCACGATGAATTAACAGATGGGCTTTGGAACGATTTCAAGAGAACGCGCAGAGGTAGCTCAACTAATCCACGCTACATCTCTCCTTAAGGAGAGGTCATTGAAGGGTGGACTTTCCCCACAGAGGAACACCAGGGTAACTCCACACATACAAATATCAGCGACACATCTCTCTCTTGATTAAGCTGCGAGCTTTAGGATTGACTGGTAAGAAATAACCGCCAATCTTAATTGTTTACATGCCGAAACTCGTACATCATGATTAAACCAGCGGACTGCATCTCCTTTGGGGTATTGAGCATTAGTTTTTAACTGATGCAGGGAAACAAAAGGTATTTTGTATCCACACATTGGACAGTCAGTATAGACATGTTCACCGTACTAGCGGATATTCAGATATGCCTAGAACGAGTATTTCCCTAACTTGTGACAAATGACTCAAGTCATAGCTGTATGTGTTGTGTCAGACAAAGAAGAATGTTTCATTATAATGTATGTATATTATGAAACTGATATGTGAGCCAAGAATCTGAAGGTTGAGATTTTGTACGTCGTATACTGTGTAAAGTTGACTTTAAAGAGTTTGGATTGATGAAAAGGAACCAGGGATATGGGGCATGGGAAGAAGGATTATTAAGTTCATAATCAACCTGACTGACTGGTTTACCATGATATGTAATTGATACAAAGAGCTCAGTACAGAGAATTGTGTGGCACTCCATGATCGCCTACGTCACACGACAAAGCACGCAGAGAGAGAGAGATAGTATATCAAGCAGTCATATTAAATATCAAGATGGCTTGGACAGACCACAAGGCTAATCATGATCGTTTAATTATTTCACGAAAAGTTGGATTGCATGCATGAATACTTTTGAACAGAGAATGGCACCACCTCTATTGACCCTAATACTACCGGGGTATTTTAAAGCATGTTGTGAGGGGGGGGGGGGGGGGGGGCATTATGGCCAAGGGCCGCCCGATTCCCTCAATTTTTTTCTTAAGGGTCTTAAGGGTCAAGAATTATGTACTCTACAAGTTGTATAGCTAAATTTACGAAAGTGCCTTTATTTTTTAAATTCAATAATATATGCTTATTTATGCAAGAATCACTAGATAAAGCCTTAGGAATATCAATTTCTGGTTCACATGTCTTTCAAAAATCCCTCATCAATTCCTGATAAATATTTATCACGTATTTCATTGTGCTTCGTCAAGCGCATTTTGCGATTTGGGTGTAAGTGTGTGTGAATTTGGATGTATCTGGGTCTGTGTGTGTTGTAATTATTTACACTACCTACAGTATTAGAAAAGTATTTACATTAAATGGGAAATCTCCTGCATGAATGTGGTTGTGGTTGTGGTTGTGCTCAGTCATGTAGAAAAATGGCGAAATTTCAGTGACATGTATTTGGTAAACGTAATCTGATATCGGCACGGTAGGTCCGCTCGTCATAAATTTAGTATCAAAATGTGCGGAAAGGATCAGAAAAAAAAATCATGTTCGTTTCGAAGTATTGAGGTGTTTGGAAGTACCGACAAAAAATTGACGCGGGGTGGGGGAATAATGCACCCCCGTGAGTATTAGGATTAACGGATTAGCACGTTGAATTCTCAATACTGCACATATAAAGGAAAGTCGTCCCATGATGTATTAGTGTAAGAGACCAGCGGCATGGATCATTCTTCGACACAAATCCCCGTCGCACACACGCCCGTGTTGCAAGTAATAGCATGTGAAGTGCACAGTATAGATGCAAGAACACGACATGGAAATCATTCTCTATAAGAAGCAGAATAATTGTGGTTGCATTTAATTGAGGAAAGCAATGTTTGAACAAGCTATTTCTCTCTCAAATGACATTGTATTGCATCTGAATCTCCACCGATATCAGCTATCCATCATGTACATTGTATATCTATATATTCATGTTATCAGAATCAGTGTGTCCGTGTGTAAAGTATCTAATTGGTGATTCAAATGGCTTAGCTTATTTGCATTTTAGAGTGTACAGCTCGGTTTTTCTTGATTTCCCCCGAGATGTTCCTTCACATATACATATATGCTTCTTTCTGCTTTGGTCTGCGTCGGGTTTTGCTGAAACTCCTTGCGTCGGACGCAAGGACGACGCAGAGAAGGATCGTAGAAGTTGGCAAGCAAGCTGCCAACTCCACGTAGAAAAACACGGACGGCCGTTTGTGACCATGGCATAAGGGATCCTAGTATAAATGTACTTATATTTTAAAGGATGGAATAAATAAGAACTTAATACTTTATATTTCTAAGCGTTTAATAAAGACAGCATTATAAAAGAACAGGTATGTATTTTTGATTTTTAGTTGTTGAAATAAAATGTATGTTTGTCACATATCCCACCTAATATCCCTCATTCTCATTTTCAATTTTATATTGTAATAAATCATTTTACTTTTTTACTCTGATTTTAGTTGTATTTTTGTGGGGGGGGGGGGGGTGAAGCTCAGCCAGCAAATGACATTTTTTATATTCAGGAGAGTTTTTGTCGACTATTGCCAAAGTGTTGCATCACTGTTTGAATTGAGTTTTGACGAGGACAATTATCTGAATCCACAATATAGATATTTGAGTGTTTCCTTCACCAAAACAATGAGTACTTACATGATTATACATGGATCAGTTTCATCATTACCGTATTGATATATGTCATGAATTTGAAAATTTTGATGCATTCAAGAATAAAACAAATATTTCTTTGGAAAATAAGCAACCGTCTACGTCTGCTTATCTGAATATAGAGTACCGAAGTGTGACGCCATTTGAGCATTATCATCAAGACAAATGGCTCTAAACAATACGGGCAGAACAAGCAGTGGTGATTACAACGGGGAATGTAATTGAGAATGCCGGACACTAGCTCGATATACTATATCGGACAGGTAAACCTCTCAGTAGAGTGAGTATATTTAGAGCCAATTTGTCTTGACAACATGTTCATATGACGACACCGCTTCGGTATTCTATGAAAAAATGCTTGTATCGGAAAAGAAAAGGACAACGAAGATGGCTTTAGAGAAAGAGAGGTGGGGGGGGGGGTAGAGAAAGAGAGAGAGAGAGAGAAGGAGGGAGAGAGAGGTGGAGAGAGAGGCGGTTGGGAGAGAGAGACGGAGAGAAAAGCGAGCGCCATGATAAGATATAAGATATGATAAGATATGCGCCAGCATATAAGATGTCATATCATAGTTCATGTTACTACAAGATTGTATCAGATTTAGAGGGCTCTGGGGTCACTTTCAGGATACGTTTGGGAAAAAATCTTCCCTCTCCATGTGTTTTTTCATAAATTGCACATTTCTTTATATCAAAAAGAAAATTACCTCATTAATAGATAGAAACTTGTTGACAATCTGCAAGTATATATGTTTAATACTCTTGGAAAATGTACCCACATCAGCAATCGGTCTGTCGGCTCAGTTGGTAGAGCGTCAGACTGATAAACTGAAGGTCGTGAGTTCGATACCTGACATAGATGCTCTTTTGGTTTTTTCTCGTTGATTTGAAACTAATAGTCTATACGCTAAAATCACCAAGCAAAACCACCGACGTCTTATAGCCTAGTGGTAGGGTAAGCGCCGGGACTACCTCACACTCGTGCTAGCGAGCACGGGTTCGAAACCCGCTAACTCCAAGGTGTAAAAGCCAAGGTTCAAGGATTGTCGGATGGCCCGGCAAAGGCATTGGGATCACCCTTGTTCCTCCCCTAAAGAGTTAGAGTCCTCGGGCTATAGTTTTTAGGAGGTAGGAAGGGATACGCGAATGGGCCGGTCGCCATACCAGAAGGGAACTAATGGTAGTCGGTAAGGGGTGATGAGCTTAATTGCGAAACCCCGAAGTCACGACACCTGAACTCCTGGCAACCATCGCTTAACCTTTTATTTTTTTGTTGTTGAAGTATTGACTTTAATTGTTGTTTTCCTTCTATCTCTGATTACAACAATCAACCAGAGCCTTATCATCTTTGTTGTTCCGTTTTTCATTATTCCATATTCCTCTTCTTATTACTTTTCTGCCCGTTTTTCGTCCATTGATTTTCTTCACTTTCCTGGAGCATGTTGCATATAGGTTTTACATTATTCTACCTTACCATCAATGGTAGCTAACAAGAAAACCTATCTGCAACATGGCCCTGATCTCTGATATCATCTGATCCTTCTTATTTGCACAGAGTAGAGGGTATCCTCAACCAGCAAGGCTATCATTTAATCCTACAGCGGAAGGCCTTCCCTTCAGGGAAACGCCTGATCGGAGGAGGGTTCGTTTTCCAGTAGGACAATGACCCAAACCACATGTCAAGTCTATTCAAAGAATATGCAAAGGCTACTTGAAGAAAAAGGAAGAGACACAAGTCTTGGCAATCATGGATTGGCCGCCCCAGTCTACAGATTTCAATCCCCTTTCTTGTCGTTTATGTTTTTGAATTAAAAAAAAGAGGTTTCCATACAAGTGAAACACTAAGTATTGTTTCATTTTATTTGTGTGTTTGACTTCTAACTAGGAAAAGGAAAAATGAATGAAGTTACGTATTTAACCCTGTATAATGGTGAAAAGATCTGGATATCTAGATTACGCGAATGTCATAAAAAGGTTAGCATTTTGAGAAAATGCCATACTGACTGGTAGGCAGCCATTTAATAGAGTATAACTTTGTTTGAATCAAGGATAAAATGTAGGCCTACATTCTTATATACTATTCACTTTAAAACAAAACTTGAACTATGGTATGAACTTGAATATCAATGACGCCTACCAATTATAAAAAAAAAAAAAAACACTGAATGCAGGCATTCCTAAAATTTTGGAGTTCAGTGTATCTCTCTTACTTTCTCTCCCACTACATATTCCTCTTACTTTCTCCCCTACTATACGGTACATACAGCTGGCCACCATTCCGTACCGGGTAGGCAAGCGAAGAAAGAGCAGACCACAGCGAAGGTGGATAGAATCAATCAATGGATAGATGGAGCAGCGAATCTACCAACTAACACGGGCTGCGACAGGTAGATGCTGCTGCGGGAAAATTCATTTTTATGATTCATTAAAAGAAAAAATTTCAATTACAGTACAGGTATGTAAAAGAAAAATCATAAAAGCAAAAATAAAATTGAAGAAAAAACGGGAAAAGAGAAGCACTATCATCTAATGATCAAAAGTGGTGCATGTAGTTGCAAAATGATGAGTAAAGCACAACCCTGCCACATCAAACCTTCGTAGGAGAAGGGGTGAAGTTGATAGTCCTAATGGTTTTGTAAAATAGATATGAAGGACTGAAAATATGTCTTTTTGTACAGAATGGTGGCAAGATCGTCACGCTTGCGAGACGATAAATCTTATGCTTTTGTTCAGATGCATATGCACAACTTCAGATGCTTACGAATAGAAAGTTTTGATTATATCAGAGATCAGGGCCATGTTGGAGATATGTTTTCTTGGTAGCTACCACTACATTTAAGTTACAATAATTGAAAACCTATATGCAACATCCTCCTGGAACTGACATCAAAGTGTAAATAATACCAATAATACATGATGCTTCTGGCAGAAATGCCACGTGCGCTCACATGAGTGGTGTACAATGGGGGTTGTTGTACTCTGAATTAATTATCTCATACAGACAAGTCAAAATCTGACCAATAATTGATCAGGGTCAAATAGTAACATATTTCCCATATGACGTGTATTTTATAATGAGGCTAAAAAAAAAAAAAAGCACCAGCAGCCAAAATAGAGAAGTAAACAAACTATATATTTGCCTGGAGTAGAATTTCGAGTAAGAGATCAAACGGGAAGGGACTGAAAGTCAGCAGTTGTTTAATTCATTTAGAAATTAATATCAGTAAATAAATTTCAGTAAGAAATTAATTTGATAATTCCGAGCACAATAGATTTAACCGCCATTTACATGAAGTCTGTGTAATTTTCAATGAGGCACAGAAAACAGCGGTTCATAGGGAGAAGTAAACAAAATATATTTTTGCCTGGAGTACATTTTACAGTAAGAGATTAAGGACAAAACGACTGATAGTCTGCAATCGATTAAGTGATAAAGAAGAATGAAGAACAAGGGCATACCCTCTCGTTTAAGCCATTTTTTTTTTCAGGGGAGGGGGGAGGCTTCGAATTTCTTGCAAATAAATACCCCAATTATCTTAGACTGAAAAATCCAGATCTCTTCATAAGCAATAAACATGCGTGCACTCTGCTGACTTACTTTTTCATAAAAATGTCTGTATGCAAAGTTCACAATAAATGCTTTAACTAGTGTGACTTTCAAGGCTTCTAGATATATGAAAAGTTCAAATACTTGTATTTCAGCACAATACAAAAGATTGGATGCATGAGTGATTTTTTTTTTTGGAATAAAAATGATATCATACATTAGCGAGGTTATACTACACATGTGATACTAATTATTCTAGAATATTATGCTCTACCAGATAACAATATGCAACAACAATGCTTTTGAACAATAATATACACGAAGACATTGAGTAGGTCCTGCCATTTTAAAAAGGATCTTGTCCTCAAAAATGGGTATGCCTCAGACCAGCAAACCCAGTGTAAACACACATTTAGTACTTGACATTAACGGAATATACACAACACATTAAACAAACAGATGCTTTGTGATGATGGATGTCAACATAATGATGCATTTTTTCTTCAATTTCTTCTTAAAAACATCTTCAGACACAAAGTAATACATGTTTATGTACATTAAGTTGTCAAAAATGTGTATGTTGACTTGCAACACTCATGCATCCATCACACGGTTAAAAGAATAACTTATACAGCACCAGATTCAGTTTGAATATACATATACAAAATAAGTGATAATATGTAAAAAAAATAATAAAAAAAAAAAAATAACATTTCTTCTATAAAAAGAAAAAGACTTACGCTAAAGTCACACCCACTTCACCTGTTTAATGAATGCAGTTCAGACATGGTCCAAGGAACACATTGGTATCACATATGTGAGCTCTCCTGACCACATTATGGTCTGCTTTCATGTTATCGAAATATTCCAAAAAACCTGCACTGATCTGGGCTTACGGAGACTTGATAACCCCCCCCCCCTTTTTTTTTGCAGGGTGCCCCTTCCTTCTCGTTTCAATAAAGTACGCCAAATCTAAGTTTGAATATGTGATAAGAGGGCGATAAAATTCCAACTCTCCCCCAGTCCAAGGTCAGTATTTGCCCTCTTATATCATCGAGAATGGTTGAGTACTGAATATCACAAACTACTTCCAAACTCTATATTAATCAAGGAAAAAATAATCCATAAACAGTACATGTATAAAACCAACTATATTCCACATACTAAGAATGTAGCTATATGATTGGTCAAGAGTTGATCACGTGATGAGGCGTAGTTTTTTTCTATCAGATTACCTGAGAATAAAAGTTCGTTACACTCTAGGTGATAGTACTTTTTGGTTTCGCTGATCTCTTCACTCCTCACAGTCCTAATGCGTGATTAATATTTTGAGTACGCGCTAAATAGAAGTGCGTTACACTCGGATTATCAGTTTTAGGTCGAAGCAGACGACGCCGCGGAGCGCGGTTTTGCAAATTTGTGCTAATAGCGCGCTGCACTGCCGGCGTACGTACAAAGCAGTGCAAGCCTTCCATTTCCCCCACACAGTATTTCACCAAAGCAAGTGTGCAATTCTTTACCATCTCGTACCAAAATTGACCTACAATTTCACTTTCATGTATTTTATTAGAATTATGAAGGGTATTCTCGGAGGATCTATGTCCTCACCGATACCGCACAGGTAAGCGAATTTCAATTACTTCTTGCTTTTCCGACAAAATCATACGAATTAGCGTCACTATGGCATAGTGTTCGTTGGAATCTGTAGAGTCTATATTGCAACGTGCACAAAGGCGTGTGAATATGTACACGTACTCGCAGTGCAAGCCTTTCATTTCCCGGTACATTTCCCCACACTGTATTCCACCAAAACAAGTGTGCAATGCTCTATCACCTCGTACCTAAATTGACCTAGAATTTCACTTTCCTATATTTTATATGAATTATGAAAGGTATTCTTGGAGGATCTATTTTCTCACCGATACCGCACAGGTAAGCGAATTTCGATTACTTCTTGCTTTTCCGTCAAAATCTTACGAATTAGCGTCACTATGTCATAGTGTTCGTTGGAATTTGTAGAGTATATCGCAACGTGCACAAAGTCAATTTGCTTCCGTGTTTCGGAGCGTCGCGTGAATATGAAACCAAAATGTACGATCATGTAGCCGCACCGACCTTTTGTACTTTAAATTGTCATTTATTTCATAGATTGTTGGTATCAAATGTGGAATATCAAGCAAATAATCAACTTTTGGTTTCAGGCAATGAGACGAACTATCACTTCCTCGGCGATCTGAATGTATACGCTATATCCAGATCGCCTCGGAAGTGATAGTTCGTCCCATTACCTTCACCGACGTTGAATTTTTGCTTAATATTTTCAAAATGTAACAAGAGTGCATTGTACTGTTTAGCAATGGCATTCAATGTAATCGTGGAGGTATATGTTTGTGTAATGTGAACATCTTTGACACAATGTTGATACAGCAGTTTTTTTATCACATTTTGCAAGACTTAAATGACATTCTGGCATGCTTTCACACATCTCTAACATGCCCATATTTGGCATGAAATTCATTGTGTGTTGATAAAACCTGAATATTAAGATTTGCAGCATTGAGATGAGCATCAGAACATGAATTTTGAGAGCACCGTGATATTCAATATACATATCAAGAGCCAGTTCCATGGAACATCAACACATATACAGCAACGGGGTATTCAGAGTAAATACTGAGTGGAGTAATGCAGAGAGACTAGCAGAATAAACAAAGGGGGTGGTTGATAATTAATGATGGATAACAAACAAACGAAAGGCACATTCACAAATAGTTATTTTGCTGCTACTGCTCCATTTACAGTAAACCCAGCCTAGACCAGCAACAACTTCTGCAGGCTTGAACTCTTAAACAGTCATCAAAACAATGATAATAACAGCACCCTTTCTTTGCAGCAATGTACGTGGTGCATTTTCTTTACCTCCCCTTTCTCTTTCTTCATCTTATTCTTTGTACCATTACATTCCCTTGATGATTTCCTCCGTCAGCACAATACCCCACTAGCGCCTGGAACGAGACTAAACGCGCTAACCCCAGTGACAGGCGAGGGGTGAACGGAACCCACACCAACAAGGCCTTGTCAAAAGGCTATATCGACTCTAGTACAGCATCTCTATGTACAGTTAATACTCAAAGGCTGTCAGTGATTCGAAGATGTGGAGGTGGTGCATAAAGTAATAGCGCATTAAAAATGGTTGCTCACTTCAATTACATATTAACGTGTGGAAACTTGCTCGCCAGCTTTGTGCGATTCCTGTGCTTATCTATGGGAAAGTGTTTCGTTCTCTCAAGCCATAAATTGAAGTTAGCGATTATTTCCGATCGCCCAAAAGTTTACGCGAAAACGATACGTCAGTTGGAACGATATCTGTCTATGAGAACGACATATGCCACACCACTGGAACATAATATACCGGTATATCGTGTTCCAGAACGATATATACCGGGATATTTGGTTCTGAGAACCAAATATAATAGGAACGGAATATGCCATCACACCGGCATGAATACAGCTTTACCCTGTTACAAGTACAATTCGAGAGCACAGCGCGCATCAAACAGTATCAAAGCACATAGTAAAGAGGTTGACACTGCTCGAAACTTGGTTTCAGAGCTTCATACCGCTTTTATATTGTGTAAAATGATATGTACTGTCGTGCGCATTATGTGTATTTCCCTTTGTATAATGATATTACTAATCAGTGTATCATAAAACAAAATAGTTTGTCGTCCACCATATCGAAAGTAATCGTTTTATTTCACCGTGTATGCGCCTTTCATGCATTCTGCACAGGTAATACAAAGCCTAACGACCAGCCATACCTCTCAGGTGTAAAAATGTTGTCACTTTACATTTAGTCAGCATATAAACAGGCAGAAATACATTCACACTGAAAGTACTTGAAAGGAAAAATGCAAAATGATTGTGAAGCCCCACAGTCACAGACATTGCGCGTCGCTGAATTCACGAAGTGTCACGCGCGACCGAAGAGGAGCAAAAATATATTTCGAATAAAACGCAATTAAAGGTTTTAGCTGTCTTTCAACTGCTCATTGACATTTGTTATGAAGTTAGGTTGCATGGTTCAAGACAGCTTGAAAGCCAAGTATCTACTCTCGCCTCCCATGTCGAATCTTTCTTATGTTAAGTTCAAATCTTAACACAGTAGCGCTTCAAACGCAGGTGTCGTTTTGTGAAAACTTTGCTTCAGCGTAGGAACAATCCACGAAGTGACACTCCGTGTAGAAGGTAAGTACGATTTTGCGCGCCCCCAAGCGCTCGTGTCGCGCTGCGTTGTCGCGCGCGCAAGAGAAAAAAAAATCCATGAAACAGCACAAGCGCGCGCGCCGTTGAGTTTTCTGTACATAACTGATTGGCGCGTAACGGTGCGCGCGCACTTGTGCCGCTTCGTGATTTTTTTTACTGCTGACTTTTAGAATCGTGTCGTTTTCGCACTTTAATTATCTCTTTAATGAAAAAGAATTGGGTTCTAAAATTCTGTGAAATGAAAGATCATGGACAGAGAATGGCAAAACTGAAAATAACTCAAATTCGACTTCGGACGCATTTGTGAATATTTGTGCCACTTCGTGAATTCAGCAAACATACTACTTTATGCGCAAAAACATATTTGGAACATGATATTTGACCTTGCTGCATATTCAGAAGGTCTGCGCATTCCATGAATGCATAAGCATTACAAACGATATATCATTATAAAAACAAGTTTTCAAGTTGTCTTATGATTCCACATTTATGTACGATAATCAAGCAACTAAAGATATATAACATTTGAAACCTGAGTTGCAGAAAACATTTCGAGAGGGCTTTTATAATAAAAAAATAATTAATTGATTAATTTTCTCAAAGCGTCATTACAGAATATATTACAAAAATATATAAAAATACTCATTCATGCTCAGCGATTGTCAATTGGCTCCTTCCTCTGTTTAGGCATGACATTGAAGACGAATGAACGGGAAGCCGCTTGATGTTTGATTTCACTGTTTTCCCAGGAGTCGAGCTTACATATGAATCAATAATCCTTAATGTGCATCCGCAAAGCTGGCATCTGTCATCCAATTATTTTTATAAGAGCTCATGATAACAGTCTCAAGGGTTTCGACTTGCGTGTTTTTTATCATGTGCCTAGAGGTGACAACCAAACAGACGTTCATCGTCCTGAAGTTTAATCTCATGAGCGCAGTGAATGCCCACAAGTCAGGATTAACAGGCCATCTTTTCATTCATGTCGTGGCAGTGAAATCAGAATTGTCAATGCCAAGTGCTTCTCGTAATCCCCCGTGATATCCTGGGGCTCTAGAAATGAATCTTAACATTGTTTTGTGTTGTTGGGTCCTATTTAGAGATAACCAAACTCTCTAATCGTCTTCAAGTTAACGCCTTACCCTAAAGGATGAATTTTTGCACAAGTAACACCCACAGATCCCATAAAGCAGCATTTTGCCTGGCACACAGAGGGTTAAGTTTCATGAGCTCACTGAATCGACACAAGTGGGACTTAACACGCCATCTTAACTTCATTGCGTAAGAGTGACATCAAAGATGACAATGCTAAGTGCTTCGCTAAATCCTCTCACGTGATGTCTGTGTTTTTTATTGAAACAAGAAAAAATCCTTTTCCCTTTTTATTACCAAGCCTTGAAAACCGTATTGGCTTTTTACATATTTCCAAGCAATCGGTAATAAGAGAGTCGGGTTCTAAATATGGGTTTAGAGCATTTTGTGTCGTTAAGTTGGCTCCAGAGATCATTTGTGCTCGATTCACGGCCATTTTTCAAACCAGTAGCCAGATGATGAGATGCTGTATAATGTTTATAACACAGCTTTACATGCAGCAATGACACTGACACAGAACTTAGAGTTCGACTGAGTGCGTGCGTGCGTGTGTGTGTGTGTGTGTGTGTGTGTGTGTGTGTGTGCGTGTGTGTGTGTGTGTGTGTTTGAAGGGGATGGGTTAGCGGAATCCCTATCCTAACGATTCGCGTTGTGGATGGGCCTCCGTATCGTCATGACAACGGTCCCCTGGGAAGGTTTCGGCATCCTAAGCTGCTTTTAGGAAGAAAACAAACAATTGCGCAGACATCCCATGATTGGCCATGTGCAGCTGATGATGTGTCCACATACAAGACAACTTAAATAACATTTTTATGCGTAAACAATAAATGCTTTGACTAAACTCTAAAGCTGGAAAGAACGTCTTACTTTTTCGATAATATCTAGTTATCGATATTCCTTTTAGCTCTTTATTTCATAATCATGTTCCATCAGAATAGTTATTAGCTCTATTATACAACTGTTACGATAATATATTTTCCATCTTCCACCAGAGCGATCATAAAAAATATGTCAAAGCGCAGTCCATCCATGCTAGGTCCATGCATGGATAGACTTCCTTTGATCTATGACCGCTGCCTCATAAAAATTCAAGACATTCAGGTGCTTTAAACAATACGCTGTATTTCTAATTAGGCAGTGCCTTCCTCTGAATAACAAAAGAAAATCTGGTTTGAGAAATATGTCAACCGTTCAGTCTTCGCTGGGAGTTCATAGCATATCTTATTACACACACTGGAAATTAGATTGAGGATGAGCGAAGGGAAATTTTGATAAAATTGTAGAAAAAATTTGGTCCGTTACCTTTTCGGACATCTCCGCGCATGAAATCAAGGTTGATTCCATGGAAGGTGAAACACTCAAAAAAGTCTCAATAAACGATTTACAAGATATTTGTAAGGAAATATGATTGCCCAATGTGCGATATGGAGGCATTTCTCTGACATGTTTTCGACAGTGTTCTCGATTTATCAAAAAAACGAAGCAAGAATATAATCTGAAATTCACAGAATCATATCATTATACGATTGTATACTACTGCACACGGACTTCAGAACATGAAGTGGTTCTGAAATCTTTTGCGCATACAGAATATATATTCCTCGAAATGCATCAAAAATTTGCCTTGCATACCTGGTGGCGGATCAAAGAACCAAACCGTCAAATATTCTATTGTGCTATCAATGAACGCAACTGGTGCAGGAATGAATTACTCTTCGTGCCGACTCCAGGTCTCACACCTTCCTGGTCCATGTATATACTGACATGCACATTCAAATAGCATTGGCACGTCATGAGTCCAGTCGCCCGAAGCCACATCGGCGTAACGCAACATTACACTCGGAGTAGTCTATTTACATCTCCACCATGTCCACAAGCTAGGTTAAACAAAAACAAACTATGCCTCGAACTCCCCAAGGGTTGTATGGCGTACGTCCCCATCTATCGACGCCCTATTCGTCTGAATCAAAATCCCATGGAATAACGAGGGCTGGGTGGCGATGTTGATGATCTCTTGTTGACGAGTCTCGATATGCGTTTCCTCACCCCAGTGCTGAACGATTAATATGACAGCCTCATGAGGGTACAACGTCACAGTGGGAGGAAGGAATGAAGGGACGCAGACGGAGAGGCGCAGGGAGTGACGGATAGGGGCCGAGGGGAATAGATTTACATGCAGGGAAGTGTTAACAAATCACATGTTCTGCCAGAGCACAACAGAGATGTCACAGAAACGTGATTATTTTCATGTTTGATGTACAAACATATTTTAGAAGCCTACGCCGTACGAGCAAATATTTTGTTTGCTATTAAATCACATGAACAGCGCGGTAATCACATTCTGCCCATACAGGAAAAAGATGTCATAGAAACGTGATGTTTTACGTTTTATTTACATATAGGTTTATAAAGAGCGCAGAGCAGCGAGTTAGGTCAATCCATGATCCCTTACGTCACTGTATATTGCACTTAGTTGTATAGATTTCTTAACATGCCAGTGCCATGTTATTATTCTCTATAAGCATGGCAGTTATGGAAATACACGAAGGGGGGAAGAGTGGAGTATGTGTGTGTGTGTGTGGGGGGGGGGGTGGCGCCCCTTCCGTATCATTATAGAGAAACTTCGAGAGAGCGAGAGAGAGAGAGAGAGACAGAGAGACAGAGAGAGAGAGATGGATAGATATATCAATGTATTAAAAAATACATGTATTACAATAAGAAAAAAACTCTCCCCTTCTAAATATTTATATATATATTTATATATTAATGTGAACCAATCATTACAGAGAAACAGAGAGAGAGAGAGAGAGAGAGAGATGGATAGACATATCAATGTATTAAAAAATACATGTATCACAATGGAAAAAACCCTCCCCTTCTAAATATTTATATATATATATATATATTTATATATGAATGTGAACCAATAATAATCCAATAGAACATCTCAAAAAAATGTCCGCAATGCAATCAGTCCGAAGTGCACAAAGTGCTGCAAAAAAGTGCACTTTCCAAATTTCAATTTTCTCCATTAACCCAAAGTGATATGAGACCAAGAATACTCTTCGAAGGTCAAGGAACCACCAAAAATTGAGAAATAAATAAAGAGGAATAAATATGGCGCCCGGCTCTCACTTTCGGGAAGGTTTCCGGCACGTGCGGTCTTTTTACCCGGAATCTATCTCATGATTGTCGTCTATATTCATCCTTCCCAACCCTCCCCCCACCCCCCTTGAGTGACACCCGATCTGTATACGAGCATCACAGCCTCGTCCTGTCACGAGACGACCTGCAGGCCTCCAGGGGTAGACAGCCCAATAAAAAGGGGCGAAAATAACAGAAATTCCAGCCACAGGCAAAGTCGGTTTTGGACGATTCGAAGGGGCGACGTAGATTGAGGTTTGTTTCCAATGCTGGGTTTGAAATCAGTGTTAGGATTTCCACTCACGGGGAAGGCAGTATGTGTGAGGAAATATTTCTTATAGGGATAGTGCACCCTAGAATTATGTTTGTTTTGATAAAAGTAGACACATGAAAGAAATATATAGGTGGAGGTTTGATGAAAATCCGTCAAAGGATACGAAAGTTTTGATCTTTTGAATTTTTTATTTTGTGCCGTCACGTGCGAGTTGCTCTCCCATAACGTTGTGTACTATTGTTTTTTCTCGAAAAGGTGCATTTTCTCCAGAGCATATGCTTCCTTCTATTTGTGCGTTTGATGCATCACAGGAAATACGTTTTTACACACGTACCTGTATGAAACAAATCATTCTGTTGTCAAAAACATAAGAAGGGCAATTTATGCCATTATGGGAGAGCAAATCGCACATGACGTCATAAAATTGACATTTCAAAATATCATAACTTTCTTATCCTTTGACGGATTTTCGTCGAAACCTTTACTGATAGGTGTCTTTCATGTTTCTGCTTTTATTGAAACAAACTTATTCGCAGGGTATTATATCCCTTTAATGGTTTCTAGTATACAAATAGAAACTGTTCTGGGGGTATATGGTTATACAACCTTCAGTTACTAGTTGATCTCAAAACAATACTTTCATGACGTTGCACCTAGCCAAAACATAATAGTAATGTTTTTAGATTACCGCGAACCTATAGTGTAACCATGTCCAGAATATCACAGCAATTTTGTTTTATATACCCAAATAGCCAGATTTCACTGTATCACTTACCTCTCCACCTTCACTTGATTACTGATAAAAATCAACATGTGGACAGAAAGGAGGATTTAGCAGCTGTCAGTAATAGACCATTTTCGTAATGTATTCACAATTTCCCCCCTCACTGCGTAGTAACGCGTTATTGCATTCACCTGTATCTTGTCATTCAGATTCAATGGATGGAGTGCACTTTGAATCTATTAGTTGTTGCTGCTCGGGCAAACCTCGGACAAGCCTTGGGGTTCCAATTGGTAACGCATTATTTGAACGGTGTGAATAAAATTTGCATACATGACGAAAAAAGTTTATTGTTTAAATGTAGGTCATGGTAGTAGGATTGCCTCAGATGAGTAACATGCATAACGCGTGATCCATTTTCGTAATGTATTCACAATTGTTCCCTTAGATACGTAGTAATGCGGTATTACGATCACCTGTATTTAGCGATTTGGTTTCAATGGGTGGAGCGCGCTCTGACAAGCTTTTGAGGTTATTATAAGCAAAGAACTAATGTTTAATGGACTGTGCTCGGATAGACTTCTTTTGATTTTTCATGACCGCTGCCTCATAAGAATTCAAGAAGTTCAGATGTTTGAAACAATACGCTGTATTTCTAAGTAGGTAATTGCTTCCTATGAAAAATAAAAGACAATCTAGATTTTAGTAAAAGGGATTTCTGGGGTAATTTCAATTTACAAAGAAATTCACCCAGTAGTGAGGATAGCGTGCTCCATCCTGTAAATGAATGAAAAACAAGTCAGAAAAAAAATCTTGGAACCAGACGGGATTTGAACCTGCAATCTAGTGCTTACCGGGCAGCGACTAAATGACGCAAGCTTTTCCAGTTCACGGATCAAGACACGACAACATGGAAACAAAAACCGATGATTCTCATTTAATCTGACTCATTAATATTCATGAGTAGTCTGCCGTAAGGACCTTTCGGCTAGATTTTAGTGAAAGGGATTCCTGGGGTAATTTACATTTACAAAGAAATTTTATAACTATGCCTACACCATGTAGTGAGGATAGCAGGATCCATCCTGTAAATGAATAAAGAAATGGGTGTATGCCTAAAATTTCTTAGTAAATTGAAATGTTGTTATCATCCAGACCTGTATTATTAAGTGTGCATTAGATATAACTTCGAAAGTATGAAATCATGTGCTGCACTGGCCTTGATATGACATCACAAAAAGTGGATTATCCGACCACGGTGTCATTATGAACGAGTTTGCTCGTTAACTCATATGTGCGACGAGCGTTCAAAAACCGATAGACTTCAGTGTTTATCAATGTGCCAACTCGCGAAAAGAAGCTGCAAACAGAATTGTCACGCGAGCTGTCTAACATGACGACACAATGCTATTTCGTCCAGCGGCATAGCTGAATAATTGTTCCCTTCTGTCTAAAAGCACCAAATTTGGCACATTTGTAAAATATAATCAATTTAGCAAATTTAGGTATTGAGCCCTTTTGAATTACGCCCAGGGATGCAATGGTGGCCATTTTGAAAATTGAATACCATATTCAATACACAGCATCGAAATAAGACAAATGCTTACCTTCAAGAAAAGATGTCAATATGTTCGCGATGGTAGCTTTTTTTTAAGAACCAGCTCGTAATTACACTGAATAAATGCTACTAGACTGCTGATTGGGATGTTTTCACGAAGCTGTGTTAAATGATGGATGTAAAGACGTTTTACAGTGTTCCCGGAAGAACAATAGAAGCAGGTGCACATAGTGGAATGTTTTTTCACTACCTTCTTAGAGCTGAATAGCTGTTGCCGTATTTGCATGATAATAAATTGAAATCTGGTCGACTATCTAATGAATTCCCATTTTACCCTGTGAATAGTGAAATTGACCTGAGGTCATTTTCTACCAGCAATAATCTGCTCATGCGCAGATTGCAATTACGAAGTGGCTTTTCGGGACCCAAGCACAAGCTGGTCGTCACTTCTTATTCAAATTGATGTTATTAAACGTACTGGTGACCGCTTTTATGCTAATAAAATACTATTTACCGATTTATATGCATATATCAACGTACGACTGACTACTCTTTTTGCAAATACTTTCGCTAGGATGGTTAAATCAAGTTTAAGCCTGTCAACCAATCAGGTAAAAGGAAGATCGAGATGAGGTTTATAATACGTTTGAAGTATGAGTTATCAGTTAGTATGTTTAATTATTTATAGACTACTGTACATTCAATGCAAATGCCAATGTTCTGAATAAGATTCTTGAATTTTGCCTGGTCATGTTTACCATGTCTGCTGCTCATGAAATATCACTTCACTAGGATCTGATGTTGGAAAAACGACATGCAAAATGAAAAAAAAATGATTTCGTTTGATGTGGAGACACTATGAGACAATAAGCAGTGTCGTAAATTCCTCTCACAACAACAAAAAACTAAATCACTCGATGCGATACAGTTAACTTGGGCAAGAAGGGGAGAGGAGCAACATGCTCTGCTGGGACAGCAAAAGAAAGGGAGCAGGAAGAGGGAAGGGAAGGAGGAGATTTAGAAGCAGGAGGAGGGGGGAGGAAGGGGAGAAGGAGGGGGAGGAGGAGGGGGAGGAGGAGGGGGAGGAGGAGGGGGAGGAGGAGGGGGAGGAGGAGGGGGAGGAGGAGGGGGAGGAGGAAGGGTGGAGGCGTAAACCTTTCACTTTACTGTAAAGCTGTAAAGCACGTCTTTGAGGTAGAGATCGTGTGCACTTTTACTCCGGTCTTCCTCGCCTCAACTCGTATACTTCGCACCAATCTATTCGGTATTGGATCCCTTCCTAATTTCCACGTAATATGACACGCTACGGGAATGGTGTACCCGCACACCGGGGCTCTGGTCTCCGTCAGAGTCGATGGAGTGCATCGGCCGTGACGGGCCCAGGGGTGTGGACACGCCCAGTGGTGTGGATACGTGGACGCGGCCAGGAAATGAACACGGCCAGGTGGACGCAGTCAGAGTGTGAACACGGTCAGGGCTGTGGACCAATCACTGTTCGTTTCGTCAAGTTCTACCTTGTACCTTGACCAGCGCCATCTCCGGCATCTTTGTGGACGTTTCCGTTACCCAAATACATATAGTTTAATGTGCTTAATACGAGCATACGATGCAATTTCGGTTAAAAGAGGTATTTTAAGACATTTTGGTTTTTTGAGCCATAAATGCCTCACGCATTTCAACGACAATGATGTTTAATAGTCCCTCTTTCGTTTTAGTCTCTTTGTCTCTCTCCCTCTCCCCTCCCCCACCGCCTCTCTCTCTCTCTCTCTCTCTCTCTCTCTCTCCCTCTCTCTCTCTCCCTTTTTCTTCCCCACGCATGCACTCTACTGTATACAATGTATCTGGGGGCGTTGACCAATTAATTGGCCATAAAACTACCATGTGTCCCCGCAGTGCGCGCTAATACGTAAAGTACTTCATTCGATAACGCGATGTACATGTATTGTTTCTTGCACAACTCTGATATGGTGTGTGGCGTATAAATTCACCCACGCTCTTCACCCCCCCCCCCCCCGCCCCCCTCTTTTTTTTCCATCTCTCCCTCTCTCTTCTCTCTCTCTCTCTCTCTCTCTCTCTCTCTCTCTCTCTCACCGCCCAAACACATATTTTCACTTATCCTTTCTTTCTCTTTTTGTCTCCCCCCCTCACTCTCTCTATCTCTCTCTCTCACCGCCCAAACACTTATTCTCACTTATCATTTCTTTCTCTTTTCGTCTCCCCCCCCCTCTCTCTCCCTCTCTCTCTCTTCCTATCTCAGTCTCTTTCACGCTCTTTCTCCCATGTTTCTCTTTCTCATCTTTATACATACCTGCATGCCGGGGTGTTAGTCTCACGGCGTGTTGTTCTCTATAAAGTTCACCTGAACTAAATCGTTTAGAGAACGGTCGCCCCGTCAGCCGCTGTAATACTCCACCGGTCAGCCAACTTTGCCATTTCTAAATTGCTTTTGTGCGAATACCAAACCGATCACGGTAACGACACAATAGCATTATAGCGATTACGTATCCAGGGTGTGGTAGATATGTCGGAATTATCATGGATAATGTACAGGTAAACTCTTACCAAGCATGCCAGATTACAATGAAGGTATTGCTATAGTAGAAATATAAGATCGTAGATTTTATGTCTACTGCTTATCATATTCACCGAAAACACAAATCTCTTATGGAAAATCACTATTATGAAATGTATTAGTTTCGCATTTAAAGTGAGATCATTTTCTCAACATTTCGTAAATTTAGATAGTTGCCGAGGCAAAAATGAATATAGATCTTGCTTTTGAATGATACTCATTATAGGTAATTAAGCAAACAATAGAGATGAAACCGTGGAAAGTAGGATATATGGTAATTGGATGAATGAATGCGGGAATACTTAAAAAAAGGAAGGTAACAATGAATACAGGGATAATCCGAATGATAGAACAATCTATCAATGATTTAGTAGATGAATGAAAGATTAATTTTGTTCTGGTAATACACACCGTTCCCATACAACAGCATCGAGTCTGGCATGGAAGAAGTTAACCATTTATGCGCCTTTGATGCATGTTTGCTCTGGTAACACACACCGTTCCCGTATGGAGTCTAGCGAGAGTCTAGTCTAGCGAGAAGGCGTTGATATCTATCAGTCTACAATATTACATCAATATACATCAACATACATATATATATGCAATATTGTTGAGAAAATTGACATTTAAGGCTCAATTAAGACATTCTGACATCAGTAACTCACACAAATCCCATTCGACATCGTGTCATCTGGCATAGGAAGGGGTAAGACAAATCAAAGACGGAGCCTCTTCACAGTTTTAGAATCTGAAAGCTGATAACTTCAAAATGCAATGAAGTAATACATTTTTGTCACAATTTGAGTATACATGTAAAGAGCAGTAGCAGTGGTAGACTTTACGGTACTAACATGTTGTTGCTGCTGTTGGGGTTGCCGATATACATAACTTTGACCTGTCAAGTTCCACGTTTCTATAATCAGAAAGAGGCAATTACGTTTTGATGTAGTACAACCCTGCTTTGTAATTACTCCGTCAATATTGGTAAATCAGTGAGCTCGCTCGTAATGTTTGATGGATACAACGTCGGGGGCCTTTACAAGTAATATAAATGGTAATATTCTGTCATTCGAGCTTTACGGCTGATTAATAGTTGTTCTGATATCGTCTGGGATGTGAACTTTGATTTCGATTGGAGGGGTGGCGTGGTGTATGCAGGTCGTCGTTATGCTACACTTTTTGCTAACATTCCGGAACAATGCTCAAAAACGTGAAACATCACATTCTGCAATTTCATGTAATGTTGCGCAAGGTGAGAGCGAGCCAAGGCCGTACACTTTGCACGTGGAAGCAAAATGCGGTGAAAGAAGTGGGGCTCGGTAAATGATGTGTTGTCCACATTTCAAAATCCGTTGTGCATTATGTATATTAGTTTTCGATGGTCTTAACACTTTAAGTACCATTATGTCCATTGATCTAAACGCAAATTCGATACAGCATCCGTTTAGCTGGCTAAAAGGGGTTAGTTGGGTAATGTACAGTTTCACCAGAGTTTAATCAAACTATGAAAGGTAGCTCCGTAGATAATGACAAATTGCGAACGTACCTAAACTGCTTGCGCACTAAAACTACACCCAACATAATTGTATATGACCCAGGTATCTATTGCATGAAAAACGACATAATTTCATACTGTTTTAATACATCAGTCACGACAGCCATGATTGTGTTCTACAATTGTACTTCCCATAATACATTTTGATAGCCCCACTTCTGCAAAGGTTATGTCGACTCGATCGCAAGCACGCCGTAGGGCAGCTCAGCTCCCAATAAAGGCTAAACTTGCAAAGTAGGATTTCATTATGCATTATACGGATTAGTTCGTTGCGAGGTTGGGTTCTTACGTGATGGGGAAATCGTTAATACAAAGACCGTCGTTTGGGGGAAGGGTTGGAGAGATAGGGTGGGGTGGTGGGGAGAACAAAGCTGGACTATTTGCGATCATCAAGCTGCGTGTAAGGGAGTAAAACTTGCACGAATGCTGCCTGAGAGTGAGCTCAAAATAAGTCACTTTCTGGTAGATTATTTATAAGTATTTGGGCAACGCCCTTTTTTGTCTAAATGCCATTGCGTTTCCATGGACAATCTTCAGAAAAACCTTTATGGTATTGAGCAAAGTTTACCAAACCCTAGTGCCATCATTCTTACATCAATATCAACCCCTAATCCTAAACCCCGACTCGTTACCCTAACCTTAACCAAAGACACAAATTAGCATAAATTGTGTGTCGACGAAATGGGACTTGAACCAAATGGAAGCATACTAATGGCAATTCATCGCTCTATAAAGCTCATGCCTCTCCTTTTCGTTCCAGAGAGCTCATCAATATGAGCGTAGTGCAATCCATGCAAGCAGTGCCAAAGTGGTCCAGGGTCCGTATATCGGAGGGCTACCTCGCTAAGTGGTCTAGAGCGTGACAAGATGGTTTATCTCATGCGGAAAGCGACGTAAAGGCCACCCAATACCTGGCTGACCATCTCAGGGGAAGGAACGGGGAGAACGAGGAGGGGGTGGAGGGGGCACTCATACGCAGTATGCCTGCATGTTCTTTTACACACAGCCCCTTGATAGAAAAATGACATTAGGGTCAATGAAATAAGAGACAAATGGTTTTGTTTAAGAAATATACTAAAATAATCTGCAATCGTGCTTATGTTCTGGTCACTAGCTTACACAGGGCTTAAAATAAGTACGACTTTTAAACTTTGTTGTTTATTCAAAAGTGACGTCAATGCCTACTTCAACAAACTGACTACTAACGAAAACTAATAAATTAAACATTCTCTCAATATTTATTTATTCATTCACTTATTTTATTTAAAGAGTTCTCCCAGACATGCCAGAAGGCCCTGTCTCACAAAAACAAACAAAATACAGATGTACTCCATGGTTGCGACATTAAGGTACAACAAGTACAACAGAATGAAAAGCGAACACTTACACGGTTTGTGCATATCTTAAGCTTCCCCCTCTTCCACCGCCCCCCCCCTCCCCCCGTTTCTTTATGTTCAAGTCGTTGTCCCTATCTTTTGCTCTATTTTGTTTTTGTCTTTACATTTACCTTTTATCTCATCACTAGTTCTTTCCATTGATTTCCTCTCTATCTCTCCCTCTCTCTTTTACTGTTTTTCCTTCGCCCCTTCCCTTCCACCACTCCCCATCCTCATCCCTACCAGCTCCATTTACCCCGACAGGAGAAACTCAACTCGCCATATCAAAGCGCACATCAGCATATCGAGTGACAACCTACGACGCAGGTGTCTGGGGTCCACACTGCTTGCCACTGCCGAGGTTCCGGCCGCGGAATGACATCGAATCCCGCTGATTTGAGCCGCGACTTACGTCAAAAGCCCCAGAATAGTGGTGACGCCCGTTTTGCCGCGTTTGCCAACAGATGGCCAGATGCAGATTGTGCGCCTCACCGCAGTGGTATGCCCTAAAACAAACCAGCAATTGAGAATTCGAAATAGGGAATAAAGTGGTGGTAAGAAATGAAAAACGAAAGGCGAAAAGAATAAAGACGTAGAGACCGAAACATAATACAGAGGTAGGAACAGTCTTACCGTAAATGTTTTAACATGATTTTAAACTCTTTATATTTCAACCTTCTGAACTAATACTCAATACTGTTACAAACGAACCGAACTCTTACAATTCCTAACAAAACCATAAAATGAAAATTTAAGAAATGACTGATACGGGATCACCTTAAAACATCACCTTGGCTCTAACTGGCTTAATTGGTAATCCTTATAACATGGATAAGGAACCAACTAATCCTTCACATTCATCGTGTGATTCTGAACAAGTTATGAGAGAAGGAAACACTTGCGTTTACTAGCGCTTGACTTATTACACAGTAATGAGCCTACGGTACTAGAGCGGGTTAATGATACGGAAACACATGACTATACATGTATATTTATGACATGCAGTTGTGTTTTTAAGCCACACAAAACATATATGTCAAAAGCAATATCAACTGTCGAGTTCTTAGCTCACATATCAAGCTCGTGTTCCTTTTGTTTATCTATATATCTAGAAGAGGAAATGGGAAATATGTTTCTCTCTTATCATCTTTCAATATATAAATAGGGGTTATCGACTGAAAGCGTGACGTATCATTCCTAAATGTGTCTCTGTTTTCATACTAGATTTACCCCGCTCCAGACTCGGGTGCATAGCACACTACACTTTGGATGGATCATTTGCAGAAATTGATGACTGTCGCTTCCGATCCATATGAATATGAGACGCCCTTTCCGATCTTTTTCGATCTTGCATTTCCTGTTCAGTGAATTGATACATCCCGAAAGCAAAACATCACGCTAAGCAGTGCGCCATCGACGATTTTTTTTTCGCACAAATTTTACACACATATCCCACAGACACGTCAGATTTTTTATTTTAAAAAGATATATGCTCTGTTAACTCTTCGAGTTGTTTATTTTGTAAGAAGGAAATAAAATCCAATATGAGTTTTATTATATTTGATATGTTCTCACTTTCCCTCCCATTTGTTGTATACTTTGAGGAAGTTTATCATATCACTTTGTACTATTGATTGAATGCCGGGAAATAAGATAACGTTCACGCCAGTCAACTTGTCCTCGACCTTTTTTACGCATTCCCACAGGACGGCATCAACTTGCTTTGTATTGAAAACCTCACAATATCTGAAATTAATTTCGTATTTTCATGCATCTCATATCACGCCTTCGTTTGATCAAAACAGAACTATTCTCAGCAGACTTCTCAGAAAAGGATGCCAGAAAATCACACCGAGCTAGGCTCTCATCCATATTTCTGCTTCTCTCTCTCTCTCCCTCTCTCTCTGTCGCTCTCTCGCTCACCCTCTATTTCCTGTCTCTTCCACATACACACATCCACCATCTCTCTCTCTCTCTCTCTCTCTCTCTCTCTCTCTCTTTCTATCTTTCTCTCATTGTATCTATATAATGTTTATTATATCACTCACTTTTCTTTTTTCGTTTGCCTTTGATCCGTGCCGGGTGCGAATCTACACTTTTCTTCCTCTGGGACTACTCCGCACTTGTGCGGGTCTTTTTCTCATGCTGTGAAATCAATATTGGGCATGGTACAAAATAATAAGCGGCTAGATATATTTGTAACCATGGTGAGAGCTATCTGTATTAGACGGAGTCAACGCCCGAAGAAGATGCTATCCCGCGCGTCATCTTCGAATACATCTCGCTCGAAATAAGATGAATGTTGGGCTTTCAAATGGGAAACTAAATCTTGGTCAGCTGTATAATTTACGTGAATAATAGATACTGCTGTTGGTTGCCTGCCATGCTGGCATTTCCATCGTTTGGGATACGTGCCCGTTTTGATTCATCATTTCTAGAGATGGTACCTGGGAGGACGGGAATAGCACGTCTCAGCCTCAAGTGACATTTCCAATCACTATCTAGCAAGTGGCATGATGACGGTTTCTTCCAGGCCACAGTACGGAGGACAGTCTGTCCGCATCTCTCGTTTCCCTTGTGTCTCCCACCTATTCATTCATTTACAGGACACGTTATCCTAATAAGGTGGTCATCGACCTCCAAAGATACGCCTATGAACACGGTAGTGGCGTAATATCTATTGTCAGAGCCCTATCGATCTCTCTGTCGTACAGGTAATCCTTACTAGAATTAGATCTTACAGTAGTGAGCCTGTTGACCTAGTGCCCGAATTAGCAACGTTATTGGTCGGATACGTTTCAATTGCTATAGTTACGGTCATTCCGGAAACACGCCGAGTCCATACCGGGTGGCTAGATTTTAGGGGAAATAAAAAAGTATGCATCTAAAAAATGTCCAATATTACTATTTGCATGATAGCATATATATTGATACGTTAATTTCATTTTTCAAATATGAATCTGAATCAGATCACTTATTCAAGGTACAATTTTTTACATTGTTTTGTGCTTTGTTTTCGTGGCTGCACAATGTATAATTGAGTTCATAAGCCTATTTGAAATGCTGATTGACATTTTTAGTCCATCAGCATATAATCAAGTGATTTCCGATGATTGGATTTAGGGGTTTTAGGATCAAGCCCACGTCAGACATAATCACAAATGAAAGTATTTCCAAGAAAACTTTTTGAAGAAAATTGGACAAAAGAAATTTCACATGAACCTAAATATAGTTCATTGACCTTAGAATTGCCTAATTTATACACCGGGGAGTGTCGGCGTCGGATGTCACGTGATTCATCTCGTTACGGGTTATAGTTGTGACGTAGTCCTGTAGATCGGGTAGTTGTGATTTCAACAGAAGTTCATTCGCATTTCATCAGTCATTTCGATGGCGAAACATAGCGTAACAATGTCATAGCTTAGAGTTAAACTCCACCCGAACTCCAACTAAGTGTGTTCTCAAACGAAACCCCAAAACTACACTGACTTCTCTCCTTTTTCTAAATCAAAAGCTAGACTGCCTCTTTTTATTCATGCTGATGTACCTATCAACTATATCTACATAGATGAAAAATGGGAAATATATGACCTGAGAGATGTTATTTCTAAGTACAAAGGAAGTAAGGCAGTTCCTGTGGTGGCATCAACATTTTAAGCAGATAGGAGTTAATTATAGTGACATCAGTCTTCCCCTTGGAGTCGTCACTTTCACTTTATTAGCGAGCTTTCGGTTTTGAGGACGAACGGGCTCCAGTACCCCTTACAAAAAAAATCTATGGTATTCCTATGGTACGGCTCTATGGTGAATGGTATTTCTATGATATATTATAAGGTAGAATATATTTCTATGGTATACCACACAATAGCTGAATGGTGGAGTTATATGGTCAATGGTATATCATTGATGCCGTCCTATGGTGTATGGTATTTCTATGATATATTATATTGTAGACTGTTTTTCTATGGTATTTCTGTTGAATGGTATCCATATGGTGAAGGATATTTCAGTGGTAGGTTTATGGTGGATGATGCCTGTATGGTATCTTAATGGTGGTGAGTGACTCTATGGTGGCTCTCAAGTGAATGGTAGATCTATGGTAGCTCTATGATGGCTGTATGGTGTATGATATTTCTATGGTATGCTATATGGTAGAATATATTTCTATGATATTTCTGTTGAATGGTATACCTGTGGTGGAAGAGATTTCAATGGTAGCTCCATGGTGGATGATGCCTTTATGGTATCTGAATGGTGGTTAGTGATTCAATGGTGGCTCTCAAGTGAATGGTAGATCTATGGTAGCTCTATGATGGCTGTATGGTGTATGATATTTCTATGGTATGCTATATGGTAGAATATATTTCTATGATATTTCTGTTGAATGGTATACCTGTGGTGGAAGAGATTTCAATGGTAGCTCCATGGTGGATGATGCCTTTATGGTATCTGAATGGTGGTTAGTGATTCAATGGTGGCTCTCAAGTGAATGGTAGATCTATGGTAGCTCTATGATGGCTGTATGGTGTATGATATTTCTATGGTATGCTATATGGTAGAATATATTTCTATGATATTTCTGTTGAATGGTATACCTGTGGTGGAAGAGATTTCAATGGTAGCTTTATGGTGGATGATGCCTTTATGGTATCTGAATGGTGGTTAGTGATTCAATGGTGGCTCTCAAGTGAATGGTAGATCTATGGTAGCTCTATGATGGCTGTATGGTGTATGATATTTCTATGGTATGCTATATGGTAGAATATATTTCTATGATATTTCTGTTGAATGGTATACCTGTGGTGGAAGAGATTTCAATGGTAGCTCCATGGTGGATCCCTAGTAGTTTTTTTGAGTGAGAAAATATATTTTTCGCCTATTTTTTGACTATTTTTGCCAAAAGTTGACTATTTTAAAACTATTTCTTCTAAAAAAAATAGGATAATTTTTTTTTTTTATACTATTTTCAAATAGTGGGCTATTTTTTTTTTCTATTTTTCAAACTTTCCTTTCGTGTGAGGCTATTTTTAAACTATTTTACAGAAACTTCAAAAGTTTCTATGTATTTTTATACTATTTTTTCTACTTCGTCTGACATTGCCAGGCTATTTTTTTAACTATTTTTAAGAAACTTCAAAAGTTTCTATGTATTTTTATACTATTTTTCCTACTTCGTCTGACATTGCCAGGCTATTTTTTAACTTTTTCAGAAACTTCAAAAGTTTTTATTTATTTTTATACTATTTTTCCTACTTCCTCTCACATTGCCAGGCTATTTTTTGTACATGTTATTAAAACTTTTTTTCCTGCTTCATATAAGTTACTGCTTAAGTTTAAGTTTAAGATTAAGTTCAGAAGTTCAATCTTATTTAACAAAACAAAAGCAATATATATTTTTCACCATAGTCAAAAGTCAGTACCAATATAATCATAGTATGCGAATATAGAATTAAAAAGAATAACCAACATTTGATTTATAAGCTCAAATTAAGAAAAGAATGATTATTATATGTTAATAGGCAAGACAAATACGCATAAGAGAATTTTAGAATGTGTCATGTAAATGTTATATTTCGTGGTACACATAATTGTTGCTACAGGTACATTGTAGCTTAGGTACGAGGGTGTGAGGTGATGTAACAGCGCTACCCAGTCAACTAACTAACAACTGTGTCTGGTAACACGGACTATGCCCTAGACTATGACATCATAGTTCCTCTGAATGAGGAGCGAGGATCAAGGAACTAAAACATAGGCTTTCTAGTTCTGTGGCAAGGATGGGATTGGGGCATAGTCTCTGTTACCAGACATAATTTTTAATAGACTGTGTGATCCTCAAGTTGGCAGCAATTTAGCCTCAGTACTATAGGCTGTGAGGTGCACACAATTGAGATTAAACAAAATCATATAGACCCTTTGTGAAATACTATGCTACATGGCATGTGTTATAATGCAAAGAATGATTTTCACTGCATGGTTATGTCATGAAACCCATCCAGGTCTGCACAAAAGACTTGTTGACATGTGTGTGTGTGTGTGTGTGTGTGTGTGTGTGTGTGTGTGTGTGTGTGGTGTGTATGCATGTAGGATATGGGTTTTTCATACATACACCTTGCATGCAGAGTGCAATGCAGCTGGGCCTAGGATTGGGCTATTTTTGGCAACCAATAGGAGCCCTAGCTGGCCGGCTGGCCTATATGCATGCAGGTTACAAATTTTGAAAACAGGATCAGAATGTGTCTGGCGGTTAGAGGGGCAAAATATACCATCATCATCTCTGTCATCTCCTGCCAATCACCATCAGGTAAGGCCTTATGGTATTTACTACAGTAGGATTATTGTGAAGTTGAATATAGTACATGTTTCTTACATAATTATTGTCACTAGAGTAGAGTCACACACTAGCTGACAAACAGCTCTGCAAGCTACATGTAGCTAGCCCATATAGCTGTCCCCATGTACTAACAATGGTGTTAGTATTGTACGTGTACAAGAGTTATCCTGTCGACTGTTTTAATTATTCCTCTCTTCCGTGATATTCTAAAGTGCTATTCTAGTCAAGTTAGTTACTCTAGATCCTACTGTGTAGGATAAAAATCATTATCTTGACTCAAGTTTTGGGGACGGGTAGCCCCGGGACTGCTCCCGCGCAGCGGGCTGGTCGCAGCGTGAGCGGGCTGGTCGCAGTAAGGGGACGGGGTGCTGACCACAGTCTTGTCAAGTCTTGTTTGTGCCAATCAATTACATGTAGATCTATTCTACGTTTACTTTGTTGGTGAGCATGATTGTTGGTCATAGGTGCCTACATGTATATGCATGGAGTAAGCTAGGTTTAACTGCGACCAGCCCGCTCAAACATGAGCTGGCTTTGGAGCAAGAGAGTCGAGCTTAGCAGTGATTTGATTAGTTGTTGATTTTGGCAATTCTGTACGTAACTCGAAACTCGAATCTATTGCACACATTTTGGTTTGGTAAACATTTGGAAAATGGCTCGGTAAAAATCACAAAAATACTCTTAAGTCTTACCAAGTATCTTTTAGCCAGCGTAACAGGTAACTGAAAGGTTGCTTTCTGTGCCACAGTTATAGACGGGTATGTAATTTTCACAGAATCTAACTTTTGCTGGTTTCAAAACAGTACGTGTCATCATCGATACTAAGCCTTGTTGGTATCAATATCAAGCCTCAGTCAAAATGTACGAGCGCCTGCATATCGATATAAACGGAAGCAAATTTTTTGAAGCCAGCAAAAGTATGCAAAAATATACCTTACCTGTCTAAATTGCTGATTTTGACACAAAAATGCCAGCTGGCTTAAGGATTATACTAACTTGGTAAGGCAGAAGATTTTTGTGATTTCTATTATGCAGCCATTTTCCCAAACGGCTTTGCAAGCCAAAATGATGTGATTTTTATAACGCTCGACGTAGCATATATACCCCCACGGCCCACGCTATACAGCGTGGATTTCCTCATAGGGCTAGGATAAGGAGTACGCTGTGAACAACGGCTGCTAACTGATGGTGGCGGAATCTACGATTTACCTCGTTACAGATGATAGGCAAGAACTAAGATTTACCCTGACCATCTTTCTTCAAAATGGAAAGCCATCACATATGTGATGTGTTCATTTAAATAGCTCATTGCTGATATGTTAAATTATGCTGTCCAGAATACTGATGTGATTTTATTCCCTTTTTAATTTCTTCAGATTTGTACATGGAGGGAGGGTAGCCACTACAAAGATAAATACATGTACAGCATGCTGGTACAACACACATGTACTATCTGGAATGTCTACAGCAGTGGGGATCATGGAATATTCCATGCCCTGGAGGAACACAGGTTTGTAATTTAGTACACGTAATAAATAACTCACTTTCATAGTTAATGCTGTGTCAAAGATAAATCATAATTTAAAGCTACTAAATTAAAGTGCTCTTAGGCAATCGATTTAAGGTGATGATATCTTTGAAACTTTGGTGAATTATAATTATGTTGCAACATATTGAGGGCAATTCAAATGTTATAGAGAATGAAATCTGACTGAAAATTACCAAAGCAGTAAGCATACATGGACACTTGGCCGGATGATCATTAATTTTGGTCCCAGTCGTGAATTGAAGAATGCTGGAACAATTAGTCGAATAAAACGACATGTACGTGATGTGGCATGACTAACTTAGTACAATGAAATGTGAAACAAGCCCTTCTTTCACCACAATTAACTAGACTATCTGATATTAAATGTTATCAATTTTGTTTTTCATACTTAAAAATAAATGGTATTTCTAGCATTTGCATGCCAGTAAAATGTTTAAGTAATAATACACGTACATTCTATATCTTCTTTTACGGGGCCCACTTTTAGTTTGAAAAAAGCCAACTATGTTCATAGTAATTTTGCACTATCTTGATTTAAAAGTTACTTCTCATGACTTTCAACATATTTTTAATAATTTGTTTTCTCTTTATGTTCTCAGGGCTACTGTACATAATCTTCTTGTCCAAATGAGGGAAGGCGATCTGGTACTGGTGCTGCCTGTTTGTGTTCCTCCATGCTGCCATCGGCAACAAACGACACATCAAGAGAGATAAGTAAGTGTCATAGATGTTGATTGTTATTTGTGGTAATATTTCAATACATGTATTGCAATGCAATATTTTTGCATAAATTTTGGCATGTTAACTTCAAATCTTGAGCCAAGATATTACATGGTGCATCGATCCACCATGAATTCATTTCCATTGATCTGACATTTTATTGCTCAAATTGGAGTGATGATAACCATGACGTCCCAATTTTTTTTATTGTGAACTGTACACATGTAAAAAAAAAAAAATACAAAAAATAAGAAAATTGACCTGCAGGACTATGAATATTAAGCTAATTTGCAACTGTTCTCTATTATCGCAGGTTGTGGAATGCCATATTTTTCAAGAAAATAACATATACTCACACAATTTAGTACAGCACACAAATAAATATTGCTGTGGAAATCAAGATACATCTATTAATCATGTTTTTTTTATTGTGTGTGTGCTTTTTCAGCTCCAAACGTCCTCAGGAGAGGGTGATTCTCACCAAGGATTAGGTGGTCATAATCAAGGGAAGTGGGCAACAAGCTACTCGTCATTGACGTGCTGACTTCCTCATCATTAACAGCAACTTAGTGCAATCTACATAATGGTGCAGATCGAGACCATCAACTGGCCTGTACCAGTTTGCTTCAGTGTGTTCTGTTTCAAATTGTTATTTCTTTAGTTTAAAAAACTAGGGTGATGTAAATGTGGGTACATATATTACACCTTAGTAGAACAAGTCCAAGTAATATGTGTTGCAAATTTGCAATTATGAACTTTACTTTCATTAGAGTTTTTATTGTACATGTTTATACGATGTTTTAGAGCAATCCTGTGCTACAAGTCAGTGCCTCAGTTTTAATCGTACATGTTTATATATTTCTAATTTCCCTTTCATTTAAGTCATGTTTTTGTACACACTGTATATGAAATTTCAGTTGTTTCTTTTGAACTTGCCGATTATTTAGAAAAAATTAAGCATGCATACAACTTTTGATATAAACGAAATACATCCTGCCGCTTTCATTCAATTCATTTTTAATAAGCGTCGTTTGTGTATTGTAAGTGAACATTTAAGTTCAGATTTCTCGAAAATTCAATATACACATGTACATGTATTATAGTCACCATTCTTTGTACTATAGAATGCACTACAGCCACCATTCTGCTAATCATAGATCAAGACCCAAACTACCATTCTGAATACATGTATACCATTCCAAAATGCCACAATTCAGCGTACCATTTTGTTGCATATTTTGAATGGTAGTGAATGGTTGATCTATGGTAGATGAATGGTGGCTCCATGGTGGATGAATGGTGGCTCTGTGGTGGATGAATGGTGGCTCTATGGTAGATGAATGGTGGCTCTATGGTAGATGAATGGTGACTCTATGGTAGATGAATGGTGGATGAATGGTGGCTCTATGGTAGATGTGTGGTGGCTCTATGGTAGATGAATGGTGGCTCTATGGTAGATGAATGGTGGATGAATGGTGGCTCTATGGTAGATGTATGGTGGCTCTATGGTAGATAAATGGTGGTTCTATGGTAGATGAATGGTGGCTCTATGGTAGAGGAATAGTGGATGAATGGTGGCTCTATGGTAGATGTATGGTGGCTCTATGGTAGATGAATGGTGGATGAATGGTGGCTCTATGGTAGATGAATGGTGGATGAATGGTGGCTCTATGGTAGATGAATGGTGGCTCTATGGTAGATGAATGGTGGCTCTATGGTGGATGAATGGTGGCTCTATGGTGGATGAATGGTGGCTCTATGGTAGAGGAATGGTGGCTCTATGCTAGATGAATGGTGGCTCTATGGTAGCTGAATGGTGGCTCTATGGTGAATGAATGGTGGCTCTATGGTAGATGAATGGTGGCTGTATGATGGATAAATGGCTCTATGGTAGATGAATGGTGGCTCTATGGTCGATGAATGGTGGCTCTATGGTAGATGAATGATGAATCTATGGTAGATGAATGGTGGATCAATGGTAGACCTATGGTATCTGTATGGTAATTGAATGGTAGAATATGTAGGTGTGGCTTAATTTGAATAAATGAATAAATTTGTCCCAATTATTTAAATTAGTTCTATGGTAAATGAATGGTAGATCTGTGGTAGATTTGCTATGGTGTTTGTATGGTTTTCTATGGTAGATTTGCTATGGTGTTTGTATGGTGTACCATAGAGATTTTTTTGTAAGGGACGGTAATCCGACACCAAGATCGATCTGCGCATGCGCCACCGCCCGCTCTGGAATCCGCGCGGGGAATCGAGAACGTGAATTCTGAGATTTCTCGTCCTCGACGAGTAGAGGACAGCAGCCAATCAGCGCCCGTACAGATGATGTAATGCAAATCGCACGTGCGACCGGCTGTTTTGTGGACAAGCTCGGTAGGGGGTGTGCCAGATGACGTCACACGCACCGTCGTTCGCGTTCTCTGTCTTTTAGCGAAACTGCGTGTGAATTGCCGAGGACGGACGGCGAGAACAGATTGCTCACTGATCTCGTTTCCGTCCGCGGGGTTATAACGAAAGCTCCCTATTGATCATCAAATAAGAACTTTCCAAAAGCATATCGTTTCCAAAGAAACGAGAATTACATCTCTGGAAGAGGTCGTTGATCACTCCCTAACATATCGTAAATGTCAACTCCAATAGAGTTGCGAGGCCAGAAGAATGCTGGTAGAACAGATGAAATTGTTTATTGCGGAGTTATAAAATGTCCTCCTCACCCAAGGCTCAACTTGACCAGAACTGTGACGGAGAAGAGGTCAGACTCAGATTGATGTATTTCAGAATAGAAAGTAGGGATTTGTGTAGAAAGTGTACGTCTGTGAGGATGTCACTATTAAATGTCCAAGAATTTGGCCAATGTAAATGTTGAGTTGGGCTCGAAGTTGTCTCAAGAAAGAGGGGGTGTTTGGGAGAATGTGGGCTTAGTATAGACATGGGATAAAAAGAACTCGGGATCCGTAACAATCTGTTGATACTAGAAAGAGTTTATTTCTAAAACAAATTTATCGGGGAAACTGTCAATTTGATCAGTGTCACTGCTGCAGCCAAAGTCCCGTGATCCTCTTTTTTTGCCCGAAAACCTGGTTATATGTAGAACTTGTGTGCGATTCTGGTACAGTAAGTCACCTCAAAGAGCTAATAGCGCTATTTGGTTGCACCGTAATGCCAATTTGTTGAGAAGTCAGCCCCATGAAGGTATCATGTAGTCATGTGGTCCACCGGCGTGCCCCAGTGCTTTATACTAGATATCGGCTTTATCTCAACTAAAGCCTGACCGCCTTCAGGTCTGATATAGGGTGACTAGTCCTCATTGGAAGATGCTGTCATCAAATCCGTTGTTACGAAACGACTGTCTTTGTACTATAAAGAGAACCGTCGCTGGCCATGAGCCCGTAACCTTCACCTTGAAGTTAAATGCAGCATGCACCTGATAGCACTATGGAGGTTAACAAATCGGCCTCGGCAAAAGTTTGACCCCGTCCTTATGGTGACGCAATATGTTGGGCTAAGACGTAAATTATCAAATTTGACTGACACACCTCTGGGCCATGTTTCATATAGGTTTTCAATTATTGTAACTTACCATAACTACCATGGCCACAGCCAATGAGCTCTCATTATTGCACCTATGTTCATAATAGTTGATGGTAAGTTACACTATTTGAAAACTTATATGCAACATGGCTCAGGAAGCTCAATTCACACGCACACACGCACACACGCACACACGCACACACACAATTCAACACACTCGCGCACATATGTACATTTATTTTTTGCATGGAATGATAAATATCACACATAAATACTACCACACACAAAGAGTTAAATTGCACATATAGATAAAGGTAAATGATCAATAATTATAAACAGAAATGAATAGAACATTAACAATGTGGTTATTATGTGTTTGTTCGCGTGTGTGGGTGAGCGTATAACGAGCACATTATGGAGGGAAAGAGAGAGAGAGAGAATATTTTTTTTAAATAAAATCTGTGCAAGAGATTTATTAGAACTCACATGATAGCCAAACAACATCTCTCTACATCAACCATATCGGCTCTCGATCCTATCAAAGAAAAATTATTCGTCAGATGGCATGAATAACCTCAAGTTGGTTACCATGGAAATACACTGTTAAGTCACACTGTATATGAACCATGGCCCCTGTATGGCGTGGTTAATTATCTCCCCTTTCAATCTGCAGGCATAAAGGGGCAAATAGGAATCGGCAGCTTTATCAAGAACATCCGTTGCGACACGTGGGCACATGGAGGACGAACCCTAATCAGACAAAACAGGCAACAAGGCCGACGTCGTGAACGACAAATATTTTTTTCTTAAAAACGCCGTATTTGACAGCTTTAAAGCATCCCACTTGTTATTAAAGACCTCGTCTAATGAATGCAAACATGCGGTTACTTTGATGATATTAATGTTGTTTTTCCCCCAATTTACTCACTGCGTAATTTCTCCTGGAAAAAGAGAGACATTAACCACATGGAGTATATTTCACTTCAAATAAGACATAATGAAATGTGGTGAAACTTGTGATTACTATGGGAACGAAATATCTCGAGGATACCTATCGTTTTTCACCTCTTCCCCTTTCTCCGTTTATCTTATATTAGAAGTAAAAGTAGTAGAAGTAGTAGTAGTAGTAGTAGCAGAAGTAGTAGTAGTACTACTAGTAGTAGTAGCACTAGCAGTAGTAGCAGCGGTAGTGGTAGCATCAGCAGTAGATGTAGTAGATGAAGTAATAGTAGTAGTAGTAGTAATAGTAGTAGTAGTAGTAGTAGTAGTAGTAGTAGTAGTCAGATAGCACTGGTAGCACTATTTATTACTTTATTCTACCATTATTTTTTCGACTATCAACAAGAACTAAAGATACTAAATGAACTATAAGCCATTCGTTGGACCCTAAAGTATACGTTTAAATGAATAAATAGTCGCATATAGCGCCTGGGTTGAAAGAAGGCTGATGTGCTACGATCAAACTCTTCTTGCTCTTACCATGGTTATGAACAGTCAGAGCCGTTCTCCGTTATCGGATAATGAACAAGTTCTCCGAAAATGGAGAATATGTCGCAATCATCGAGCCTCCCTCGGTTCACCTACTTTCGCCTACGCGTGCAAAGTGAATGGCAAACCGCGACCGTTATCCAAATAAATGATTTGAAAAAATCATATTAAAAATGCCACCGGTTAGATTATCGTGTAAAGGAAGTATGTTAACTAAACAGTATTAAGGTTTCATCACGAAAAATTAAAAGATGATCTATCCGGTGGAACTTATGTTATTGGCAAAATAAATCCGTACCCGAGCATTCAATTTTCAAATTGTGATGCAGATAGCCTTATTCAATACGTCGGGATTATTATTCGTCAAACACGTACAATACACATACGCATTTACCGTAGCGGTTAATGCATGCGCTATGCACACCAGCCCACTCACCGAAGCTAGCATCGCAATCCTACTTGATCGTTAGCAGTTATTCAGTTTTCTTTGTATTATCGCTTTAGCTACAGTCCTATTGGAAATATGATCCATTATTGTATGATGTTTTCGTAACATGAAAACATCAGTTGATGGGAAATATTCTTCAGTGAACAAGTGCTGCAATCGATCGCACAGAGTCTGCACGTACACAGTTGAGGAAAACACATCTGCAGCGGAATCCAAAGGAACAGCTACCGGGGAGCGCCGGGGTGCTGTCTCTGTCAGCTCCGCTTGCGCCGCTTGCTTGCAGTCGAACTTCGTAGCTCTATTTAAATTGCCCGCTCCAAGCAAAAGTGAGTTTATCGAGGAAAACCCGTGGTTTCTGAAAGCAGCCCAAAAGCGGCACCATTCCTATTTTGTATGTGAGGCTTGCTGCAAGCATTTCAGTCGTGTTGTGATAGGGACTTCGGCTTCAAACTCGCAGCGCGCACACATAGTTTTCAATTTCGAATAGTACAGGCAGCCTGGAAGGAGAATACGATCTAACGGCTCAATGCGAGCCGTTCGCATCGAATTATTTACGCATCACCGAATATGCTCCAATAATGGATGATACTGTACATGTAGTTGATTCGCCGTTTCGGGCTAAGGGACTTGGCTGATGAATCTTAAGCTTGTTAAGGTCAGGGACGTCGCTTGCTGAGATTGACAGCTTGAAACTAATCCTCGTGCGTTAGTTCTTAACCGAGATTGAAAATCCGCTCTTCCGTGTCACTTTAGAATGACATTGATTCGCCTTGATGATGAATGGGGATAACTGTCTAGAGACGTGGGGATAAAAGCTGTAATCGGCTGCCTATGGCCGTTTGAAAGCTGATCACGTATAATGCATATGTATAATCCTCACGACGAATCAATACATAAAGTTTGTACCATGTTTGTGCCATACGAAATACATCACTTGTAAGGGATTTGGGTGTGGTACTTTACTAAATTGCATCAATCAGGTACACCGGATACGTAGACTAATCTGGTTTCCGATGAGATTAACATGTCTCCGTCCTTACAGTACCGCCTCGTAGCAGCGAGGCTTCACGAGGCATCCATGGGAGGCATCCATCCCATACCAAACCGCGTTTTTTTCCCCGCCATGCCCATCCCTCAATGTAATGATGTGCAAGCAGTTCACGAGTTCGATAAATCACCCTCTGCCCCGGGGGAGTGTGAAATATGGGGCTGCGTTTTTGTTTTTGTTTTTATGGTGGAGACGAACGACAATTTACTTGGCTGTTCTGTCCTACGCCGCCATAATTCATGAGCAACAACGCAGTGTCAAAATAGTGCCAGGAAGACGGGGGAATTCTAAGGCATTATTTTCCCCTTTTCTCATGTTTCTCACTTCTCATATCTTGAACACACACTCCCCCTCTCCTCCTCTCTCCTCCTCTCTCTTCCTCCTCTCTCTCTCTCTCTCCCTCCTCTCTCTCTCTCTCTCCCTCTCTTACCTCACTCTCTTCCCCCTCCTTTCTCTTTTTATCTTTCTACCTCATTTTCTATCCATGCCTTTTTTTTCTTCTATTCGTGTTTTGAGTTTTACTTATGTCACTTTTTCATCCTCACTGCTCCTTCGCCCTTCCTCTGATTTCATCAAGTGTGCGTGGTCCATTGACAATTGACAATTAAAGATATACCCAAGCTTTCCTTCCACTTATAAGCCTTGTGTACCCACACTTCGTGTTATTCTAACACTCCCTCCCTCGTCATCCATATCTCACACATTGCTCCCTATCTCATTCTCCCCCTCTCTCTCTCTCTCTCTCTACATCCAAATTATTTTCCTCTAATTAATGAGCTTCATTTCGCTTTAATTGAAACATCCTCCAATCCCAATAAATTATATCTATCTCCCCACAAAGAAGAGAAGCACTTTGCTCCATTATGTCAAGGCATACTGTATTCACATCTACCTTAGAAAGTAGGATTTATTCAATGCAATTATCTTGATTACCTCTAATTACATGCTTTGGATGCCGCATTTTGGGTGAATAGGAGAACTGCAATTTCACACTTGACTTTTGCATATGACCACCCTCCCGCTCCACCTTCCCATACCCTGCCACCCATCCTCTGTTATCTCTCCCCATCTCCCATCTCCCACTTCCAGGCCGAATTTTATGCCCTAGATATACGATTGGTATTTGATAATACTGCAAGAAGAGAGAGGCCGGCGGGCTGCGACTTGTCTTTGTTTCATGCCGTGTTTAGGAGAAAGAAATCAATCACGCCACGCGCAAAGCTCGCACTTTCAGATTTCCCCTAAGTATACAAATACCGCCCAGACAATGATTGCCATCATCCTCAATTGTGTAGTTTGTTTATATTTATTAGATACTTCCAACGCAGTTCAATATATTACCTTATCTATCGAATCCCGCCTTATAACCTACCCACCCTGTCTTTAACCCACCCCTCCAATCACGACCACTCGCCCCTCTCTATCATGTAGATATAGTTGTCTTTCCGTACCTCCCTTGTGATGAAGACGAAGCGTGGCTTTCATACTGTTGCATTTTCAAAATCCAAACTCACAAGATCACACGGATACATTCGGTTGTAGCTCTTATCACAATCACTCGCCCCTAATTATCATATTTTGCTCTTTCTGTACCTCCCTTGTGGTTAAGACGTAGCATTGCTTTCATACTGTTGCATGTTTAAAATCCAAACTCACAAATTTACAAGGATACATTCGGCTGTCGCTCTAACAAGACTTAACCATCTCGTCCTTCCAGTATGCTCATGTTCTTTTGAGAACGTTAGAAAAAGCACTACAGGGTTATTAGTCTACTGTATTCAGACCTGTTGATTGTAGACGCTAGATTCGAAATGTTCAACAGTCTGGTTCAAGGCTAGCTATGGCCATTACCCCCGATCGCGAGAACTCGATAATAGGTTATTTCATGGAAAGACGGAGCTGGCGTCACTATCTTTACAGAGGGTCATACATAAATGTGTTAGATTAGCATTTTGCATTGCAATTGACAGAAGAAGGGCACCATGACTGATTTTGAAGACGAGTTGACATAAAGGGGGTGCTGTACGGTGTTAGGATTAGGGCTGGGATTAAGAATTATTGTCGGTGTTTAGGAGTATGGTCTGGGTTAATAAGGGGGCAGAGTGATTAATTGTTGTGTTATGGATTATACAACATAAGAGTTTATGGTTAAAGTAATCCTGAGATCTTCTCTTGACTATTACCCATATCATTTTACAATTCTCTGTCTCTCTCTGTCATCTCTCTCTCTCTCTCAAATTATTATTGTGAGAGAGAGATACATATAAAACCCTTCCATCTTATCTTCCCTTTCTATCACCTTTTATTCCACCCCTTTCTCTTTGTATACATATCTCTCTCTCCATCATCTCTGCATATTCATATATACTTATCATGCTTATAGATCAATATTTCCTTTTCTCTCCCCCCGTTCCTCTACTACCTTTCATGTTATTCCCTCTCTCTCTCTCCCTTTATCATCTCTTCTCTCATTCTCTCCATCTTTCTCTCCATCCCTTTCTTTCGCACCCTCCCTCCCTCCATCTTTCTCTCTCCTCCCTCTATCTCTCCCCCTCTCTCTCCCTTTATCGTTTCTCCTCTCTTTCTCTTTCTCTCTCCCTCTCTCTCTTCATCTCTCTATCTCTCTATCTCCATCTCTTTCTCTCGCACTCTCTCTCTGTCTCTCTCTCTCTCTGTCTGTCTGTCTGTCTGTCTGTCTCTCTCTCTCTCTCTCTCTCTCCCTCTGTCTCTCTGTCTGTCTGTCTGTCTCTCTTTCTCTTTCTCTCTCTCTCTCTCTCTCTCTCTCTCTCTCTCTCTCTCTCTCTCCCTCTCTCACACCACCTCTTCAATCTTCTCTCATTCCATTCACCCCGCGCGCCAATCTATCAACCAACCAACCACCGAGTTGAAGTAAGCCATACCATGCGCGCGCGTTCAGGTTTAACCGAGATAAGGGGGGTTCACTGCGTGTAACATTAGCTCGCGGAAAGTGCAGCGTGCTGATTGTCCGCGCATGCATCTCAGCATCGTATTAGTACAACCGCCTCGAATACCACGCGTACTTGATGTCGACTCGGCAATTTGCTCACATTGAAGATTTTGTTGTAGATATTGGGCGGGAAATCTAAAGAATTTATCCGATTAGAGTGAACTTTTCCGCAGCATTTATCTATAAAGGGATAAAATCGTATTTATCCTGTGGACTGTCAGTATGTTCCGTGTGACGTCACAGAAGAAAGAGTCAGTAATCATTCTGATTGCTGCTACTACTGTTACTAATGCTACTTCTACTTCTACCACTGCTACTATTCATGCAAGTACGCAGACCGCTAACGCATTTCTGCTTTATCAACCACCAGGTATAGGAAGGCCATCTGCCTATTAAAACAATATGTGTCGTTTTCCTTCGATAATTTTTGTTTTATTGAACCCTGTATTCATGGTATTGAAGTAACCTCTATAAAAATACCTTTCGTTCATAGCAACCATATCTCTCGTCTTCCTTGGGCACTTCGTATAAATTTTATTTTGCTACTTCTACTTATATATACTTCCACTCCCTACTACTTCTACCACAATAACTACGATTACAACAGCAAATACCACTACTATTACTACTACAAGTGCTCTTACTACGTCTACTACTACTATAACTGAAATCGTTACTACTACTTCTACTAGAAGTATAACTCCTAACTCTAGATACATAAGAAGAGCTCTTTGCGTGACTAGTGTATTGACATGTGCTTCTTCAGCTCCCCCCCCCCACATCCTCTTTTTACATTTCCTGTTTCCATTGAGCGCTTGTATAATATTCATTCTGCTACGTTTACTTCTATGTACTAACACTACTTCTTTCAAAAGTACCTTTACTACTACTACTACTACTACTACTGCTGCTGCTGCTGCTACTACTAATACTGCTACTACTACTACTACTACTACTGCTACTACTATTACTACTACTACTACTACTACTACTACTACTACTACTACTGTTGCTGCTGCTGCTGCTACTACTACTTCTAATTCTATTACTAATAGCACTGCACTCGTATGTCACTTCAAATAAGCCCCCTGATACACCTACTGCTTAGATTAGAACTGTTACTCCCTGTGTTGACATGTGTCTGTCATTTAACGTCTCACCTTACCCCACCCAATTTATCCCATCTACCCCAAGCACCACCCCCCCCCCACACACACACACACACACACAAAATCCCCCCCCCCCCCGACAAAACAACATGCAATGGCACCACGCCATCCCTGCGCGCCTGCCGTGCCGTCGTCCCTAACGTGCTCAACATTGGGAGCTTAATGGATGCTGTATTACCAATACCGTCGAGGCACATTTCCTTCAATGCGACAAAAACATCCTGTTTAAGCGGCATTTTGGGACCACAGCAGCCCGCGGCGGTTTGTTGTGCTCGCGTGTTTTGACGTTATTCCTCGTAATGTCTTTTCTCCACACAGATCATACTGGCGTATGTATGATGCATTAGGGCTCACTCTATGAATTTTAGGAATATCATGACTCATTCGCGGGTGACATGTAAAACACAGAACATGTGAACAACATATTACACTGTATCTACTGTATGGTTTTGGTTGCATTGGCCAACCTGCACAAGAACATATGTCAAGATAATACAATATACGAATAAAATAATGTAGATACGTAGAATGAAATATCCATGTTTATAATTTAAGTAGAGAGAAAAACAATTAAGAGGCTACGAAGGCGATGTAAATGGAAATGCAAGAGAGATGGAGAGATGCGAATAGACATCGATAAATATTTTACAAAATATATGTATTTAAAATAAAAGTAAATAAATACATGGAATAACTTGTATTAATGTATTAATGAGTAGATAAGGCTAGTAAGCAGAATAACAAAGAGCACGGGACCAACATTGTGAGATGAAATTGTTAAATCTAACCAGGCAGCCAAAGTTAGTGTATAAAGGCCGAACTTAATGAATCAGTTAAAAGTAGGCAATCAAAGTTTGGTAACAGAAGTTATTAAAAAAAATTTAAAAATAGTTTGTGATCTTCATGCACGTAGCGCCTTATCAACCCCTATCTCTATCACATAGACACATGCACACTCACCTATGCACACACACACACACACACACACACACACACACACACACACACACACACACACACATACGCAACCAAACGTACGCACATATACATACGCACACATACAGACACACACATGCACACAAACCCCAAATACGCACATTTGCAGCTTTAATATATTTGCTAAAACCCTGCATTTCAAGCAAAATTAACAAACAAGGTGTGATAAACAGGCCTAAATACCACCGTTAAGGTTTCTTTATTCAGCCGTTATATATCATCATAAAGCCACATCTCATTCAGCAGTCCCGATACTAACTCATGCACAAGGGAAGTACACACGCACGTTCACACCCACACACGCACAAAATAATATCGATTTGTTTGTGAAAGGAATCCATATCACGGCTTCAATCGTGTTACTGTGCGTACTTCTGTTTGAGCTGTTACGGTTATTTTCATCAGATCGAGAACTCGTTTGCAGTTGGAGGAATGAGTAGGAGTTTGAGAGCGAATACGTAATGAATCTCAATGCCGCGAACTTGATATAGAACGTGACAGCCTGACAGGGGTGTTTGTAATTATACGCAAGTATGGTGACCAGGCATACGGTGCGTGCGTGCTGAAATTATAGAACATTTTCTCATCTAAATACTGATATTGTTAATAAATAACATCAGAGTTGACCTTATCTTGGACTGGCTTTGCCTCGTACATGAAAATGGTCAAGGCAATCTTAATTTCTCTTTCTTCTTGTATCACGTTTGATATGCTGTGCTGTTGGCAATTCATGTGAATGAATTTCTTTTAGGATCCGCTGTCATTCACCCTATCATCTTGGGAATGTTCGAATGGATTCAAACCAGCGGCGCAGCCATTTCTGAATACAGGAATGCATACTCCTCCGAACAATTTATCCTCCTGTACCCTAGTAACCTTTAAATACGTTCCCCTCTTACCTTTGCTTATCGAGGTATGACCCATGATCTTTAGGCCAGAGCGACGTCGTAATTCAATCCTGATTTGGCGGAGATCGACCATTATGAACAAATACACAACTACTAAAATGCCGGATTATTTCCGTCACCCCCCCCCCCCTTCCCCTGTAGGGAGTCAAAACCCAACTGTAGCTCCGCCGTTGATTTTAAAATTGTGTTTGTTCTTTTGTTGATGTCGTCTAGCAGGGAAAAATTACCATTCATGCCACTTCCTACCACATTTCTTGTTTGATGTACCTCAGGTGACATCGGAGAAGAGGATGGTTCCGTTTTGGGAAGCCCCCTTGTGACATTAGCGAAAAGAATGTTTGTTTCCTCTCCCATAGTCCCCCTCCAATTACCGGTTTTGGTCGTCGTTCAAGATAGTTCCAAGGTTTTATTGATATTAATGAGCGCACCTGTGAAATAAAAACAAACTAAAAGATACAATCCTCCTCCTTCTGGATGTCTGTTTCTATCTGTCTGTCTATCTCCCTTTCTCTCTCTTTCTCTCTATCTGCCGCCCCCCCCCCTCTCTCTCTCTCTCCTCTCCCTCTATCTCTCTCTCTCTCTCCCTCTTTGCCCCCCCCCCCCGCCACCCTCTCACTCTTCCCCCTCTCCCTCTATCGCCGTCTCTGTTTCTCCCTGTCCCTCCCCATCTCCCCCTCTCCCTCTTCCTTACTTCGTCTGCCCCCCCCCATCCCCCCCCCCCTCTCTCTCTCTCTCTCTTTCGGCCTCTCTCTCTCTCTCTCTCTCTCTCTCTCTCTCTCTCTCTCCATCACTCTCTCCATCTTCATCATTCCCTCCCTCGCTCCTTCTCTTTCATGTTTCATATGTTGCTTCGGATACTTCTATGTTATTCAAATCACTCCATTAACCTTTCCCAACAGCGAATCTCTCAGTATTGTTTGATTGACTTTATCACCCTTCACCTGCCGTCGTTTTTTAAAGGTCGCGGGCAAGAACGCGGTTTCTTAATTAAAACCCAAATGGCTCACCAAATCTAACCGTCACACCAAGTCAATAATGGGGCAATAAAAAGATGAGACAAAAATAAATATTAAACTTTTTCTTCATTGTCTGATTCAAACCATCAATCAAAATAAATCCGAGCATTGATATCAGACACGTACCAGACCATTTTGTGTTGATTACCTGGCGCTTTCATATTGCCACTTAATGATTGTGATAAACAATGCGAGGGGGCTGTTAGCGATGTGAGAGTAATGGGCAACCCACAGCCTGGTATCGGGGAATGAACAATAGAACAGTTAAGAGTAATGAGGCCGTTGTATTGTGATTGTGGTGGCGGTGGAGGTGGTGGTAGTGATAATGATATTGATGGTGGTAATGGTGGTGGTGGTGTTAATGGTGGTGATGGTAGTAATGGTGGTAATGGAAGAAATGGTGGTGAAATTCGTAATGGGGGTGATGGTGGTGATGTTGGTAATGGTGGTGTTGATGGTAACAACACGATGAATATAGTGGTGGTGGTTTTGTTACTGATTACTATGTTGATGGTGGTAGTGGTGATGGCATTTATAATGGTAAAGATTTTTGTAGCGGTGGTGGTGGTGGTAGTTAAGAACGGTGATGTTTGGTAATGGTGGTATGGAGGTGTTTTTTATACTGATAATTTTGTTGATGATGGTTGCAATGGAAGTGATGATGGTAATGGTGGTGATAGTGTCAATGGTTGTCATTTTGGTTGGTGGGCAGTGTTAAATCATGCATTGATAATCTTAGGTAGCCACTCTTAATATAATTAATGATTGATTCAATATTTACACCGGTACCGCCTATTCGACGTGTGGACTATGAACCTTTTCAAAACATACATTACCTTGTTGATCTGTTGCTAAGAAATCAAATTTTGTATGAAAATATGGATTATGTGTTTGACAGGCTAAGCAATGTTATACACAGGTTTCTATAGGGATGTAGAGCTTGAAAATGTCAAACCATTTTACGTCTTATTCAATGTAAAGGCAATATTTCGGTCTATTGAGTTGCGTTTCCCTCGATGCTAATGTTGGTTACCATGGCAACCTTTGTTGAGTGGGTGATATTGAAGTGCTGTGTCCCCATTAGAACCTTTTCGTTGATTGTCGACAGTTTCCCGTTCGTATGGCTAGAAATTAACCTTTCTAAAATGTTGGCCTTGTGATAGGAAAAGGTTTTGAGATGTGGAAGGGCGAGACACTCGACTTGTCTTTTATATATTCCCATTTCTGATCATGGTCGACCGGAATCCTAAACAGCGGGGAATCATTGATATGTTTTTCAGCTATTCAAAAATTATTTTCATTACACGAGGCGTTAATAATAAAACTCAGGCATGACATTTTTTTCTATTTCTATCTTTTGTCCTATTTCAATGAGTGATATTGTCAAAGAATTTAGCGTACTGAATCGATATACCATTGAACTCCTACAAGAGTAGTCAGATGAATGTAAACCTAATTGTAGTCATATGAAGTACCTTGTAACGTTCATGACAGTTCACTTCCCACTTGGTAGCCACTATATCAACCAAATTATTGCAAACGCAATGGAACAGACTGTAAGCACTAAGGGATGATTGATTTTTAATTGATTAATTGCCCGATATTCACAAATTATTTAGACAGAAAATCCATAGTTGTAGCCATATAAGGAGTTCAATTGAAAATCATTACAACAAAAAATGCCATTAACAAAACTAATCTATCCGCACTTACCATACTTACCATCTAAGTACCCATCAATCCTATCCCCATCGCAATGATTGAAAGCGTTAAAGGTGATGCTAATATAAAGAGCTTTTTAATACGCCCCCCCCCCTGCACTCCGTCACACGCGTACGAACCCACACACACACACACACACACACACAGATACATACACGCACGCACATATAAACACACACATACACGCACACGCACATACACATACACACACTTTTAAAAAAAACGCACAACTCAATCAAATTCCCTCTCTTCAAATTCCTCCCGTTTAAATGCCATTGATGCAATTGAACTAGAATAAGACCGATTGTGACTAAGCTGATAGATTCCCAACACGTGTACACCTTTCACCACAGAGCTCATATGATATCCCCCGACCATGCCGACTGACCCACAACCGAGTAGTCGAGGACAGTTTATGGTCAGGCGGTTTACCTTCTGAAAGAAAGAAAATTAAGAAACGAGAAAGGGGGAGAGGATGGAGTTTAATCGAGGCCGAAATTCAATGAAGTTGACAAGGGCTGGTCGTGACCGCATCGAAGCAGGCTGGGTAGACGGGGGCTCTCCGCTCGCCTTCTGTGTTTGACCAGTGATATTAGAGCTCTCATCCGGGTGCCAAGTACTTACTCAATTACGGATCGCTAATAATAAAGCTGCGACCACGTCACAGCTTCTCACCTAGTATTTGATCAGGACGACACTCAGTCAATACCGGTGCCAAAATAAATTGCTGCGTTACTCCCCGATCAGTCTGGCTATCTCTCGATTTTCCCGCTAAAAAGACCCCTTTCCGTGATTTGATTTCCGATCAAGTATTATGTTTTGCCCCTCGCTTTCTCCCTCCCTCTCTCTCTCTCTCTCTCTCTCTCTCCCTCCCTCTCTCTCTCTCTCTCTCTCTCTCTTTCTCTCTCTCAATTTCCTCGCGACACATATCCCGCCATATTGGGCGATAAAGGTCGCGGTAGCTGTACTACTTCTAAGAAGGGTGTACGGGGATTAAAACAATATCATGTCGGAGCATCATGTTGTCGCGTTTTCTGGGCCTCGTTCGGCGCCACTGTGTACATTCAGAGAAAATAAACCTCCCAACAATGAAGCCTCATTTCCGGCCATCATCTCGCGGGAAAGCAAGGACAAATAAAACGGTTTACTCGGTTGAGGACATAATGACACGAGCATGGGCGAGGATTTAATACCATGTCTTAAAGGCGAGGAGAAGAAGAAGGACGCTCAAAATGTGGCTCAAGAGCTTTCTATTTCTGTTTACTGCAATTATATAGAGATGTTATCTAAATGCTTATCATATAAATAGATCACCTGAGGACGATATATAACAACGGTATGATTACGATTTAAGAATGCATTTTTATGGCTCGTAATCACTGAAATTGGGGCCGTTGATATTTGAAAACCTTCTGACTGATTGCGCTGATTTGTGGACTAAAGTTAAAAGCATTTTGTGAAATACAGATTTGCTAGTTCATATTTCAAACTGTGGACTAGCATTAAAAAAGAAAATCTTTCATTGTTTTCAGGCCAAAGACGTTCCGATAGAAAAAAAAGTTCTCTTCTTGCGGTTATCGTCCTTTCTCTGTCCCTAATATAGTCACGTGATAGGTGTTACCTGATAACGTCAAAAGCTGATGAACGAGTTCAGAAGCTGACTCCGTTTATAAATCTCTCTCGTCAGAAGTCGACCTCATCATGTCGGATAAGCCGATAAACTTCCCTAAGACTCTTTTGCATAACTTCGCCAGGGACTTCAGTTTCTGGAAACACGGAAAGACTTGATGATAAAGCGGTGCACAAGCGAGGGACGGCGACAACATAATACAATTCTGGTAATAAACAGGAAACTCCCGCCGGGTGCATTTTTCATGGAAATAAGTAGCTCTATAAAATCCCCAATCATGTGTTCTTATAGGACCTTTCTTCATTATTCTGCCTCTTGTTGATCGGAGACGAAAGGGGAGGAAATTGGTAAACTTCTGTACTTCATTGATGTCGAACAAATCCGTGGCCTGATTTTGGATTTGAAGATGGAGATCCGTATGCATGAACAAATAAATTACATCTTCACCTTTCTTTTGGTAGATTGAAGGCTGCTCTATGATCTCTATAATGTTACTGATGATAAAACGCCCACATGGCCCATAACGGTCTATTATCAGTTCTTACGACCGACTTGCCATATTGGTTTGACATGAAGTAGCGAGAATATACTTCCATTGGTTTTCGCTGATTATGACTATCAACCATTCACAATTTATTTTCGTACCTCTTATAAAACAGGAAGGAAAGAGTTGTTTTGATGTTGTTTTGATGTAGCACGTCAACTTGTTAAACCCTTAACGTGCCACTTGTGAATCAATCATTTCACAATTTCTACACACAAACCCCAAAAAGCAGCATTTTTTGGCACACAAATGGTTACGGACTGCAATGTGTGACTTTATTGTAATATTTTGGCCCGAAATTACAAAGGAAAAATATTTTTACTCCGCTGATTAAACTATCCACGGACCATTTATTCCGCGGATTAAAAGATCCTTGGACTAAAGTTCAAAGTTTTTTGTGAGCTAGGAAGAGCTAGAACTTTAGTTTCAAAAATCGATTTAAAATAACGATTTTTTCCTGGGATCGCAGGCGATAGTGTAATACAGTCCAGCAAGCTCTCGGATTGGCCTCATTCTTGAAATTTCACCATCTCAGTCAGCTCCTGTGTTTCATGTTGTGAGATGACAATTGGCGTCTCATCGGAAAGTGAGCATGTTTTGCATGCATATGCTGGTACAGTATTTTTTTTTGCCTGGCAGCGGTTGGAAAAGTCCTCAAACTTAAAATATTAGCATATAAACTCTAGCCAGAAGTTGCATGCATACATCATTACATGATTAGATTATTTTGAAAATGATACTCTATGTGACGGATATTTCTAAAATCATTGCATCTAAGATTCTTTCAAAGGAGGTCAACAAATCAAATAACGCGATCAGCTCGTGACTGTTATCATCATAGAATGAATCGTTTATTCAATTTAATTCGATTAGTTGAGGTTCATTCATAAGATATGTCCTCAAACTCGACTTTCTCGAGACCAAGACCAGTTACAACGTAAGCTCATGATTGAATATACAAAATCATTGCATTTATTTATTGATATGTTATGAGATGCTATGGACATAAAATTTTAGTATGATGTATGAACTGTTGAATCTTCATTGAGAATATCAATTGAAAGAAAAATTTGATCTGGCAATCTGCAGTATGCTGATTGATTCACGCAGAGACACTGGAAGAGAAGGATACCTTGCTTCTGCTCCTCCTTCTGAATATCCTGCTTGGCATTCTGTTTCGGCTGTTTCTGATCAATGCTCGTCCATCTTCTGTCTCCCGGAATCCGGCTTGGTGGGTATTCCCAGGTGGGACGTAACAGATCCATTCAGTTTAACTATTCCACACGTATCTGGGCCTGCCCACAGTGATGAGTACATTTCTGTTACATTTACTGCAACGTTTGCATAAATCTCTTAAATTCCAATTATTACTTTTTGTCTCTTAAACAAACCAGCCAATGACAATAAAATATTGAAGAAATATATTAATTTGCACTTTACAACGTTTTGTAAGCTTCAGGAAATTTGCCTATTACAAATTTACCAAAGCACGTTGGTAACGAGACAGACGAGTTTGAAATACACTCGTCTGTCCCGCCATCAGTCTGATATGGCAATCTATGTACATGCTTAGTTTAGAAATTATATATAATAATGAACATTCAGAGCAGGATTTTAGCTGAAGTTATTTTGCAAGAAAGTCAACGCTCAATATTCAATATTTTGTTGGTGCAAGGTGGTCATCATTTCAAATGATTCAGTTGTGCCAAATACATGTATATCCTTTTACTGTAGACAGACACATCTAGATTAAAATATATTTCACAATTAACATAGCTAAAGGAGCAGAGTAAGTTTGTCTGATTCGAACGTCGTACCTAATATTATTCAAGGATAAAGGATAACCCGGGGCTTCGAAGAAAATGATCTACAGCACGAACCTGTCCTAAAAGAGCACATTTCCTGTCGGACCTTATGAGGGTTTTTTTTTTTGTTAGTTCCGAGACCATGCACAGATCCATTTTTGCTGCAATATTGTGGTAGATTCATACGTACTAAAAGTGTTATGGGGGATACCTCGTATCGCAACTGTCGTCGTGGGGTTATCGGTTACCGTTCGATATTCCGAAAGTTCGTTTATTTCGAAGGTTCGTTATTCGGAAGGTTCGTAATTTCGAAACACGTAAATTGCCTATACCTCGATGCTCGAAAATGAAAAAGGGTTCGTTAATCCGAGCATTTGTCGCGTAACGTTCGGAAAAACGAATCTTCGGAATAACGAGTGCTTCCCCGGTTTTCACCAACTAGGAAGCATGGTTAGCTTATCTCTGGATAGTAGCGATGCCGGTTCACGTGGTACCATGTTCACCATCAACCAACTTTGAAACATCGAATAAGAGATATCCTGAAAACGAACTTAAGATTTGAGTCACTTAGATACCTGAAGTCATTTCGGCTCAAATCCCATACAATCCTTAACTGTGATTGACCTATTAGTACAATTCTGCCCTAATCTGACAAAAGAAAGCAACTAACAAAAGAGACTTTTCTTGTAAATGAGCAAAATGTGTCTGTCACTTGCAATGGCATCAGTACAACACCACTTCGTGTTAGATTGAATATCTCGCAGCAGGATTAATATTTTTTGTCCAGATTTTGGCCGTATGCATGGAATGCCGGGTACAATCTAAGAATACCAATAACCCATATTTGAGTGATTTGTCACTTGCTTCCTTTTGTCAGAGTAGGGCAGAATTGTACACTGACATCGATTTTCAGCATGCCAATGAGCACATTTATGTCAGAGAGCTTTAAATTTTCTCAGAATACGACCTCAGTAATTTGGTGGATGGGATGAGTAAAACATGTACAGATCTTACACAAGTATGCCAATGATACATAATATATACTATGATATAACATATATATGTATGATATAACATGTTTTGATATAATATATGTGATATAACACATTTATTTTTGTATAAACACCATGTGTGAATTTACATAATCTCAAAGCCTTCCTGTATCGAAGAATTAGACTTCGGTAAACAAGTTCACCAATTAAGATGAAACCATATTTTCATCACAATTCTTCAGCAGGAAATACGAAAATAAACTTTGAATGCGAGCTTCTTCGCAGTGATCGACCATCAGGTTCTGTATAAGTTCATATTTTCAAGACAATTTACTATGTTTGCCTTTCTTTAGTGCATTACGTTTTCCTCTTTTTTGGTCTATTTTCGTGGGGAATGTCAAAGTTATCATATTTCCATCAGTGCTGTTGCAGTTTGTATGTAGGTTTCTCGGTCAATTTTAAAAGCATGTTATTTTGATTTAATGAAGCGTCGAACGATTGTTAGGGAAAAGGGTTGCGACCGTGGACTGTCATTTAAACTTTCACGTTGAATATTTTTCTTCAAATCCCGAAGGCATAATTTGGTCATTTGCATTTTGGATACAAAGAAAATCATGATTGTGACGTAAACGTACTGCGGTACTGAGGTATGAAATGTTTTTCAATGGAATGGCAATCTGTGGGACATTGATAAAAAAAACTGTTATGGACAATTAATGAATTAGTCATGTTATGTTGAGAATAGACTGTAATAGAAAATGAGGTTAATTGAAATCAACGAGCGACCCACATTAATCGAAAATTGGTTGACCGATTTGACTTCACACTTGAGTAGGGAAAACCTATGTATTAGCACATACTATAAGTAAAACATGTAGTCCAGTTAATCACTGATAAAAGAAGAGTCAGAATTGCCTTTTTAAATGATCTTTTCATGTGATATCGTTGGAATACAAGTGATCTGTTTAGCTTGTGATTTAATCCTGTGATCATTATACCATTCATTAATTGCTTAGAATTTCATTAGATTTTCGTTTGGACCAAGAACTATCAGGCGTTTGTAATGAATTACACAACATAAACTCCTACATCACGAAAAATGTGATCATATCGACAAATATGACTATGCAAAAGAAGATTTTTATAAACACACATTCATGTTCTTTGACATGATGTCAATGGTTCTAGCTGCCTTTAAGATATTTAACTTTTCATCAAAGCCTTTGTGTTTCACATAAAATTTTGCTCTATGTGATTTGTGTGTAATCCACAAGTTGCACGCTAACACGGCTAATGTTTAATGATAAGGTTATTTGGATGCCTTAGATGTGAAAAACACACAAGTAGCAATTTCCTAATGTATAATACTCGCTTATTCGATAAAGTTCAGTATGCAGAGAATTCTTGTATTTTCTTTTTAGAAGTCTGTTTTTAGCATCTCAATGATGAATCAATATTTATTGATACTACTTTATATCACACGCATACCTCAGATTTTCAATGCATCGATTCACTTACAATAAACAATAATACGCCTTTTCAGAGGTAGAACAATGTGATTCTTTTTCAAACACGTACAACTTGACATTCTTTGCGTTGGGTTGCTTGTAGCCTTATATTCTTGCATTCTTGTTACAGTCGTTTAACTCTTCAGGCTTTTCCTCGAATATACCTAAAGATTTCCATCACTCATTGAGTTTTCTTTTGCATCAATGTACCCTGCTTTGCGACTAGTTGCTGTTCAAAGGAATATATAGACTAAAAGATAAACCTGAAAGGGAATCGCATTATTAACGGATAATTGCATGATCAGATAAGTCAATCTAAGAGGATTTGCTCCGATCTGCTCGCATAATAGTCTATCCGAAATTGATCAGTAACTATGGTAACGCTGAGTATGAGGATGCAGGTATCTAGGTGGAAATGCTGGTGAATATCAAAATATGGAGGAGAAGCAGATATAATGCCAAGATGTTTTCGAGCTGAAAAAAATGCATGCATTTTTTTAGGATATATTTTTTTAATTCTCTTGACAATGTAGCGCAAGTTTCGAACAAAAAATAAATCAAATTGATCCATTTTGGTCTGTCTTTAAACCTTCATCGTCTATACTATTCATTTTATTTATTGTGCAGTTTATATCTATCTTTGTCTGACTGTGTCTTGTTATATGTGCTCTCTCTCTCTCTCTCACTTTATCTCTCTCTCTCTCTCTCTCGCTCTCCCCATTCGCTATCTTCTCTCTGTATCTCTTTGTATCTCTTTATTTCTATCTCTAGCTAGTGTACCTTAATCCTAACTTATAAGTATTTAGTGCACCCGTCTTGTTAATGACAGTTACATTAGGCGGATGACTAAACTCAGATAAACGATCAACCCATTTTAAGATAGACACTGACATCATGTACGTATTTCGGCATGTTAACCTTGTCAAGCAAACTTTACAAAATCGAGCTCTGTGCATTTTCCACGATGACCTTTATATCGAATCTCAATTGAAATGTATATACCATGTGCTCCAGAGGATATAAGAAATGTAGAGAGAGTTAGCGGTTACTCTCACGAATGAGTTAAAAAATAATTGCGATCAAGTCCACTCAATTCTAATCGAATCACAAGTAGGACAATTTGACGTGTTTTGCTTATTTGGCAAGGGCAGATTCCGAGGTATAATATTTGAGAGATAAATCTGACTCTATGAAAGTCCATTTCAGGAACGCTGATAAAGTTAATGTCGAGTTATTAGTTATAAATTAAATATCTTTAATATATGTCTACATAGGTTCCAACTTTTGATTGTGGACCTCTGAGCGCGTTACCTTTTACACTCGTATGTGAATGACGTTTCACGCGGAATACGTTTAAATACGAAACATGGCGACCGCTAACGCTTCTAACTTTAGAAATCTACACCAAAGCGCAGTGACGTCTCTGAAAAATTGGGAATTCATTAGACATGACGGAACTATGTGTTTAAGCAGTGGATCTTAATATGATAGTTTTTTACACGCTCATTGCGACCCTGTGCATTTCAAGATAAAGAATCTGTGCGTTCTTAATGTTTCACAAGCATAATGCTTGAACGCACTGAGAGCGCAAAGAACTCAGTAGAAGCGTATTGAGGTCTTCCGTCAGGTAGACTCCGTCAGGTAGACCGTTAATTTTTGGTATTGGGCGCACTTAGCGGGTAGGAGGAGCTAGTGGACTGACTAGGTCTCAAGTGAGGACGAAGTACCAGTGACTTGGGTGCATTGAGATGGCAGGTATGTGACATCAATTCCATCACCATAGGAATCATCTCAATGTATTTTGGTGCGCTTAAGTCGTTGTGGGTGCGCTTTTATTGAGCGGACGCTCTTGTGTTTGATGCTCAGGGCAGTTAATGGTGACCCTTTTCCGTCTTTAACATTCTTCAACTTGTCACTCAGTGGTTCTAGGATATTTTATCGCGCTTTGTGCCACTTCCTCCGTACTTTTTTTGTGGGAGCGCCAGTGTGATTCTGGGTAGGTGTGACAGCCTTGTTACGCACGCACGCATGCTTGAAAGACACTACCGATTTACCGATTGATCGTGCGTTCCGCGAAAGTGCGCACAGAAAGGTCATGCGCTCATCGCTCGTTCAGTGGCACGCTGGGCGCGAAAGTGTTTTAAGAGTAGATTCGACCCGACATTCCCCGTCATATCGGATAACATGGGTGTTATCCGAACAGCATGCAGGCAGACAGCGGCTGCTACTGGGAGGAATGGCGGGGGTCACCGGCGGGATGTGGTGAACCCGGGACGCTTTCTAGAACATTTCTTCCCGAACATTTCAAAACAATTTGGGGAGAAATAGGACGTTCTATTTGATGTTAACGTGTCGCGACGGATGGCGGGTTTTAAATAGATTATATAGGTTTTCTGGTCACGGGGTATTGCGTCTCCATCGATATAAAGGTTATGTGGAGGAATGGAATCAGGAGAATTAATGGAAAGAAGACACCAATGAGGTGGGAGCTACCCTATTCGTAAAGTTCTCTAAAATATCTTCCCATAATACAAAGGCGGATAATGGGCATGTATGTATGTACACATGATATATATTCCGTTTATCTGAACTTCAAATAGCAAGAGAGCAAACAGTTTTGTTCTCATATCTTAAAGCCGGCATGGGACCAATTTGATTAAACTTTGAAAAATATCTATCAGTTTGAGACGTAGTGAGTGAGAAAGGGCCCATGTTGTAGCCACGCTCTTTACCCCTCTAACTAAGGAAACGTTCACACTGAAGGATTTTGCCGTTGCCGCTCGCCGCCCGCAGTTTGACGCCGGTGTTTCCACGGCGCGGCACACGACGGAAATACCTACAGTCAACCTGTTGTTAATGCCAAGGCAGTTTACGTTTTATCAGAGGGCAGCAACTCCCGCGGAGGGCCCAGTGGAAAACCCGTTGTGGCAAGAGATAGCGGCACATCGCACTCGTCTGAACAAATGTTTCTACATGCCCTTCCAATTTGTGCCAACTATTTATTTATTTTGTTTTTTTGTCTGGGTGCAACCAGATGGGAGAGGCATTGCCCACGGGCCTGCTGGTGATGAGGTTACGGTCGTTAGGCTCGTTATGTCCTGATTGATGATGGTAATAGCCCTGTGGTCATGGTGACCGGATCGTCATGCCGGGCCGAGGCTACCGGCATGTTAATCAATTAACGATGATCAACATAAACAATGGGATGCGCTTCGCGGGTGTCTTTTCATGGATGACCTCAGCACTCTTCAAGGACCCCCCCCCCCCCTTCTGCTCTGTTAGTTTGTTCCTCATCCATGCTGTCACCATCATCAACATAATGTTATAAGTAGTAATAAAAGAAAACCAGTAGTGGTAGTAGTTGCAGTTGCAGTAGTAGAAGAATCAATAATAGTTGTAGTAGTAGTAGAAGTAGTAGTAGTAGTAGTAGTAGTAGTAGTAGTAGTAGTAGTAGTAGTAGTAGTAGTAGTAGTATTTCTGCCAGAAGCATCATGCATGTTTAATGACACTGAATGGCAGTTGGTAGTGGATTGACACGGGAGATGCATAACTGCTATTGTTTTGTTCTAAATTAATCATCTGATACACACAATTTTGTATCCTTACTTGTCTAAAAGTTAAAATCTCATTAAATATTTTCAGGATTATTACAAGAAACATGATTGATGAAATGTCACAAAACCTGCTTTAAAACAAATGGCATTACTTGACTTTATAATGTGTCAATGTGATGTTGATTCTAGTTGTAACCTATTTCTAATCATTTTGCCAAAAAAAATTATGACAACTAGTAGTTAAGTAGTAATACTTCTACTTTTACTTATGGTAATAACAACAGTAACAATTGATCTTGTAAAAGGAGATTGTTCGCATCGATGAGGTTACTCTTGGTAAAGACCGTATCGGTGCCATCATCATTGTTATGCCATGTATGTTCGGAGCAAAACCTACATCAATATTTGCTCAACAAAATGTATAAAGTGGGATGTAACCCTTTACAAATCATTGCACGCAGCGACAGAAAATCTGCCTCTCCCCGAGCAGTATAAATATCTTATCCCATATCTTAATCATGAACTACAAGCGGGAATCTCTCCTCCGCGCGCCCCATTGGGTGATTAAAGCGCTACTTAGAGAGGCCGTCGCTATCAAAACCATCTCGCTCGTGCTTGAAATACGCCATGACATCGACACATTATGGACACAACTCCCGGGATGCGCTCTCTCTCCGGCTTAGGCTGGCTTCAAGGTTTTGGGGCATTAATAACCTAAATTATTTGATAAAGGTATCTGGCTGGAGAATGGTATTCATTCTTGATATCTTCCTCAGCTCACCCCAACATGTGGAAAGGACTAAGATAAGAGAATAATAACTTGACTAGTCTTATGTGTACTCCATTTTATTTTTCCATTTGGATTAAAAAGTCCAACAGCCTGAAACCTAGGCTACCACAGGCTGCGCTGGATATCGAGGGGAAGTGTTGGAATAGCAAATTGAACACTGATACATACACTGAAATGTGTGATAGCATCTCTTGTATTTCATGCACGACAAACTTCCGTACTTATCTCCTGCATCCTCCCATTGCTTGCGGGCAAATTATTTTGAGCTCACACTCGGCTGGGAGCAGAAATAAAAAAAAAATATATATATATTCTTGAAGATATAGAAGGGTTACAAAATCAAAAGTCAGGTCAAGGGGAATAAACCCAAATTCAGCACTTTTATATAATATGTTAATTCCATTAATCGTATGTTTTCTGTGTGTCTGCTCTCTATCTCTTTATCTACATGCTCTATCGTTAATATTTTCAGGTGGTCTGTTGTAATCGACTGATCACCTCTAGATTTCGTTAGAATTTTCTTTCGTAATTAATTTATTTATTACATTGTACTAGGTGGCTTGTCTTTATCGACAGATCACCTTAAGGTCGTTAAAATATTCTTATTTCTTATCTTGTATTAGTTCGTCACAACAGATTCACCTCTAAATTTCTTCAGATTTGTCTTTCTTTATTATAACTATATATCTATTTTTTTATTCTTTTATCCACAGATCACCTTAAGGTCGTTAAAATATTCTTATTTCTTATCATGTATTAGTTCGTCAAAACAGATTCACCTCTAAATTTCTTTAGATTTGTCTTTCTTTATTATAACTATATATCTATCTTTTATTCTTTCATCCCCATTTTATACGTCACATATAACTCATAGTCGCATAGATCATTTCGCTTGAAATCGTAGTAGTTTTTTTTTATATTAATAGAATCTTGTTTTTAAAAAGGCTCTCATGGTCATAAACCTTTGAATTTCAAAATTTGAACATAAAAGTCAAAATAATGCATATCGGCTGGAACTTTTCCACAAGTATAATGTCTCGTTTATTATCATTTTTTCTCACTCTTCCTTTCAATCCAATTTTTGAAATGTGAACACAAAGAAATAACAAAGCCGCCGGAGAAGAAATGTTTATCGATATTTCTGTCTTAGACCTTTATCAAGCATGAATCATTCTTGATTCCTAGAAAATGTTATCGATATTTCGGTTTTAGGCTTCTATTAAGGTATGAAACATTCTTGATTCTTCATTCTTGATAAACATGATAAAGTTCGAAGAACGACACATCGATAAACTTGTCTTCTCCGGCGTCTTCACTAATGTGTTTCAACTCGATGTTGACAATGGACAAAAGCACCCACTTAAATTAAAAATGACGAGAGGAGGAGAAGAGAAATAGATAAAAAGAGGGAAAGAGAAAAAGAAAGAAAAAGAGAGAGGGAGAGAAAGAGAATGGGTAGAAATGATTATCGAAAGAAAGAAATAAAGAGAAAGAGAGAGCGGGTGAGTAAACGGAAGAGAGGGGAAAGAGAGAGAGAGAGAGAGAGGAAAATAGAAAAAAGTGACATTGATGTATATCTTTTTTAATATAAAGAAAGAGAAAGGGGAGGGAGAGAGAGAGAGGGGGGGGGGAGTGAGTGGGGGTGTTTAAGTTAAAGAAAATTATCAAGTAAATGGGGAAAAAAGCAAAATAAATTGTTTCCGCCGAGCTCGAACCAGGGACCATGCGCGTGTGAAGCGCACGTGATAACTACTACACTACGGAAAACACTTATGACTCAAATTACGTAACATAAATGGAAACTTTTTGACAATCTGCCAGGATAGGTTTGATAATCTTAAGTTCATTTCTTTACTAAATACAAAATTAAAGCTCTCCAAAGTTTATACTTTCATATTAACTAAAGAGTAGTTTGAATACAGTTTACTCCTATTTGTATGTTTAACACGCAACGGTGCTTATTGGGTCTGACAGATTATATCATTAGCGACATGCTGATTATAAATTCAGGAGTTTAGAAGATACTACATAAATCGCATAAAATATACACCTCATCCTTATAATCATGATAATAACATGTGATAGCCCTTCTTTATTTGTGGGAATATGAAGAAAATTACTTTGCGAGGTTAACATGGTTAATGTAACTCTTAATACGCCAATGACACATTTTGTACAAACCCTTCACACATCTCCCATAACCCACGACTTGGACCATAGTTCACACACGCACACTACAGCACAGGCTTCACCCAAATACTAGTATACCACATCATGTATGTCTCTTTGGTATGTTAAATAGCTCCCGTTTCAGCAAATATTTATTTCATTCTAAGAATGGGCTCACGTACAAAACCAATCATATTTTGCGAGATTTCCCCACAGACTCGGTCCCATCGTGCGCCCCGAGCTAGGGGAGGGCGGGCATGCCGGTCCCGCTTTTATTGAGCTCGCCCTTCACGCCGCCGTACACTGGTACTCAGCCGGGGAAAAGAGGGGAAATGAAGAAATGGTGAGAAATGAAGAGGGAGAGAGAGAATGAGAGAGAGGGGGAGAGAGAGAGAGAGAGAGAGAGAGAGAGAGAGAGAGGGAAAGAGAGAGAGAGGGAGATAGAGAATTGGGGGAGCAGGATTGGATGTGAATGTATGAAAGACTGAACTGAAGGAGAGGGAGCGAATATGTTCACACGGTGTTATGACTATTGAGAGTACAGGAAATGAAGAAATAGAGAGAGAGAGAGAGAGAGAGAGAGAGAGAGAGAGTGAAAGAGAGAGAGGGGGGGGGGATGAAAGAAAGAAGAAGGAGAAAGGGAAAATACTGAGGGAGGGAAGGGGTGCGTGTGAGTGTATGAAAAAGGGAAGGAGGGAGCTATTGCCTATAGAGTATAGATCTGGGTTAATGAAGAAATGACGAGAAATGGAGATAAAGACCCGGAAAGAGAGAGAGAGAGAGAGGTAGGGGGAGATAGAATGAGAGGGGGGGTGTCAGGGAGAAATAGGGAGGAGAGAGAGGGGGAGGGGGGGGGGAGTAATTAAAGAGAGAGAGGGGGGAGGGTAGAGAGGAATGAGAGAGAGAGAAAGATAAAGATAGAGAGAGAGAGAGAGAGAGGGGGGGGGATGAGTGGGGCAAGAGAGCGGAGGAATGAGACAGAGAGAGAATGCGAGTGTATAACTGAAGAAGTGGAGGGGGATCAATATCCCAGCAAAGGGAAATGGAGAAAAGTATGGAAGGTAGAAGGAAGAGAGAGAGAGGGGGAGAGAGAGAGAGAGAGAGAGAGAGAGAGAGAGAGAGAGAGAAGGAGAATAAGGGGGGGGGGGGGGGACTGGTGGATATATATTATTTATTCTCCTTCAACTGCCATCTGCTTACAGCACTTCGGCTACCCTGGACCGCCACATTTCCCGACCGTGTGCCCTTCTGACACAATCTCTGTAACTCAGCCTCATCCACCCATTAATGTCGTCTATCCTTTGAGTACGTGGTCGCCCTCGTCCTCACTTTCCATTAAACCTTCCTTCCAACAGCACTCAACAGCACTCCTTGAATTCTAATTTTGTTGATTTGCTGCGTTTAGAAAAGATAATCTGTTGAATGTCCCATAATACCTACACGACCGTTCGCCTTTTCTTACATTGGTATGTTATGGTATTCGATATGAATTTGGTCGCATACCGTTGGTGATGATAAGAAGAAAGTGTGGACAATGCCATTCAAAACCAGTATGAATTTTATTAAATGAAATTGATGAACACGTAGACATTAGGATTGTGCACCTTACACGCCTTAACGGTATACGTTTGCACGCCAGAAGCGAGTTGTTTCGAACGTCAAAATAGCGCATTTATCAGGCCTTTCGGAAGATCCCTCTACTCCAATGAAACGGCTGACCAGCTTGGTAATCAGAAAATAGCAACACGGAGAGATTTCTTTGATTTAAGCGATTGCAAAACGCGTGCAAAGTAAAACCAGTGAGTGGCAGCAACCCACTGCCCCGTGAGAACGTAGCATATTGAAGGCATCACGTCTTAAGTTGCGTCAATCTTACCAGTCAAAACATATGACACTATGGTCAGACTTTCGTCTGCATATACATATTTTAAAAAGATTAGACAGCTGCTCTGCCCTACTCTGACAAAAGGAAGCAACTAACAAAGGAGACTTTTTCTTGTCAATGAGCAAAATGTGTCTGACACTTGCATTGACATCAGTGCAAGACCACATCATGTTAGATTGAATATCTCGCAACAATATGAACATATCTTGTCCATATTTTGCACATATGTAGGGAATGCTGGGAACAATCTAAGAGTACCAATAACCCAGATTTTAGTGATTTGTCACCTGCTTCCTTTAGACAGAGTAGGGCAATGCTGCATCCCCTATTACTAGACCATTGAGGTAGCAACTCATGTTTTTTCTCCAAGCGTTACGGGAGAAAATTGGAGCATGGTTCTGTTTTCATCAAGGTAATCATTTTCATACGTCAGTGAATTCTAAGAATTAGTCGCGCTTAGAGATGTTTTTATCAATCATTATTTCTATTTTCTCGTGTTATAAAGTTATCACCATACACAGCAAAGAATCATTATATCACATAGCTAATATCTTCATTCACATTAACTCCCATTTCAGACCGCTGCTCTTACTCTCCGCCGTTGTTCATTGCACTAGTATTCCAAGTCAGCTTAAAATGGCCACTTTACTTTCCTACGATCTGCCTCAAATTGGTCCCTTAAATGTCCTGAATTATATATTTATATATTTTAATATTCTTCCATAATGTTTTTTATGTTATCTTCTTCTCCTTCTACTTCTTCTTCTTCTCCTTTTTCTTCTTCTCCTCCTTCTCATTCTTCTTTTTCTTCTTCTTCTTCTTCTTCTTCTTCTTCTTCTTCTTCTTCTTCTTCTTCTTCTTCTTCTTCTTCTTCTTCTTCTTCTTCGTCTCCTCCTTCTCCTTCTTCTTTTTCTTCTTCTCCTTTTTCTTCCCACTCTTCTTCTTTTTCTTTTTCTTCTCCTCCTTCTCCTTCTTCTTCTTCTTCTTCTTCTTCTTCTTCTTCTTCTTCTTCTTCTTCTTCTTCTTCTTCTTCTTCTTCTTCTTCTTCTTCTTCTTCTTCTTCTTCTTCTTCTTTTCCCATCCTCCTTCTTCTTCTTTTACTTTTTTCCTTTTTCTTTTTTTTTCTTCTTCTTTTTTTCTTTTTCTTCTTCTTTTTCTTCTTTTTATCCTTTTTCTTCTTCTTGTTCTTGTTGCTGTTTTTGTTGTTGTTGTTGTTCTTCTTCTTCTTCTTCTTCGTCGTCTTCTTCTTCTTCTTCTTCTTCTTCTTCTTCCCTTTCTCCGTCTTCTTCTCTTCCTTCACATACGGGTTCTTTCTCTCCTCCTCCTCCTCCTTCTCCTCCTCCTCCTCCTCCACCTCCTCCTCCGCCCCTATCTGCCTATCCTCATCTTCTTTCAACCCTTTCGCCACTCGAGATCTTTTTGACCCTACTTCTACCCTTCTCCTCTCTCCTTCCAACAATCGTTAATGTCAGTGGATGATCAATAACCGACGGTGAATTTCCGGTAGAAGTTATTCATTCCTGGGCACGTACGGGATCACATGCGCATATCCATTGACCGCACGTGCTCCATATTAACTCTTTCCACACCAGACAAAGTAAAGCTCTATGAAATTTACATATGCCACTCGTGAACTAATTAACACGTAGCACGTAAATCCTTAACCCGTTGAGTGTTAGGTGAACGGCTGTTCTGTGGTAATTATGTGTATTTTGTATCAGTTATCCTTGCTCTGTTAGATTACCAGGAACGTGTGGCTCTTCGGAATTAAAATTTTACTCTTGATTGGATATTGACGATCTAATTAGCATATGAATTGAAAGGGATAAGGAGTTATGCTCGCAACTACGAACAGAATGGGTTGACACTTTTCCAATTACAATAATTAGTGTCTGCATCATGACCTTCGCTAGAAATGTTACTAGTAATAGGATGAACAGTATACTTCCCTATTCCCTCGTCAGGGCTTCAATGGAGGAAGTTGACATAGGAGTACTAGTAATGTAGGCGGTAGAAGTAAAGGAGAAGTTGGAGAAGTAGAAGAAGAGGTAGTGATAGAAGTATAAGTAAAAGAAGAAGTATGAAAAGTAGTAAAAATGATAGTAGTAGTGGTGTGGTAGACGTACCAGTTTATCTATAGTAGAATTAGTAAAAGTAGTAGAAGTAGTAGAAGTAGTAGTAGGAGCTCGGTAGTAGTTGTAGATTTAGTAGCAGTAGTAGTTGTAGTAGTAGTAGTAGTAGTAGTAGTAGTAGTAGTAGTAGTAGTGGTATATTTATTTGTGTAAGTGCAATAGCAACAATGCCATTAGCAGTAGCAGTAGTAGTAGTGAAATTCTTAAAAAAAAAACATACACCATAACTTAACATAACTGTGATCTATACATGACTTCTGTCTTAGAGTATTCAGAGTATTTAGAGTATTTTCTATATATACAGTATTCCAAAAATCCAAATTGTTAAAACATCATCAATCATATGAATAAGGTGTGTCTTTAGCACAAAGAAAAAATATCTATCTTCAAACAGATCCGTAAACATTTGCTTTCATTTCTACCAAATTCCTAATAATAGGAATGTTCATGTCAAAGTTTAAGAAAGCTTTAATTCTAAGGGTGTCATTCATATATGTTTCCATCAGCAATGCAGGTCCCAGAAAGCAATATTTTGACTGGTTCGGGAGACCCCCGTGAATTCTGCTATACCACCTTTATAGACCAAATCATTTCAGGTTCTCTACGATTTATCGCCATGTTAAGGAGGAGCTTCGCAGGTTGTTAAGTTTTGTCATTATCGTTTCATTAGGGATCTAGATCCAATGTTTATTTATATCTTATTAGAAGAACAGGGTTTTTCTTCGAAATCCATCCTAATGACAACATGATTTGGTTTCCAGCTGGCGTTCCCCCCGAAATTGCGGGACGGATGATCCAATCTTCCCATCAAAATGGAAATTATGCCTCTTATTCAAGGATTCATTTCAAACGCCATCCAATTCTTCCCCAGTATCCTCTACCAGCATGAATGTCCTCGTAGTACGCAATCTTTAACATTATTCTCCTTTAAAGCGTTTTTCTTTTCATCATAGACGGACGATGAATGTTTGAAATCTGAAACGTATTGCTCGACTTTCTGATCTAGTTTCTTCACTTAATATCGCTACCCCCTCCCCTGATAAGAACAATATAGCTTGATGAAAACCTTGTCTATGCTCTATATTGTGCGTGGTTTTTTTTTGTGAAACCCGTTATCTGCCTCTTTTCTTTCTGTCCTGATCGTTTTGAATTCCTATCAGCACCCCATCTCTATCATCCAACCCGCCCCCCCCCCACCCCCTCTCCCTTAACCCGCACCAGTCCTCTCCCCTCTCCAAAAATAAAAAATAAAACTTGATGTGTACCTCGTCTATGCTCTAAATTGTGCGAGGTGAATTTGTGAAATCCGTTACCTGTCTCTCCTTTTTTTTCTGCCCCTTTTTGGAATTTCTATCTGAAATCCTCACCCCCCCCCCCATCGCCCCACCCCTCTCCCTCTCCAAAAAGATAAAGCTTGATGAAAACCTCGTCTACGGTCTGTCGCGCGTGTGGCTCATAAAATATGAGTGAACACGTCCGTCCTCTCCACCGGCTCATTTTCGGAATTATCAATCAAAACCTGGGAGGGGAAGAAGCAATAAATCTCTGGACGGCGAGCGAAATGAGGTCCCTATATAAAGAAGTCTAATCCAACATGCCCCCATCAATCATTCCTCATGAGTTTTATTAATAAAGGAATAAAGACGAATGACTCCAATCCTTCAAGGTAGTTCGTCGAGTGTCAGCATAGTCAGGCGCCGATTTCAAATTTATAGATGATCAGGAACGGGGAGAAATTTTGCAGACTTGGTGAAAATCTATCAGATTCTTGGTCAGTTCTTATCAGGGCAAGGAGTCTCTCAACCTAGTTGCCAATCATTCCATTTCGCACGATTTGATGAATTTCTGATTTTTTTTTCTTTCCATGATGAGCTTTTGGTGGAGATTGATCTTTTAATCAAGGTAGTCGTGGTTGGCATTTTAAACCTTGGCAAAGCGCATTTCCCTGCCTGTATGATTGCAATCGGTCTTTTTTCAATCAAGAGCCGTTTTCCTCTTCCCACTCATCCGCAATGTCTGTGGTCATGATCACCCGTAAGGTCGGAGCTTACCTGCGTGAAATGGTGCGCATTGGTGGTATTAACTATATACCATCAACTAACAACTATACATTATATAGTTATTCCAAGTTTCATGGGATTATCAGTAAAGATACAACATGACACATTTCATAAACTGATCGTAGTAGTTGTAGAAGTAGTCATAGTAGTAGTAATTTTGCCATGGGTTCTCGATGTAAGAGAGTGTAAGGGGGGGGGGGGAAGGGTTGCTTATCGCCAGCCCCCCCCCCCCCCCCCCTCTCCCCAGCCCCAGCTTCCTGTGACCCGATCCCATGAAACAGAGAGTGAGAAATATAACGGGGGCAGGTGCAGAAGCTTATCATATGCAATGCATTTATCTTATAGATTCACAAGTAATTCTTTATCGGCCAGTTGAAATCTATGATTCCATAATTCATCAGGACCAACTTTACATAATTCTGTTATTTGTATGAACAGTTGAGAAATCTACTCACTTAGGAGTGTTCATCGTCTTGTTTATCCGCTTCTACGCTGAGTATTAGTAGTAGAAGTTATGTTAGTTGTAGAACTAATAGCAGTAGTAGTAGCAGTAGTAGTAGTAGTAGTAGTAGTAGTAGTAGTAGTAGTAGTAGTAGTAGTAGTAGTAGTAGTAGTAGTAGCAGTAGTAGTAGTAGCAGCAGTAGTACTGGAAGTAGCAGCAAGAACTGTAATAAACTGGTAGATCACTGAAAAAACTTATCAATTGATTGAACTGTCAATATAAAGATAAACTGAAGGTTGCATAGATGTAAAGATATGTAAATAGTTGTGGATTATACTCTACTTCAGTCTGAAGGGAAGAAAAGAAAAAGGTCTAGATGTCAAACCAGATAGAACTAGCCGCGACAAAGACAAGTATTTGGCAGATCTTGACTACGAAGATGACATTGCCTTAATAGCAAAATATATTCGTAATGCGCAAGATTTGCTTTCATCTGTAGAGAATGCTTCAGCAAAGGTTGGTCTGTTTCTGAACCCAAAGAAATCCGAGTACATGACAGTAAACGAAGAGGCTGATCATCCTCCAATCATCTCCAGGAAAGGCTTACAAATCAAGGAAGTAAACGATTTAAAATATGAAGGATCTTATGTTGTAGACTCCAAGAAATACTTTATGTCACGCAAAAGTCAAGCATGGAATGCATGCAATAAATAATATCACATTTGGCAGTCTCAAATATCAAGATCTGCAAAAGCTAATTTTTTTAGGGCCTGCGTCGAGAGCATCCTTCTTTATGGTTCAGAGACATGGACCATGAAGAAGGCACTACAGGACCGTCTCGATGGGACATATACTCGGTTACTCATGAGGGTACAAAATATTAGTAGGAGGGAGCACACAACAAAACCAGAGATCTATGGAAATGTACCACCTATCTCTATTGTTGCTCATCGTCGAACGAGATTCGCTGGTCACTGCTTTAGGGCTAAAGACCAAATAATATCAGATGTGATCTGCATGAGACTCCTGTGCCCTAACAGAGGAAGGAGACCTCTGAACTACATGGATTGTATTGCAAAAGATATCCATTGTGAAACTGGGGATTTGCAGACATTGATGAATGATAAAGACTCATGGCGTTACATTGTGAACTCAATCTCGGATGCGTCCGCTTAGAAGTAGTAGTAGTAGTAGTAGTAGTAGTAGTAGTAGTAGTAGTAGTAGTAGTAGTAGTAGTAGTAGTAGTGGTAGAAGTAGCAGTAGTAGTAGTAGTAGTAGTAGTAGTAGTAGTAGTAGTAGTAGTAGTAGTAGTAGTAGTAGTAGTAGTAGTATATATGAAATTTCAGGAAGGAGGACCATGAGGACGGACAGGATATTTGTTTCATGTCAAAAACTCACAATCCAATTTGACAATAGGTACTAGTAAGCACGTGTAGCAAGGCGATTTCTGACAACGATATCCGGATCCAAGGATATGTGGAACACTTTTAGAGGAGACAATTAATCCCTTCTCCCATAACCCAAGTTTTATATCCGAAAAGGTGACGACAATCTCGAATATAAAGGTCTGTTTAAATGAAAGAAATAACTTAATAATTAGTAATATACACCGATATCCACCATATCGGCATCATGACAACAAAGTGCTTGTTCATGAAATGAAGTAATTTTTGTCGTAAGACATCAAATATCTATTCTTCCTTGTTTCCTGGTACGTGTTTCTTTTAAGAGCTCTCTGTCTTTTTTCATTTGTTTTCCCCTTCTCTCTCCCTATGTATTTCTTACTTCTCTCTTTGTCTCTATTGTTTTGTACGTGTGTATGTGTGCCGATTGTGTGAGGTATAATGACGTGCGTTAAAGACTCTGTATGACCCAGAGCAAGATCTGTTAACCATGATGTGGCGGTAATGCAAAGAGCTGTGCTTCCCCACCCTGACAAAAGGAAGCAACTAACAAAAGAGGCTTTTCTTGTAAATGAGCAAAATATGTCTTTCACTTGAATTGGCATCAGTGTAAAACAACACCATTGAATATCGTGAAGCAAAATAAATATTTCTTGTACAGATTTTGGCCGTATGTAGGGAATGCTGGGTACAATGTAAGAATACCAATAACCCATATTTGAGTGATTTGTCACTTGCTTCCTTTTGTCAGAGTAGGGTAGTGTGGCTCTCAATGATAACATACGTCACAGTATAGAGGATTGTATTTACTGGTACATTAGAGTAAAGTTATCGTCTGAACTACTGAGTCGTGATTTCAAATTCTGACAAGGTTTCGACGTCCTTCATCTAGAGATGCTGACGCACAAATCAGATGAAAAGAAGGATATGATATATTTGATAAAGGTCAGGTACTGCGATGGCACACACGCATACACGCAAACACACATACACACACACACACACTAAAAGACCTTACAATGAATTACTCCATAAGATACGGTCTTCGTGACGACTTTTCGATCGAGTCTCCGCCTTGGAAACCAGAAACCCTTGTCCATTAACCTCTTAAGGTATTTTCCTAAATAATAAGAAAACGGAGCATTACATCATGAGACACGCTCTTCGTGACAACGTAGCGATGAATTCTCCGTTTTGAAACCTGAAAACCGTATCCATTAACCTCTTCAAATCTGCTCTTAGAAGTGCTTTTTTTCCCATCATTTTTCTTTTTAAAAGGCAAAAATAGGAAAAGGAAGCACTCTGTTGCATCAAGTGAGAATTGACTCCTTAAGGGTTTATTTTTAGTTTCATCTATTCATGGAAGATTTTCTTTCCTCAGAAAATATTCATTGTAAATCCCAGCGACTACTCCACGGAACAAGGTGGAGTCGCTATGGCAACCACTTCTAAAATCATAAGAAGCATCTGAGGATTTCGCATCACCTCACCAGTCTCTCTCGAATCGCTCACTTCAGCGTCTCTGTCACCGCTAACTGACAGGAACCTTGCTTTGCCGGCGGATAGTTCCTCGGGAAAGTGGGCACAGAGGATAATAGGCTAGGTTTTCCTTTATATCGCACAATCTTATACCTTGTCACTTAAGCTAGAGTATTAAACCAAAGCTGTACACTATCCATGATTGGCAATCAAGGTTCTGCATTCAAGTGTTGAGGTTGAGATGTCCTGACTTGTCGAATAAGCTTATGCTTTTAATGAGGTTAGAGAAAACTGACAATTAGTCTTGTGCCCAAGGACAGCATCGTATAGAGTGGCGACTTAGAATGTAAAATAGGAGCCGGGGATTGTTTAATTTCTTCATGCGAATGAAATGTGTTCAGAATATAGCCAGTAGTATCAGTAGTACCAGTAGTACCAGTATTAGCCATGGTAGGAGTAGTAGTAGAAGTAGTAGTAGTAGTAGTAGTATTAGTAGTAGTAGTAGTAGTAGCAGTAGTAGTAGTAGTAGTAGTAGTAGTAGTAGTAGTAGTAGTAGAAGTAGTAGTAATAGTAGAAGTAGTAGTAGTAGTAGTAGTAGTAGTAGTAGTAGTAGTAGTAGTAGTAATAGTAATAGTAGAAGTAGTAGTAGTAGTAATAGTAGAAGTAGTAGTAGGAGTAGTAGTAATAGTAGAAGTAGTAGTAGGAGTAGTAGTAGTAGTAGGAGTAATAGTAGAAGTAGTAGTAGGAGTAGCAGTAGTAGTAGTAGTAGTAGTAGTAGTAATAGTAGTAGTAGTAGTAGTAGTAGTAGTAGTAGTAGTAATAGTAGAAGTAGTAGTAGTAGAAATAGTAGAAGTAGTAGTAGGAGTAGCAGTAGTAGTAGTAGTAGTAGTAGTAGTAGTAGTAGTAGTAGTAATAGTAATAGTAGAAGTAGTAGTAGTAGTAGTAGTAGTAGTAGTAGTAGTAGTAGTAGTAGTAATAGTAATAGTAGAAGTAGTAGTAGTAGTAGTAATAGTAGAAGTAGTAGTAGGAGTAGCAGTAGTAGTAGTAGTAGTAGTAGTAGTAGTAGTAGTAGTAGTAGTAGTAGTAGGAGTAATAGTAGAAGTAGTAGTAGGAGTAGCAGTAGTAGTAGTAGTAGTAGTAGTAGTAATAGTAGTAGTAGTAGTAGTAGTAGTAGTAGTAGTAGTAATAGTAGAAGTAGTAGTAGTAGTAATAGTAGAAGTAGTAGTCGGAGTAGCAGTAGTAGTAGTAGTAGTAGTAGTAGTAGTAGTAGTAGTAGTAGTAGTAGGAGTAGTAGTAGTACAAGTAGTAGAAGTAGTAGTAGTAGTAGTAGTAGTAGTAATAGTAGTAGTAGTAGTAGTAGTAGTAGTAGTAATAGTAGAAGTAGTAGTAGGAGTAGCAGTAGTAGTAGTAGTAGTAGTAGTAGTAGTAGTAGTAGTAGTAGTAGTAGTAGTAGTAGGAGTAGTAGTAGTAGTAGTAGTACAAGTAGTAGAAGTAGTAGTAGTAGTAGTAGTAGTAGAAGTAGTAGTTCAAGTAGTAGTAGTAGTAACAGTAGTAGTAGTAGTAGTAACAGTAATAGAAGAAGTAGTACTACTCTATACAATGTCGCTTAACCTAGAGTAATAAACCGAAGCTCTACACTATCATAATCGTTGGAAAAAAATAATAAAAAGAAGAACCACGTATAACCGTACTAGTGTTAGGAAAGTAGAAGTAATATCAGTAGTAGTAGTAGTAGTAGTAGAAGTAGTAGTAGTAGTAGTAGTAGTAGTAGTAGTAGTAGTAGTAGTAGTAGTAGTAGTAGTAGAAGTAGTAGGTAGTATAGTAATAAACTGGTCAAAGTAGTTCGTTCTCTTGAAAGAAGAAATTACAAATGTTGTAAGGACGCTTTTTAATTTCAACAATATGCTAGGTCCCATGTTTGGTCCATTCTCAAAATATTAAGCTAACGACAGAAGGTATGCAAGCAAGCTCATATGCTAATTTACGTTAAAATCAAGCTCGATATCTTAAAGTGTCGTTTATAATGCAACCTAATCCTTTCTCTATTTACCATAAATCTAACCGTTTCCTTAAACCTATCCCTACGCCTAACTGTTTTGATATATCACAATGGTATAGCATCATTGCGGCGACACATACGAAGAAGCAGGTGCGTTAACATATCAAGCCTGAATTTAACCGGAATTAGATATTATTCATCACCCTTGTTTGTAAACGCCCCCTCCCCCACACACACACACTTTTTTTTCCAAAGAACTTCTGTAATAGGGCTGCGTGACTTCTCTAAGAACAAGCTTGACATGTACGTGCTACGAGAAGGACATCTATACTGAGCATTTCTTTAGTATTCGTCGAAAGCTTCCATTGATAATTTGATTAATAAGATTTATGTTAATATTAGGTGGTTTCTTCCTGCCTCACGGCAGAATCTGACGGACTAATCAGACGTCAGGATAAAATAAGTCTTTGAGGAGAGACGTGAAGGTTAAGAGAAGGTGAAAGCGAAACATAGCCTGGGCTTCAGGCTGTTGGGTATTTTTAAACCAAACTATTCATCAAACGGGTCTGGCTGCAGTAGACTAATCATTCTCGAATTCTCGCTCCAACACAGAGAAAAGAGGAGAGTGGCTAAGCAGGGAGGTGTTTTATAGGAGGGAGAATAATCTCGAGCATAACACATTCAAACATCTGTATGGGCTCTAAAGCGCGCTCATGAATGTCAAAAGCATTCCATAATCATGACAATGATTTGATGTTCCATGTACCCGGCTGACATTAAGTTGTTGTTAACTTGAAAAGAAATTTCTTTAATTGCTTATTTGTCTCTGGAAGGTTTGTTTTTGACAAAGTTGTTTGAAAACTATAAACTATAAGGAAAGGGGAGATTATGACTTTGCTTTGTTTCTAGAAGGAATGAGGAATCATTGAAAAATCAGACATATAATATATTTGTATTACTTACAAAATTAACCAATTTCTTCACTTTCAAACGTCTTGTGCATTTGTGGGATTCAACCTTCCTTAATGATATACTGAGCTGTGTATTATTATTAACGGTGTTTGTGTGCGTTTTCGTGCAGCGGGGATTTTTTTTTTACTTGAAAAACTTATTTATAAAGTGTTTGCTGATACCTGTTATTCTCATGGAAGTCTTAATGCCATTAACAGAAAAGGACAAGCGAAATGATACTGTACATTTCTTTTGTATTCTCTGAGAAGCCGTTGCCCCACAATCATGTTCATAATTGTTCAAACACCTGAACAGCACCTGTTGAGAACGCATAACTTTTTCAGCGGCGTCGCACATGGGTTCAAAGAAAGAAAGTTGCTTCATATCCTTCCACAACACTTCACAGGTTTAGTGACTTATCTTATCAGCACTGGACGCTATTTTAGTTAGGATTAGAAATGACCAACCGCCTTCGAAGACAGGCTAAGCAAGACTGAGCTCAAAATCGAGCTGCGTAACAAAAGAGGTAAGCTATTTGCTGCCAAGATGCGCATCGTTATGATCCGTTCACATGGAAGCGGTTTGCCGTTGCGGATTGCCGCCGGCACGTTAAGGCGAGGGATTTCCCACTGTGGCAAAACCTGAACGTTCTACGTCCAGCAATTTGTGAATGCCAAGGCGTTTGGTCCGTTCGCACGAGGCGAGAAAATGTGTGAAAGGCTTCAACATATTCAAGAAAGCTGTCGATATATCGAGCAGGAGCAGCATACCTCGTCCGTGTGGACGAACCTTTATGAGTTTTTCGATGACATACATGGGATATCTCTGCCAAAATGAAGGGATATACGATCCAGATTGGATAAACGACGCCAGATGATGTTGACAAATTCTGCACCGTTGCTTGGTAACAGGAAACGAAAATCAAATAAATTATTTGATTGTTTCGACAGCGTCATACCAGGTATAGTGCGGTTCTTTTCCGACCTTGGGTTTTCTGAGAATTCACGTGTAAATTAAGTAGTGTGAAATGAGGCGGGACTGTTGAGCAATGAAAGGTATTTGAGAACATGTTATGTGAAACAATATGATTGTGTTGAAAAAGAAATTGTGGCCACTGAGAATTTCCGGAAACTAACCTGGAAAATGAAATACGACACTGAATTTGATAAAACGATCAATTTTGCATTATAGCTTTACTCTTCAAAGTACAGACATTATTGACGTGATCTAATATTCGGAGGCAATGGGCTGCGTTAACTTGAAATAAAATATATATCAACAACAAAATAAGCATGAATTATGCCATGCGTTCAGCAGGAAACTGTACTGTGATTACATTGTATTCTCATTATTGCAGGGCCTTGAATCGATTTATTTATTTGAAACGCCATAGTCAATGACATTTCCAAGTTGTATTGACATCTAATCTTTTAACCAAAACACGTTTATTTCTGGCACGTTCACCTACTGTACTGGCGTGTGTGCGCTATTGGTGAACATAATTATGGTAAAAAAAACGATCTTACTGCTTGCTCACTGACGCCTATGATATCCGGGCCATGTAAATTGTTTGTTCACTGTAGAAGATTACTTAGTGGATGTAGTATGTACTGCGGTACTACGATTTCTTTCCAATAACAACGACTAATGTTAAGCATTTGTGTTAAAAGAATGCAGAAATGTGTTCATATCTTCCTTAGATCTCATTGCCGTGCTTGCATCTTACCCTTTCCTTTCTAAGCAAAAAAAAATAAAAAAATACGTGTGTACGCGGTCTTAAAGTACTACGGTATTGAATAAGGGTTCAACCGACTTACCCAATTTCACTAACTACTTCCTAGGCCATGCTGCATATACATTTTCAATCATTGTAGCTTTTCATCACTAGCAATTACCATGGCCACAGCCAATGAGCTCTCATTTTTATTGCACCTATTGCCATTGCAGTTAACATCGATAGTAAGTTACGATAACTGAAAACCTATATGCCACCGTGGCCGAGGTAAGCCCTTTGTGCTTCTGACAAACTACTGTTCTATGCGTTTTGTGTGTATTACATGTGCGAAAATGCGTCAATGCCGCAATGAGTTCACATCTTGAGTAGATCATATACACCCGATGTGGGAGAAGAATTTTTTTTCAAACAACATTTGACTCCAATGCGCTGTCAAATAAATAATTGCGAGTGATCGCATGTTGACTGGCAAATATTATCATTACTGTGTATTACACATACGCGATTGGACATTCGATGGATTCATATCAATTGCTCAGAGCGCATCTTCTAGAAAACGGCTACTTAACTTTGTTGATGATTTCACCACTTCTATGCTTAAGTTCAAGTTCACTCATTCTAATCATTCTAATCAAACCAAACAAGAGGCTTAATTCCTATCCAGGAAGGTGCTTAAAGATTGTCCGTCCCTTTTGCAAGCTTAAAATTTGAAAACGTCTATCACGATCGTAAATTTAAGAAAGTGTGATTCAAGACCATTTCTAAGAATATAGCATGTTGAAGCTTTCTGTATATGTACACAATTTCAGACGTTAAATTTCAAACCGACTTTTTTCGTACCACGAAAAAAGTATTAGTCTTTGTTACAGTATCTATGTGGTTATTATGCGTGTGTGAAATCCTAATCTTATGAGTAACTACCAAACTTTGGAGACGATTCCTTCCTTAGAACAATTTTTTTCATAATGCGTTTTATAATTTAATAAACAGATTAATCAATAAAGCAGATATTTCAACACAAACTGCTAAGAGCCTGAGGTAAAGACTATTAATCAGACGTTGTTTACGTGCATTATTTGAATTTTACACTACGTATCAGTTTCAAATTGTGAATATAGAGCTTGCTAACACTTCTCTATATGTTGTGCCAATGTTTCGATGGTTTTGTGGTGATCTGAAAAAGGGACTGGCTGTCTTTAAGGTGAGCCCAAATGGGGAATATATAAGATTGTCATCGTATCCTGTTTTGTTGCTGTTTTATTGTTCATGGGTGTTCTGCTGTTATTGTTCTTGTTTTGAATCAATTTTTTCAGAGAACATTGAACAATACTTACAGTAAATGTTTTTTAAATGGCATCGAATGTCTACACAAGGCAGGAAAGCCCTACCTCTGAACAGATACGGAGTCATTTTAAATGAATAAACTACATATTATGTACATAACTGAATTATGTACAAATACAGATATCAACATCGGGGAGTGTGACATGATATCAACAAGTGAATTAATAGGAATTATCTAGGCATTGGTCCTTGCTCTACATACAGATCCTTTAATAATTTTCCATGGAGTCAGATCATGATCTACTTTTTTGTTCTATCCTCCCTCGTCTTCTGCGAAGTAAAGCGTAGGCCCTCCGCCTAATGTCTACAGATGACACACAGCCGTAATCATTGGACATGATACACCTGCCAAGACTAAGAAATGCGAACGATTCTCATCAATTTCGCGGTCCATTTATCTCATCTCTTTTGTATCTTGATGCCATCAATTTGACATGCTTAACGGCTCATATGCCATTTATCTAGGATGTAAACTCAAACTTCAAACGATGCGTGCACCGCCCATACCTCTATTACGCGTGATTGAACTTCCGTCGTTGACATATCGGGGCTATATCAGACGGCCAGTGATCGGCTTCAATAAATCAATTGAAAATAGAAGCCTGATATAATTGGACATTAGTTCCAGCCACTTGGCCCGCTTGGCGCGGCCTGCGCCTGTAACCCAGTTAATGTATCTTTACGATTTCACACCAGTCCAGGTTTCAGGGTAGAGCCGCTGTTGAGACGAGACAGACGGGATAGGTAGCGGGTGGAGACGGGCGGGAAAGTGTGAGTGAAGGTCCGTTTACACAGGACAGCTTTTAACTGTTTACCGCATGTCTTAATGACAATCACACCGTGCATATTAAAGAGTTTCTCAAATATTAGTAAATGGACCAATTACCTTGCGTTACCGCAACGGGAAAACGCTTGCAACAAAGGTCGGGCGGCAGCGGCAACTATTCTGTGTGGACGTGGCTTAAGACAACATATGGAAGAAAAGTGGTGTCAAAATAATAAATACGCGTTAGAGAGTAAGAGACGAGTTTAAAGGAAAATTGTATTGCAGTGTAGGGTGATTCCTGAGAAACCACAGAAGTACTGATTGCACGCCAAGTAGCGGAAAAGAGGAAAGAAAAGAGGGTCCACTGGAACAAACAGAAACACGAAAATCGAAAAGCGAGGGGGGAGGAGCACGTTAGAGACAATGAGAGAAGTGAGCGATATTTATCACAATACACAAAGTGAATCGCGGAAGGGAAGGAAATATTCTACGTAAACATGGGGTTGGAAACTTGCGGGTAAACAAAAGCTAAAGGGGTGGAGGAAAAGAGACAGTGGGGACAAGGAAAGAGAGTTGAAGTGAAAGTTAGAAAGCAAAGTCGATTAGAGGAAGAAAGAAATACACTGTGGGAGTAGGTGACAACGTGAAGCGAAAAGTAGAGATGAAGTGAAAGTTAGAAAGAGAGGGAGATTCGAGAAAAGATAACTCTATTGGTAGACATGGAGAGAGAAAGGCAGTAAAACGAAAGATGTAGGTGGAGGGAAGGAGACTGTGTGAGTAGGTGAGATTCATGTTAACAACTTCATTATCAACGTTTTCACTTTTGTACAAAATTGTTTAAAATGCTGCATCACAAGTAACATGCCTTAATTCTCCACTCATTGTTAGATTTTTGCCACTTCGTTTTGTTTATTTTTGGGGAAAATACATATTTTCTTTCTTTCTTTGTTTATTCAGTCATGTGCATATAATATTCTTTTTGTATTGCTATTGTTGATGTTGTTGAACGTTAAAGTTGAGGTGAAAGTTATAAAGAGAAGTAGATTAGAGAAAAGATTACTCTATCGGTAAACATGGAGAGAGGAAGATAGTAAAATGAAAGTTATAGGTGGAGGGAAATAGATTGTTGGAGAAGGTGGGAATGTAGAGCGAAAAGTAGAGAGAGAGAGAGAGACAGAGAGAGAGAGAGAGAGGAGAATGTGGATGAACGAACAAAAGTTGCGTATCTTTCCAATGCGCAAGCCTGAAATTGACACCATTCGCTTGCGAAGTATATATTCCTCATCTTTCTCTTTTTCTTCTATCTCTTTCTATTGATAATTTGATAATGGTCCCTTCCCTTTGAGCTAGTAATTTTACCAATTTTATCCGTGGTTTTGAAAGGTGTCTTTCTTTTCGAGTAAATACGTTGTGGTAACATTATCGTCCCGGCTCTGCAGGCGACATCGGTTTATGGTGATCAATCTTGCATTATTTACATTAATCTCATTCATTATCGCATACATTCCAAGAGTTCTTCTTTGACAAGTCCAGTCCGATTCTCACAGGGTCATCGTGGTAATCAGGTCAGATCTGCAGGGTTTGTACTCTTAGAGCACGTCTTCAGTTTCAGCAACGCGACTGCATTTGGACTGTCTACATAAAGTGCACATTTTTCAGCCTGAAATACACGTGAGGAATGTATATTCATCATCTTCACCCTCCCCTCTCTCTTTACATTTCATCTCTGCTTTGACCTTTCGTTCTACACATTCACAGGTACACGCATGTACTTAAGATGAAAAAAAGAAATGCCATAGTTCTTGTGAACTGTTGTATAACTGTGTTTTTGTGTTTTCTTCAGTTTTGTTCAGTTTTTTGCCAAATACCTTCAGGGCATATAGTGTGATATCTTTGTCAACTAGTACCACATTACAAATTATATGTATCAATAATCTACTTAGAAATGACTTTTTCCTGAAATTGCTTTAAAAAAAGGTTGAATATAAAAATATAAAAATATATTGTTGATTATTTTATTATGCTCTCCATGCTGGGTAAGTTTTGCAATTAAACATTTGCATGGTCATTGTATGTTGGTAGCCATACTGTCCCAAGGGATCGTTTAAACTTTGACATATATAAGACATGTAATGAGGATAAATGAGCGCACTAAAGAGAGAAGACGCAATTATTTCAACCAATGTTTTACACACGCGCGCGCACGTGCAACACACACACACACACACACACACACACACACACACACACAAACGCAAATAGTTCTATGTTAATTAGCTCTCAACTATACACTTATTTTAACTCTCTTTATCGATATCACGGAAGCTTTTAACCAGTATATATATATATATATTCCTCCAGTTATCTTTGTCTGTCTTATTCTGTTCTGTGTTACCTCTTCTCCTTCGTTTCAAAACCCATTTCATTTCCTATTCACTCGAAATATACATCTTCTTCTTTGTTATTTAATGCTCTCCTCACCCTTTCGCCCCTCTGTCTCATCTCTCTCTCTCTCTCTCTCTCTCTTTCACACACACACACACACACACACACATACACACGTACACACACAATCACTCGTTCCTTAATTTACACACTGACCAGATCGCGGTTGTCAATTTGTAAACAGACCAATCATTGCGCTGTTTATTATCACCATGCCGCTGTCTGCAATCTTACCGATATGTAGGAGGGTGTCGTTAAGCGGTAATTGATTAATCATCGGAAACACGTTCATGTACTTTAGGATTTTCCGATTAAATGTTGATGAATGTTAATGAAAATATATTACTTTTCCAATCTAATCGTGTTCTTTTTTTAAATCGCTGCTCAGTATCTTTTAAAAAAGTGTTGAAGAAAGTTGAACAACGTTTTTTAAAGGTTGTGATATTATAAGGCTTATCCTTTTGAAGAAGTAAAGATTGTTACAAAGATAAATGTTAAATCTCGTTCAAACATTACGTTATTACAGTAGTGTCCACCACAACGATTGGCTGATGGAGAGATGCAAGTTCTTCTTTAGGACTTGGCTTTTGTGGTTTAGCCCTTCGGGAAAAGTTCTATCGATCTGCAGTATTGAAAAAGAAGAGAAATAATACACTCTAAGTCCCTCACTCTGTAGATCTTATTCTAGCTAGCCTGTGCATTTTGACAGTCGCCGATGGAATATACGTCAGCCCGTGACTGCGTTGAAAGCGCCTGCACTGCATTGCTGTCATTCAGCTGTGAATTAATTGATAACTTAAGCTTTGAAGATTCAGAGTTAAAAATCAAAATGTTAGGGCTAGGATTTAATGTGAAAGTGTGTTTAAACCAACACTTAATTGTGTAGATACGGTGCAATTTCATAATTATAAATGTATGAAGGCATTTCCTTATCGGTTGTTTACTTTATGTCAATTTCCTTCGACACAGTGTGACCATGTTGAGCAGTTGGGGCACTTTCGATACATAAAATAAGACCACACGTGCATAGGGTTAATCATCAATGTAACGTGCAATTTATCACAGCCAAAGCCAGTCGATAAATGCTCTTTAGGAGCCGTTAAATGCATCATTCTAGATTGCCGCCCTTTAGGCTTTTTATCAGGATCGGGTGGCTTGAACAGAAGATGAAAGTGCCAGTTCTAAGCTACATGTACTCTACAACGTATGTTCAACGATACGCCACGGGCGACATATTCCAGCGATGTAGGGACAAAAATAAGCCAGAGGACCTGTCCTTTTTTTTTTTAATTAAGGAAAGGGGAGAATGTTCTCTAAATAGACTCGTCGATAATTTTGCCAGAACTACCCTGACTACTGGCTCGAGGGCCTCAAGAGATAAGATTGAAGGTCACCAGAACTCGGCTGCAAAAACATCGGCTGGTAGACCGTACGTCTGTCTGTCTGTCTGTCTATCTTTTTGAAGAAAAATTCTAGGAATCTTTTGAAAAAAAAATCCATTAAAAATGCGCTAGATTTGCAAATGAGTTTTAAAGTCAAAAGAAAAATCACGTTTTGGGTAGGCAGTTTCTTTTTTAGCATTTTCAAATTTGCCCACAATATTATTAATATTTTCATTTCATTTGTAATGCCGATAATGTAAATCTTAACGCTACGTTTTCAAATGAACTGGATGGACTAAAGAGGGTAATTTTTATTTTTTTAATGTTTCATTTATGTTTTATTCAACTTTAGAATACAAACTCATCGCTCACTTTATAATTCTATAAAAAAAAATCATATGATCAGCTAGCTGTCTAATCTAATATTTCGGCTATGATAGTGATAATGTTGAGATAACAGAAGAGTCACGGTTCTGTTTAGTACCGGAGTAGTGACGTCACATCCTTTGTTCTGTTGTTGCCTGGTTCTAAAACTACACGTACGAAAGGTCCACGGTTCTTATGAGCTCGTGTGGGGCATTTCTAACCAAAAACTACCGCCGAAAGCATAGAACATTCATCTTCCAACGTAGCCTGGCTTTCAGGCAGTTGGGACTTTTTATTCCAAACTTAATCATTCAATAAACAGGTCTGGCTGCAGTAGACCAATCATTCTTATGTCCCTCTCCGACTAGCAAAAATATGTGTGAGAAAAGGGGAGACTGCAAAAGTGGCTAGTCTTGTGGGTAATCAACCTAACCATCTTTATTGTTTGAGTTTGTATTAAAATGCCCAAAAGCGTAAAACCAGGCTAACATCAATATAACGTAGAACCAGATGTCTTGAGAAAACGTTTATGTGACGTCATACTTCTCTACTGCATAGGACTGATGTTCTACTGATGTCTTTTCGTAACCGCACTCGGCAGCTTCGAAACTCTGGCTTTACTCTTTAAGCCGAACGATTAAACTACAAATGAGGCAAAGTGACCAATAATTGCCATTAATTAGCCCCTTGCTTTTCCCGGCGTCTTAAGTATGAGACGTGTTATTGCACAAATCGTAATTACTCTGCCATCTGACTGTAAGCATGGTAAACAGAATGTGGTTTTATATATAAGCGAGGAGGAAAAGGGGAAGCAACGAGCAAGAGCCAATCGTACTTGAACTTTGTACTTTCCTTCTCTTTACTCAACTCTCTTCTGTCATGTCATTCTCTCTACATTACTTTCTTCCATTATTTAACCCCCTCTGGCCATGCACGATCAATACCACGCTCACATATAAACCCATTCATACAAATTACCACATGAAAGCTGCTGTTTTAACCTTTAATATGATCATGATGATTATTCAGTGTGAAGAGTACATCACGAAGAAAATTAGCCGATTAAGTACTTTGTAATAGAATTGTTGCTAGGGGATGTTGAACCGACAGGTATGATTAAAACATGGCCTGCGTGAGCGCCTCAGGCTTGACAAGGCTCCGGTGATGGATCTATTCCCGCCACCTGCAGAATATCAATGAGGCTAGACTTAACACGGCTCGGCGGCCCCGTTCTCCCCGCCTTCCCCATCGGCTCCCCGAGTCTGTCTTGCGTTATCCGTCCGTGGTTTCCACGACTTCTACTGTATCATGTTGCCTGCTTTGTCACGTTTATCATTATCATCGTTTGCTAGAAGATAGGTGGGTGGGTGGGTGGGTAGGTGGTTGGATTATCTACCTCATATATTTTATACATACAGGCTGAAGGGTACACGTATACTGATTTCCCGAAACGCCATTTTCCCCTCATTTTTATGGTGGTACGATCAAAATATACGGACTTTGTTTGGTTATGCGCGCCATGTGTTCCAGATGCAATCGTGCAGCTTTCTCTTGCCATCCCGTCTCTTTCTCCAGGAATAACTTTCAAAGGTATTGACTCTTCCCTGTCACGGTGACCTTCTTCTACTGACCTACATGTGTGGTCTACTTGGGTTATTTTCACCCCCAAATCAGCGCCCAAAAATTAAATCTAATTTCTTGAGATTTGCTTCAAACGAACTCCTGCTGACATGCCATAATATGTGTTCCTGAGTCAGTCTGACAGTTCAGGACTGTTCTCTTGTCTATGATCGACCCTATATGTTGGATCGAGATTCTGTAAGACTTTATTAAAAACGACCGCATTTAACGGTAACTAAGATTTGTCATTATGATGTGGAAGGGGCGGAGAAGTGGATAATAAAAGTGCAAGGAAAAGGGGACAAGTTGACATGAGTGTAAGTGAATATAGCCCGGGGGGGGGGGGGGGGGGGTATTCATAGCAGGAACTGTCATAATATATATAGTAAAAGAACTAATAATACACCCTGATATCACATACACATAAACCAACATTAAGTATCGGAATATTACGCAAAGACGAAAAATAAACGAGTTTATGAGAATGAGGGGCTAACGTAAAGAGGAGTTAGCCTCAAAAAGTGTTGACCTCAAAATGAAGGATTAATGACAAAAAGTTAGGTGTAGACGTTTAAAAGGACAAATAAACACAAAAGGGTGAGGGAGAATGAGAGAGGAGGAGAGTGAAACAAAGAGAACGAGAGAGGGTGAAACGGGATAAAAAAAAATGCAAGTTCAACATTCGACAAACATAAGTTCATCATAAGATTTTACGTACACGACAAATACAAAATTCTAAGCAAAGACTTAAGAAAGACAAAAATGAGGATGGAAATCCAGAACAGTCCAATCTTCCTCCGGTGCCATGTGACACCCTGCGCAGCTACCTTGACCCTACCCAGACACGCCCGAGGCAATGACTTCTTGACGTCAGAGACCGAGAGGTGTGACTTGGAGCCCCGCCAGTCACACCCATTAGCTAAAATCGATAGCTAGATGTGTCGTCTTCCTTGCCGCATCGCTCCCATTCACTTAACGCCATACCTGTAATGAATTCCCCTGTTCACCTTCCTCTGTCTCGGTATACTCTCCTCTTTCATAAATTGGAAACTTTCTTGGATTTTTTTTTCAGGCGGGCGCCCTGTGATCAGGAAATCGCTAGAGTATTCCGCCGAGGTCGTAGGGGGAGTACATTACAGGTTTGCAGAAAGAAAGCAATAGCAACGGACATGAAGGATTTCATCTATTTGTATGTTCCTATCATACGTGTTCGTCTATGGACATGTGTTGGCACATGCGTGGTAAAGTGTTATTCGATATGTGTTTGTGTTTATGGTGTCTTTTTTGAGTAACAATGATTTGCATATGTATTCATTGGCGTGTGGTGCGCATGTGTGCGGCTCCATATTTACCATGTTTACAGGTCCTGTGTGTGTTTATACGTCTATGTGTGTGCATAGTACTAGTATGTAAATGCCCCTGGGTATTATGTGAATTTTCAGTGAGCGTCATGATAAACGCTAACAAAAAGACAGTTCTTAAGAATAATCGCTCGCGCGAACTTAAGCATCTGCTTTATACCTCCTCCAATTTTACTGCAAGCTCGGTACAAAATATAGTTGCATGTGTGTTTGTTTAGTATGAAGTATGCCGTACGTGATGAAGACTTTATTTTATAACAGTCACCCAATATTTATATATGTTGGCGAAATTGTTAATACTCTGGTAATCGATTAACATCACGTTCGATTATGTTAACCTGAAGCTAACGTTAATTTGACCCTAAATTTTAAAACCCTAAACCTTTGTTGTAATTCACATTATACACGTATAAACAAAAACGAAAGCGCAGGTACGTAACCATATCTGGCTCGAATCTAACAAGGAATGTAGATTATTAATTTCCGCCGTGAGAACACGTCCTTGTTTTCAGAACTCTTGTCGTAAGACCAGTGGGACAGTTTTGAGAAACAGGTCAAAATTCAAAGCTTACTCATAGAGACGCCTGTAACATCGCACTTTCCGGGAACACTGCCGGGTGCTAAAGCTGTGGGACTTATATCGGTAATGGGGACAGCAAACGATACTTTAGCGGCTATCTTCATCATCTCGAACAGATAATATGACTTGAAGATTCAGGATAGTCGATGGAACGAAAGAGGAGAAGGGTTAGACTCTGTGCCGGTTCGATTCCTTCCTATCGCTTACAGCTTGACGGCGCATCTGATATTCTCGACTGGTAGTAGTATTTTAACAAGGCGTCTCGCATCTAATACTCCACACAACGGCTGGGTAGAAGACTAGCCCGGAGAAAAATGCAGCTATGAAGGACTTGCCAACTGCTTTGTGAATTTCTTATCATACACGTTTTTCCTCGATATCTTGGTCTTCTATCAAGCCGTTATGTTGAATATTAGGCGTGAGAAGTCTTGCATTTAGGCTAGACTCTTAGGGGAATCTAGAAATTCGAGGTGTGGGTGTTTATAGGTATTAGACAAGTATGTCACTCCGCCCTCTAAGAAAAGATACTGAATATCATGTGGGCAATTGGCTAAGACTCGTCTCAGTTTCACCTAATGGTTTCTGAGCTTGATTCATCAGAAACACGGCTAAAGAGTGACTTTTAAATAAGCAGTTTGGAATTGCTTTTCCCAACGAAAATGTGACCATAAGCAAAAAAAAGGTGAGATATCCCCGCTGACTTGGACACTTGTACAAAATGAAACCATATAATTATCTAGACTAACAGTAGGAACATCGATTTCTATTGGTCACCCATTTACCATTATGATGCCCGTTGCGCACACACCTGTGTTAATACAAAATAGATATACTGTAGCTGAGTCTACTAACTTTCAAAGATGTGGTCTCGCTTTTTTTTTTAATCAGATGTCGGGATGATTTTTTTTAATCAGATGACAGCTTGAAATATATATTGGTTATATATATTGGTGAAGACGCTGCTTGTCAGAACGCGCGACTCCGGTTCGATTCCCGGCGTGGGTGGGGTCATTCCTTCATTCCTTTTGCAATGTCACGATTGCCAACTTCTTTTGTTCTATCCCTCACTTTTTCATTCTTTTTGCAATTTTTTCCCCATTTTTTTTTGTCGCCCCTTTATCTAGCATTCATATTGAATACATTTTGTTAGCACATACACGTGACCATTCAGGCAAATCTTTGCAATGTTCGTATGGTGTAGGTGCGCTATGAGCTTTTGTGAGCGTTGCCTCTGATTTCTTATGAATAGATGGTGTCAGCATGGAAGGTCCATGGTGTCACCGTGCATTTACCATCCCAGGTCTGTTCATGAATTTGCCAATTTGCCTTGTACTAGTCCACAAGTATATTTCGTTTTATTTAGTTTCGGTTTGGTTTGTGGGTTCATTTATACAAAATAATGAAAGAAGAAATGAAAAGAAAAACAATCACGATAAGAATACGTGTGCTGCATATTGCATGTGGTAGAGTGTCAGATTGGACATCATTATCTTCATCATCATCTGTTCCTTGAGACGTATCATTCATCGGTTCGCTGTGCTGTTGAAATGTCGACCAGCTTCTCCCATACTACTCGGTCATGTGGGTTGTGTTTTAGTGTTTGCGTTTCAGGAAAGCTTCTCCTTCTGGTGAACTTATTTCTATTGTCAACCCGTGTGACATAAATCATCTAAATCTTATAAATCATGCAAATGACAGGTATTCTTTGAGAACTGAATACTTTTCAAACAGAGAGTAAAGTGATGTTTTGGTTTTTAGGAATAACGAAGAATTAGCAGGTATTATCACCGTATATACTACATTCACACTGGAGGCATTTGCTGCCACCTGTACTCGGTTGCTACCAGCCTTTTACCGTCGGGGTAAAGCGAAGCAATCTCTCCGTGGTCTCCAGCTTGACTGGAGGGGAAAAGCCTTCTAAAAAGCCTAATAAATTCGCTAGTACGGCAAACCGTTTCTGTATGAACTTACCATTAAAAAATCGTGCAAGCGCAGGTTTTACTGTACGCGAAGGAAGCTCCGTACGGTGGCCGTAAACACCAAGCTAATCACAATGATTAAAATACACTCACCCGTGGTCGATTACGGCTCAAAAGAAACTTCCAGAAAAAGGCACAGTTTGTAATTATTAACAGTTCACGTTTCCCACTGGCCGTCTCCTACGGCGCTGCGCAAAACAATGGCTATCAATCAATTTACTCCTCTGAAAATATGAACAATAGAATCGCAGTGGGTAAAGGAGAAGTAATATATGAATGTAAACGAAGAAAAACTAAAAGGACAAAATAAAAAGGCGAAGAAGGGGAAAAGAGAAAATGTGAAACACCTCACGTGCCCGAACCATTGAAAGACAAACGTGAAAAAAGAAAACGATAGTAGCGATAATAGATGAGGAATGGGGGCGAATAGAGCCGTAGACAAATTATGACCGCTGCAGATGTGTCTCATTAGCAACATTAAAGTTTGATTTCATTCGGGTATCCGCATCATTTGTGATAGCAAGGAGTTCTCACAGGGTGAACAATAAAATGTTTCGTGATCGGAGATTTGTTGGGCTAATTGCTGATCACGTGCAGGTCGAAAGCTGTCTCGTCACGTGGTTGATGGTGATTAGAGACCTTGCTCGTGAGGATTCAGTTCACCAGCTGTTAATGATTAATGAGGGAGGAAAGTAGTCAATATATCACCAGCCTGATTGGTGCCTCAAAAAAAACCTTACTTTCTTCATGATTTTGTGGATGCGTGCATATGACAGGCCATTGTAACATTTATTCTTAAGTCATGATATCAAGAAACGTATTGGTTTTGTTTTTTAAAAAAAAAATGGTAAGTCTTGATATCAAGAAATAGAAATAAATGTTGAAACGGCTTGGCATACGTGCATATCTCTGTACGTGCGTGCATAATTCTTAGCTAGCATTGTGTGTAATGGTCCCCCCCTCTCTCTCTCTCTCTCTCTCTCTCTCTCTCTCCCTCTCTCTCTCTCTCTCTCTCTCTCTCTCTCTCTTCGCTTTATCTATCTATCTACCTACCTATCTTTGTTATTATAAACGTAAGTATTTTCTCGTGAAACATGTGAAAGGTGAAAAGAAACTATTACTGGTTTGGGTGATCCTGACTCGGCGACTTTGCGACGAAAGGTTGGTGCAACTGCCCATATGCAATGTACCAATTATCAACCTCTGATTTCATGTGCCGATCAGACCAATCAATTAGGTATCGTTTGCTCGGCGGAAGCAGATGGAAGTTAACGCATTTCTTTCAATTCGTGTAGAACAGATGCCTTCCTCGGTCGATATGGTCATAATGTTTACAAGAATATTATTGTGTAAATGACCTAGATTAAAGTTGATATTTGATCGGGGTATGAATGCCTATTTTCTCCTAGTTTCGTCCTAAGTTAGGTCTTGGTGCCACAGAAAGGATCACCATGGCAACGTTAAACACAGCTCTGTTTTAGTTTGCCATATCATTATTACGTCGATATCCATTGCCACTAGGGCTCGTTCAGCAAACAATGCTGAACTGTAGTGCAGTGGATGACTGTCACGATCTTGCTATTTGCATGATTAATTTAGGATTCTTGCGTCGGAACTACATAAAACGTTTGTTTAATAGCAAGGACTTGTTCATTATCATACAGTAATGTCATAATCATAAAATTTTCTGTTACATAATTGCATAATTTTCTCTCTTCAAACTCAACTGGGGGACTACATTATTCATTATCATTCAATATACATAAATGTCTTTCATATCAAGTGACAAAAATTATGTAATACGTAAATGAACAAACAAATGCTAGATGACCATCACCAAACGAATGACATCACGCCTGAGCACATTCCTTATATAAAGCCCCTTTTCAAACATTTACATAAGATTAACTATACGGTAATGCAGGTAAAAATCAGACTCTATATGTTAGCGTAGCATATGTAATCTAAGCCAAATCTAATCCTACAAATGTCCCTTACATTATCAACCATTATGTACTGATGTAAACACTGCAAGAGAGGAAACTATTTTGGGAGAAATTTGAATCTCAGGGGGAAAAGATTCATGAGAACCACTACTGTCATGACTGTCACAGAACAAGTCTGAACATGGTGCGTCGAAATCTTTCTCTCAATTTTCCGTTCCACTACGTTGACCTTCACGGCAGAATGTTCAATGTCCAAAGGCAAGCACAAGCACATTTGAACATAACACTTAAATGCTATCTAGTGCGGATTTCCTTTAGACTGCAAGAAGGAGGTTAACATGGTTAATGCGGGTACAAGGTTACCCGACTCAAAAGACAAGTCTGCCTAACTTGTCTTAAGTTGCCGTTAATGTGATCGTCTGCCACTCCCACAAGCTGCTTACGCCCCGCCGGGGATAATTCACAACCTATTTCATCATAAATATTCAGACCATTGATCACGAATACGAAAGATCGATGGCATGGGGAACCACCGATTCCTTTGAGGCCCTTGTCAACATTGTGGAGCTCTTATATTGGCTACACTCTGAGGGAACAGCTGCGGGCGGAATTGTATTTTCTTTACCCCTTAAATGAAATTGCTCTTTAACCATGGTAACCTAACAATAATTAAATAATTGACTCCGCCCCCCCCCTATCTCATGTTCCCTTTCCTCACCACCCCACCTCCTCTTTGTATCTCCCTCTCTTTTTGTCTCCCCCCCCCCCCCCCCCCCTCCTTCTCTCACCCAGGTCACTCTCCCATTACCGATTTTATTTACGATACATTTCCCATTTTTTGGTTGCCTGTTGTGTTTCTGTATAATCTGACATTGTCCCTGGGCGACATGATTTCCACATCCGTAAAACGATGACGTACCCCCTACGCCCGCCCACATATTCACTCATAAAGCACAATGCAAAATGCACACTTTAACATATACCTAGCGAACACGCCTTGTCAGGTGACAAAAAAAAAACACGTAAGAGATGTTAAGATTCAGCATAGCGGGTCAAAGATTTAACCTGCCCATTGATTCTTCTTCAGGTTCGTTTAAAGAGAACTCGAAGTGAGAAGGTTATATCCCATATTTTCCGGTTTTGTGGCCCTTAGCTCATCCCTAAGCACAGACGAATTGGAAATGTGCTTCAGATTGCAACCATTACCATCATCATTATCAACATGAAAGGTAACGTAAGTGATAAAAAAAATGTAAACAAATGTTTTGATAAGAAAAGGGTAATGGAAGAAAGTAATTAAATCTTCTTATACATGTATGTAATCAAACATTGCCGAATCGTTAAAGTGTTCTTTTTTTGTTTCGTGTCTTTGTTCCGTCACACTAAATATCTGTTAATATCTCTGTACTTCTCTCTGCGTCTCTCTCTCTCGTTCACTTTCTTTCGTGTTATACCTCCTTTCTCCTTATTTACTGTCTACCTCGTTTTCAACTATATCACATCCTCCCCCCCCCCCTCTCTCTCTCTCTCTCTCTCTCTCTCTCGTTCTCTCTCTTTCCCTTTTTCCTCCTTCCTTCTTTTCTACTATCTACTTATTTTGTCTACTCTATCACTTCCTCTCTCTTCCTCTTGTCGCTCTCTCTCTCTCTCTCTCTCTCTCTCTCTCTCTCTCTCAATCTATCTTCCATCATCTCTCTCTCTCTCTCTCTCGCTCTCCACTTTCCTACTCCCCATCCTCTCAGATCTGTACATCAAAGAGTTCAAATACTCCCCACCACGCCATGGGAGCACGGAAGCAAGAAATGCGTTATCCTCGGGGTATTGGAGTTCACATGTAGAAACCAATTCCGCTCCATCAATCAGTTCCCCTTTGCCTCCATGCTCCCTATCTTCTGCGTGATTTTACTCATTAACCCTTTATGTGTAATTTAGACAAATTAATTTGCACAAATGAAACACATGAATTGATACTTTGATGTAGAAGCAAATCATACAAATTGATGCATTTGTGCAGAAGAAAATACACCTAAAGTTAGACATTTTGTGTAAAAGTAATACACACCAATAGATACATTTCTGCACAAGTATTACATTGAATTTGCTACAATTTCTCAAAAGAAATACACAATCATGATACCTTTTTGCAAAGTAATGTAGACCAGATTATACATTTCTGCACAAGTAATTTACACAAATCTAAACATTTCTGCACAAGTTATGCACACAAATTTATACATTTTTGCAAAAGTAATTGCATGTGCATAATTTGTACAAAAATGTATAAATGTCACACAAACATGGATTTTTCTTCGACGCAACGTTGTATGCGCATAACGCTATCTGAAGAGGATACACCACTTTTCACAGTGTTTCATGGTTTAATATTTGTGAATATGATATGTATAGAAACGCCGAATACTCTCATATACACCATCTGCATGGTATCCCCCTTCATACCCTGTATTGCAATTGATAGCGTGGTGATTCAGCTTGTTTATACTTGCAACTTTAACAATAAAAACACTTTCATAACTAACGATTAATTCCGTTTCTGACTCAATGCTGACTTATGGGAGCTGTGTGTATAACCAGTGTAAAAATGTCTCATTGGCACATGAATGAGTTAAGAAATTTGCAGCCTCAGCATTTGATATGGTATCTTATGAACTGTATCTCATCATCAAATATGAAAAGTCAGAGTCATGCCCTCTCTGCACTGATTTTTGAAGCTCTTCTCCGTTACTGATTTGAACAAATGTACAAATTACAAAACAACAATAAAGCAATGTCTGCCTGAAATCGCCTCTCAGCAATTTGTTTGCACCAGGGCGATATCTACTTTCATTAATTTCTTGTTTAGGATTACAAATGATATACTCAATCCCAATTTTATATCAACGGGGTCGTTATAAAATTATTACCAGCCTCTTTCAAGAAGTCCCCCCCCCCTCTCTCTCTCTCTCTCTCTCTCTCTCTCTCTCTCTCTCTCTCTCTCTCTCCCATGCTTTTTTTGTCCACCATCTGCATGCTATCTGTTGTAATCCATATTTTTCTTCCATTTACAGATTTTCCTTCCTATCTCCTTTAGCTCCTGTGACAACCATCTCCCTCTTACCTTTCTCTTCCTCTCCTTAACTCTCCTCTCTCTTGTTGCTATACTTTCCGAATCCAGCCAGTCTTTCCATCGCAGCTGAAACCATAAAAGAAGTGTCACGAAGCTCCGTTTCCGTCGATCGCAATGTCTTGTATCTGTTAGCTATCGATTTTCCACAAGACGAAGACGTATGCCCTTCAAGTAGATCGACTGTTTGGAAAATAATGGCATATGTATTTGTTAGTTACTATGGGGAGTTACTATGGTGATAAATGTACATGTCCGTTTTCTTTTCCCGTGCAAAGAAGAGGATATGTCTAAACTTTCCTTGCAACCATGTTAATTCAGTTTACGAGCTGTTATTGCTGTAATAAAATTGATTTTAACGTAAGTAACACGTCTTCAGACATTCACCGACAATCCATAGGAGCGTGTCGTTTTATTCTTAGGAGGACACATGGGTATATCGGGTACTGTCATAGACAGAAGTGGAATGCTGCAATAGTAGTTCTTCCTTGAAGATGATGAATTCCAAAAGTATTGGTACATAGGCAAACCTACGCGAGATTTCCCTCTGTTGGTAAAAGAAGCACTTTAGATATTAAATCGTTGGTATTTGTGTGCGTATATGGATCGTGCGAGAAGATGGATTACAAATTACACACCACGTACACTGAATGTGGAAACATATATGACAAACATTGCCTTGCTTCCAGACTTTTTGACATTTCTAATCCAAATCATAAATAAGAAAGTCTAGCACTAAACAAGACAAGTCACTTTTTCGTTAGCCTCTCCTCTCCCAAGCTTGGAAAGGAATTAAGGATGATTAGTCTACTGCAGCCAGACCCGGTTATTGAATAATCTACTTTGGATCGGAAATTCTCAACAGCCTGGAAGACAGGCTATAGCAAAGCATGCAGGCAAAGCGTGGCCCAGTCATAGGCAGGCTTACACCGCTACTATGTTTCCCCATCCAAATCTTGAGCGCCTTGGGGGTAATTCTTCACTTACTCCAAGGGGAAAGTACCTACTTTTCAATTTGGCTACATCTCGATAATCACTACGATCGCTTCGCCTAGATCGCGTGTTACCATGGCTAAAGCGGGCTTTGTGTGAATGTCTGAGATTTCTGCATTTAGTATGTACCGCAATGTTCTGCGGTGTAGACAACCGTCTGTAAGTATGTAGCGGTCACTTGAGTCCCCACTCCACTTCTACCCACACCCCTCGACACCTTTCATGCAGTTTTGGCTCGCGTAATAAACACGAATCCCTTAGAGCAGCAGTATTTGTCTGATCTTAAGATTAACACTGTCTTCCTATTATTGCCCGTTAACTGTTAAAAGCGTACCACTTGTGGATTCATTGGATTAAATGGATTAACACGTAAATCCTATAAAGCAGCGTTTTGTCTGGCGCGCAAAGGTTTATGGGGTATTGTTGCGACGCGAGAAGTTCTCGCTCATCTCATTGGCTGCTATATCAGCTCCTATTCATATTGATTTAGTGTTCAGTTTTTGTTCTATCCAGCATTCAGTGCTACTTATCCGCCTCTTTAACCGTCTGACCGCCAGACAAACCTACTCTCTGTGGGACCGGTGTACATGACATTGATAGGAAAAAGTACACCCACGGCATGTACCGAGTTAAACACCCCCTTAAAACCGCCACTACACACCCCATGACGAAGGTAAATCTTGACATTCAATCTGAGACGCTAGTAAGTGTGTGTGGTTAGAGAGTGCTCTCATCGGGCCAAGACACACTTTCCGATTCCACTTTAGCCATGCTAGCAGGGCGCACGCACGCGAATCTGCATCATTGACATCTTGTATGCTGCTACACGGGCGACGAGAACGACCCAGAAAGTCTGGAGTTTGTCGCGCCCACGATGTGGGCTGGTCTGCGACTCAAATTATTGATAGATTCAAAACAATGAGTGTCATGTTACCGCAGAGCACTATTCAAATCTTATCTTGTTTTCAGTACACTAGGCCGTTTCTCCCAGAATAATGGATTTGTGGTCAACCAAACGCTGTTACTGGTGGCATTAGATAAAGACGTTTGTCAGCTCAGATGCATGGAAGGGCTTTGTTTCCCATGACATCTAAGAAAGTCAAACTTTCGAGACAAAGCAGGGCAAAACCTCGAATAAATAAAAAGAGAGTTTCGTTTATACAACAGCACATTTATCGCCCGCTCTTCATCCTTTCTACATTTTTTTTGCATTTCTCTCGTACCTACCTTTCACATCGTATACCATTCTATTCTCTACAGAAATCAATGTTAATCATTTGATCGAAGGATTATATATGTGATATATTTTTTTACTTATCTGTGGTGTTTTTAATTCATCTTGGGCTGATTAAGCAACAGTTATCGTCCTTAGCGATAATCAGCTATATTTAAACGTACGCTTATCATGAGCATCTGCCAGGTTTGTAGAATAAGAGTGCAATTATTATTTTCTGATAAAGACCTGAGGCTAAAATAGTCTTTCATCTCCGACGTTTGTCCTTTTTTGTCTTTGTGTTTGTCTTGATCCAAGACAAGGGCCATAATAGGCTATAATATTGTCGTCTCCGTGGTCTTGTTAAACCAGAGGCCCGGGTTTCTTTTTGTTTATTTTATCATTGGCATTGTGTGAATGATCTGTGTGTGTGTGTGTGGAGGGGGGGGGGGGTGAATGTGTTAAACTTTATATCCATTGAAAATGAAATAAAACAAATTCGCAAGCAATGGACGGTAAAGTGACCATTGACGTTTAACATCAAGTTCAGCGGACAGCAAATTATGTAATAGATATTTTCATGAAATATACACTTTCCGACATCATATGCACATGTTCACCATGTTCACTGTTAGTGCTCATTGTACATTGGGTCGCATGACTACGTGTTGTCTTTTTTATTTTGCGTGATAGGGGTTCCATCAAAGTGCATTGACGCCTTGCATACATGTCCAAGTTGCCATGCGTATTTATATAAGTGTGATGAGTTAACATTGCGTAAAACGATTATCCGTTTTGTGGCCATAATCCTGTTCTCAAAGCATAAGTACTTTAACAGGTTTGGTAATCACTTTTCAAGCTTTCATTGAGCCCTAGCGAGTCGAGTCATCCTAAGATACAGCTTGAGAGTTACAGGATTACCTCTCTCCCACTGTACACACACTCTCTCTCTCTCTCTCTCTCTCTCTCTCTCTCTCTCTCTCTCTCTCTCTCTCTCAAACACACACACACACACACACACATATGCCAACACACACGTTAGACACAAATACAATCTCCATTTTACTGTTCTCACCCCTTTTTCTCTATACTCCTCTGGTTTATCTTTTAAATGCTTTCTCTCTCTTTATATCTCTGTCTACATGTCTCTCTCTGTCTTTCTATCTCCCTATCTCTTTCTCTCTCTCTCTCTCTCTCTCTCTCTCTCTTTCTTTTTTTTCTCTCTCTCTTTCTCTCTTTGTCTGCCTGTCTCTCTCTCTCTCTCACCCTCTCCATATTCTCAAATTCACTCTCTCTCCCACACATACTTACTATCTCTCTTCCAGCCCTCCCCAAACCCCTTCAAACACACACACACACACGTACACACACACATACACACACACACGCACACACACAAGCACACACACAGATACACACGCATACACACACACGCATACACAACTCGTCCTTTCTTTCTACACTCTTTCTCCCCCTGATATATTGTGCCTGTCTTCCACCAAATGCGTCTTACGTCGCATCTATGTCTTGTCATATGTTATTCCAGTATGCCTGGTCCCTTTCATCTTACTACAACATTTGCATAGGATTTCAATTTCCTCTGCCCGTTGTGCGTGCGTCCTTCAACATGGCGAAGCTTTGGCCGAGGGTTGAAGTCACTGTCTTGTCTCAAAGATCTGAAGATAGTACAATCATTTTGCATTTGACATATGTGTGTAGAGCAATAAGGAACGGCGGAGGAACAGCGGAACTTGTTGATTGCGAAAGGGGCGAAGAGAGGCCGCATACTTCCCAGCGATAGGTAATAACAGCTCCTGGGGCTAATGGATTTGCACTTTAACGGCCAAAGATAATAAAACGTAAGGCAATGGAAACTACCCTATTCTCAAAACATCGCGCCAAGCTAACGACAGAAGGTTTTGAAAACTGGGACGTGTATTAACGTATGAGATCGGTCATCTGTAATCCAGGTTAACATCAGACTTGATATGTTAGCGTGCTGTTTTAATGTTACCTTTACCCTTATCCTAACGTCACCTTTTCTTTCCTTCTTCCATCAATATTACGGCGACATATACGGAGGCATAGGAAGCACGTTGATATATCGCGCCTGATTTTAATCTGGATTACAGACTACAATCTCTTTCAATACCACGCGTCCTTTTTTTCAGAACTGCTGCCATTACGTTAGCGTTTACTGTTTTGATGGGAAAAAATAAGGTGCATCAACTGGTCTGTAACAGGAAACATTATGGAATAGGTAATTGAGAGAAGGTTTTGGTCAACCATGGAACTAAACGTTAGTTTAATCGCCATACTCACTAATGCACCTTCCTACCGCATCCACAATACGCCTTGTTATCGAAAAGAACAGTGTATAAAGCTATTTTTGTTTTTCTTCTTTACCAGATTCACTTTCTTATTGTACACTGTATATGTTTTTCTTATAATTGTGTGTATGTGTGTTTGTGTGTAATGTGCATTATGCGTGCCTCTCTCTCCCTCTCTCTCTCTCTCTCTGTCTCTCTCTCTCTCTCTCTCTCTCTATTTCTCCTCATCTCATTCCTATATCTCTCTCTTTTTTCTCTGCCTCGAAACATCTACATCTATCTCCCCTCATTTCATCCCTATCTTTTTTTCTCTCTCTCTCTCTCTCTCTCTCTCTCTCTCTCTCTCTCTCTCTCTCTCTTTCTCTAGCCATCTACATCTTTTTTCTCCGTAGCTGGCTCTCCACCGTGTCTGCGTCGTATTAGATGTCTATACAAACTACATACCCGTTAACTACGAGACAACCTATATGTTTGGACCCTCTCTCAACAAACAAAGAATGGCCTCTTTTGTGTGTGTTCTAAACGGAAAATCAGTTTGTTGGTCCCGGGGTGTATGAGAGGGCCTCTCACCTCGGCTCCATTTCCAGGTAAAGACGACATCTGAGTGCTCCCTTTAGCTTCATATTGTCCCAGATACAGCTCTTATCCCGACTCTGACCTTAGCCGTATCGGGGATAACAGTCGCCACCGAATGACCACTTCGAAGCCACACCGCGGTCACAAAATCCACTGAGTTAAATACAACTAGATATAGTTGGTTCGAGAACTGATACAAAGGCTAACCTGTTGAAATAAACCTGAATGAATACGTATGAATAAATTTATAAATAATGATATGAATAAACCAATGAATAGGTAATAAGAGAACAGACAGGGGATTGTTCTTATAGCTATTTGGTGGTGGATCGAAATGTATCAATAATACTGGAACAAAAATAAAGTATCAGTGTACAGTATATGATGGACTGCGCTTTCGCTACTTTTTTCGGAGCTGAATATACACGACCATAGTACAGAGCCCTGTAACCATGCATCAAACTAACCATTGATGGTGACATTGGTACCAACGGCAATTTCTATGGAAACCTTGAATTTGATTGACTGTCGTGCTGTGCTAACATGGTAGTTACCATTGATGGTTTCATGCAACAGGACCCTGATGTTGTCGATCTCTAATTAATTTTGAACTTACTCTCGAAGGGGTCCAATTTAGCTTTGGCATGTATTCCAGGATTAATCTGATCATGCACTACAAACTGGCTAATCGTGAAGGGATAATAATTACTGAAGAAATAAGACAAACACAAACTTTAAGCAATTTCAGAGGTGGAACAAAATGATAATATAATATTCAGTATCTATGTCTATGTAGCGCATAATATGAAACAGCATTATTTTAAGGGGGGGTATCGCACTAGAAGTCAAATACTTACGAATGTAGCGAATTTTGGATTCGCCGACTCTTTTGACGAATCTTGGCGAACATCTTTCTCTGCATGGACCTTTTCTGTCCCCGAGGTACCTTTGCCCTCATTTTAGTAGGCATACAGTTCATCATTGGCCTGACGAACTGGCAAATTTCTCTCAGTGGATTTTCTACATTAACAATATGGTAATGTGGTTGCTAACATTAATGAAACAGTAAAGAACTGCAGCTACGCCGTCTTACAACCGTTTGCAAATGCTTATGACTGTTTCGCGAACGCTAGCAACTGTTTGCGGAAAAGTACATTCGCAATGTTCAAAATTTCCTTGCGACAAGAAAAACTGCTTGCGACATCGAAAACTATTTGCGAACTTCATTTGCAACCTTTTGCGTACCTTTGCCAACCTTCTACGAACCCTGATGAAATCCCAAATTCGCCATGTTCGCAAGCATTCGCCGCCTAGTGAGATACTCCCTTAAGCGCTTTTCAATATCATTACCCCGGTCATCGGATGTTTGTAACTCACTGTGACAGCTGTCTAATCCTGAGCGATCATTTCGAATCACGGCGGTCACTAAGGCGCACTTAATCCATTCCTGTCGGGTACCCAATCATTCACCTGGGTGGAGAGCAGCAATGTGGATTAAGTATTTGTGCAAGACTACACAAAATAGCATACTTAATCAGGCACGTAAAAGTTTTCTGCGATGAATGTCAGACTTGTATTGATTGATTGTTCCATTCATTTACTTTTCAATAACACAAAATGTTCGTTCATCGGAAAATAATTACTACACCGTGATGCTTACTAGCATGTGTGTGTGCCGTTGAGCCATTTTGGTGTTAGTAATCAATATAAACTATTCCTATAAGACTGAATGAATTCTGGCAGAGGAAGACTTGAATCGTATTTTCTCTCATTATCTTTCTTTCTTTTCTTTTCTTTCATTAACGAACATCCAGATATACGAACCGTTTGTGTTCAGAATAGCGCACGTCCGGAGTAACGCACCTTCAGCGTAACGGACTTTTGATATAATAAACATTACCCATACATCTAATGTGAGATCATCTCTCTATAAACAATAATTAACGTGTCATATCGGTACACAAGCTCACACAAACATCACCAAAAACGAGCAGAGCGAGGAGCAGGTGTATGTAGCTCACGAAGCTTATGGTACATGATATATATGCCATTAGGTTATGTGGATAAATTCTGGGTAGTGGTTTTCTACCGGAGCAAAGGGAAAGGTAAGTCCATGCACCTGCTCCCTAGATTTGTTTTTATCCGCCTGTTATTGGGTCAGGTAAGCTGGAGGAAGACCTCTTCGCTTACCTAAAACAATTCGTTATTCCGACGGTTCGTTATTCCGATGGTTCTTTATTCCGGTGGTTCTTTATCCCGATGGTTCGTTATTTCGATGGTTCTTTATTCCGATGGTTTGTTATTCCAATGGTTCGTTATTCCAATGGTTCGTTATTCCGATGGTATGCTATCCCGATGGTCCGTTATTCCGACTGTTTGTTAATCCGATGGTTCGTTGTTTGGGTATTCCAATGGTTCGTTTTTCCGATGGTTCTCTATTTCGATGGTTCGTTATTCCAGTGGTTCGTTATCCCAACGGCTCCTGATTCCGACGAGTCGTTGTTCCGATGGTTCGTTTTTCAAACGATTCGTTATTCTGATGGTTCTTTATTCCGATGGTTCCTTATTCCGACGGCTCCTTATTCCGACGTTAATCATTCCGAAGGTTCATTATTTAGACGGTTCGTTATTCCGATGGTTCGTTATTCCAAATGCATATTTCGTATACCTGGGATGGTTTTGTTAACCTGAAAAAGGGCTTGTGTATTCAATCCTAAGTTGTTGTATGAATCCAAAAGTTGGTCGTTTCTGAGGTTCGATTGTTTGGAAATGAAATACAGCTCGTAAATCCGAAATTGAAATAAGCTTAATGCGATAATAGTTACTACACTGTTGTTGTTTTTTTACCTAACATGTTTGTTTCGCATTATTGAGGCATTTGGTAATGACATTTATACCGTTTACAGGATCCCTACGGAGTCTCGCAGAGAAGGAGCTAAAGAAGTTAATTTCATTTTGAGAAATATCAGCGAAGAGTGGCCTAGACTAGACATTTATGTCTATAGATATGTCTACATCCAAGGGCATCCACGCTGAGATTTGATGAGTTAATGTAAGCTGGTGGTGCCTTTAAGCTGCAACCGACACGAACTCATTGACATTCAGACCTGATCCACGCGTGACAACAAGTCATGTTGGCTATTATGAAGTGGTTTAAGTCGGTCACCAATCACCTGTCCCATTGATCGCGCCACGCACGCATGCAGAGTCACCGCTATTATCTGCGTCGGTGGTTTCTCGGTCAAGGTAACGCCACGCCTCCATGGACATAAGCTTAAAGTTATCATTAACTCATTGATCGCTGGGGGAGGGGGGGGGGGCGATACCCGCTATGTTGCTTGTGCTCGCTGAGATTGAGATGTGAATCTGACGAATGTGAAGGGGGTTTTTCTCGTAAAGCCGATCTCTTCTCCAATTCGGCTGATTATTGCGCTTAGGCTGCTTAACTTGGCTTGATATTTGGAGGATTACACGCATCACGGACCTATCTAGGCTATGTGTGATGCTGTTTGCATTCCCCGGGGGGATGGGTAGAAGGGTGGGAGGGGGGTAGTTTGTAATTCCGTGGGTGGTACAGCACTCTGCCGTAATCGCGCACCGCTCAAAAACAAAATCCTTTCGTTTTCCCCTAATCCCTGAAGATTTGCCATGGTTTCTTGATGTAAGAGAGTGTGAGGGGGGGGGGGGGGAGGGGTGCTTATCACCAGCCCTCCCCCCACCCCTCCCTATCCCCAACCCCAGCTTCCTGTGACCCACATACTGATCCCATAAAACAGAGAGTGAGAAATATAACGGAGGCAGGTGCAGAAGCTTATCATATGCAATGCATTTATCTTAGAGATTCATCATTTATTTCTTATCCGCCATTTGAAATCTATGATCCACAATTCCATAATTCATCAGGACCAACCCTACATAATTCTGTTGTTTGTATAAAAAGGTGAGAAGTCTACTGACTTAAGAGTGTTAATCGCCTTGTTTATCCACTTCTTCGGGGAGTATTAGTATCAGAAATTATGGGAGTATTAGTAGTAGAAATTATGGGAGTATTAGTCGTAGAAATTATGCTGGTGGTAGTAGTAGCAGTAGTAGTAGTAGTAGTAGTAGTAGTAGTAGTAGTAGTAGTAGAGGTAGTAGTAGTAGTAGCAGTAATAGAAGTAGTAGTAGTAGTAGTAGTAGTAGTAGTAGTAGTAGTAGTAACAGCAGTAGTAGTAGTAGTAGTAGTAGTAGTAGTAGTAGTAGTAGTAGTAGTAGAGGTAGTAGTAATAGTAGTAGTAGTAGTAGTAGTAGTAGTAGTAGTAGCAGTAGTAGTAGTAGTAGTAGTAGTAGTAGTAGTAGTAGTAGTAGTAGTAGAAGTAGTAGTGGTAGTAGTAATAGTAGAAGTAGTAGTAGTAGTAGTAGTAGTAGTAGTAGTAGTAGTAGTAGTAGCAATATCATCAGCCACAGAACATTATCTAAACAGTGGCAACCACAGATAGTAGGTCATGAACGAATACATCGTTTTACCCCATTTTTATTCAGGATGTCATTAACAATTCCATAAGACTAGATTGAAGAGTCGGCATGAGCTTTGATATCACCGTAAACCTACCCTATCCTTCATCCATTACTGAGATGAATAAGTCGGCACACTTCTCCGTGAGTTCATTTACTCTCCTTACCTGAGGTATGCATTTCTTTGTATCGTTTCCACGGCAAGTTGTTTTCGATCGCAATAGTGTATTTAATCACAACTCGGGGCAAAATAATTCGATAATAAATGACAACTGGACATTCCTTGGGGAGATACTAAAAGGTTCGATTGAAATATTAACAGCCATGTTCGTTGATTATTGCCTACTGTGCATTTTTCGCAATGGGAAACTTTTTTGAATTGATTGACAAATCGACATTCCTTGGGGAAATACTGAAAGGTTCGATTGCAATATTAACAGCCATTTTTGTTTATTATTAGCTGTGTGAACATTGTCTATCATTGGAAAACTTTTAAAATTGATTGAATTAAATTCATCGCCTGAAAAAGCATAAAACAGAACTACTGAGAAAAGCAATATGAATATCTTGAAACGGTGGCGTCTTTGTTCTTTGGAAATAGATCTTCAAAAGCACAGTATTTTTCTTCTTTCAATCTCATTTTCTCTCTCTCTCTCTCTCACACACACTAAACAAATGTACAAGTACCAAGCATTACCGAATCGTAAAAGTGTTCCTTGGTTGCCTGTTCCTTTCTGTGTTTCTTTCTGTGTCTCTCTCTTTTCTATTCTCTTTAGTATATTCATCCCTCACTCCCATGTGATCTCTCTCTCTTATTTTGTTTTCTCTCTCTCTCTCTCATTCTCTCTCTCTCTTCTCTCTCTCTCTCTCTCTCTCTCTCTCCCCCTCCCCCTCTCTCCTTCCCTCTCTCTCTCTCTCTATATATATCTTATAAATTCAAGCACGTAAGAGAAACGAGTTTTATATCTCTTAAGGTAACGTTTACCGCTTTTTATCACTTTCGTGTCTTGTGACGTTTTGCCAGGGATGAGATGGTAGGACTTTGTATTGTAGTGGTTAAAACTGTACTAGCAGTGGGGTGGCATTCGTAGTTGTAGGTGGTAACGGTTGTGGTACAGCGGCAGTTGCATTAGTCGTAGAGGCGGTGTTAGTAGTGGTGGGCGGGTATGATAGTTACCATAGTTACCATGATGGTTACGGTTTACATGGTTACTACTGCTACAACGGTGGTTGTAGTGCCGACTGATTATGAAGCAGCTGCACTAGTTATGGGATGGTAGTGGTTTGTGGAGAATGCTCTTAATTGAAACAAAAACGGGAGTGCATATCACAAAGTTACAGACAATGACAGAAGGACATCAAGAGGGCAAGAGATCGGAATGGACGAGCAGCACTTTTGTGCGACCAACCCACTGGTCACGGCTGTCGAACCACGTACTTGCCGATACGTGCCTCTCTCGCGTCGGGTCCTGTTCAAACATAGGTGTGGGCCAGAAGATCGGGTAACTCCCTTAGGATGCGCTATGGAGAAGACGGGCACATTTCTATCTCTTTCTGTTCCCTGCTTATTTCAATTGAATCTGGCACATACGAAACAGTGCAGATTCACGCGTTGACATGAATGGTTTCGCCTGATTTGATCGAGTGGGTCAAATGTCATGTTGTGAAGAAGCGCGCGATTCCCACTTCCCGTCCGCACTCTCAAGTCGTTGACAGAGCTTGTATGATATGGGAAGGAGAATGGTCTCTGCATGGGACCCCTCGATCATACTTCATCATGGAATAGTGTGTTGACGTACGTGGTTTGTCTCCTCATACGCGCTGAGATAACGTGTATAAATTTGAAGAGCTAACTTTTCATCTGCCGTCTGCTCCTTCAAGACAATTTAATGAAGAAAAGGAGAAGAGTGCTGATAACTCATCTAAGACCGCGTCGAGTGGCTCTCCTGGTGGAGTGCTTTAATGGACTAGTAGATCATCTTCAATCGAACAGTCAGGGCTTCAAACCGCGGGAGTTGACCCTACACGCGTGTCCTTCGAAGAGTCCCGTACCAAGCACGCTGTATGAAAAGGAGCTGGCAAGACGCCATTGATTTTTCTGCACACAGTGCAGGTTAGCCTAAATCCCAGGCGGTTTGCCATTTCATTTTATTCCACACTCTGCAAGTACTGAGAAGTAATGATTTCGAAAGGATCAGGCTTAAATTAAGGATGGCCAGTTCTTATATGACTTGTCCAACGGACATGACGGATCGGAGTAGCGGTCGAATGGGATTATCACTAGTCTTATAATTATTAGACTAAATATAACAGCTATCATCGGGTATGGATCATAAAAAGCCCAACGGCTTGGGAGCCTTACTTAATGTTACACGAGCACTTTTACTTACTTGGTAGTGAGCGCCAAGAGTGCACGCATCGTTATGGTGTTTAGTAATGCATCCGCTGAGTATGCTTTTACTGCTTCGTAAAACTTTCATTCTGCATTGAAAAAAAAATTAAGTGAGAGCAAATCTGAAATACCATACCATGCTTTATTTGAATCATACTAGGAAAACGGGGTGTAGTGGCTTTTTAGTCAAGAGTTGTCATTTCACGGCGAATTGTCATTTAAGAATGTGCGTACACAGCCATTAAAATAAATAACCGGTGTAACTATGGTAACATAACTAGGACACGCTGTAATAACCAAGTCCCGTAGAAAATAATAGGGTAAATTTCACAAATGAATCGTTTGCCATAGGCATAAATGGACCTTTTAATTCATTTTTTTTCACACTGCCATCGGATATTGCTTGGTAACGTGTATAGAGAATACAAACAAACACACATCATCAAAAACAGGCATACACAAACAGAAACACTAGTAAACTCACATACATGTAACCAAAATTGCATACACACACACACCTCCTAGCTTGAACGGTGCTAGTTACTAACATTATAAAGCATTCAGAATGCCATAGCCTGGTTTCCAATCTGTTGGACATTAATCATTATAGAATAAAGAGTCCAGGGTCCTGTTGCATAAAACTTACCATTGATGGTAACTTTGCTACCAATGGCAAATTCTATGGAAACCTTGAATTTGATTGGCTGTTGAGCATTGTTTCCATGGTAGTTACCATTAATTGCAGAGTTACCATTAAGTTTTATGCAACGGGGCCCTGTAATCATAAAACTAGTCACGCCATCAGTCTCTTTTCCGCCTAGCGAGACTGAGAAGGAATTGAGTGTGATTAGTTTACTGCAGCCAGAGCCCTTTATGGAATAGTTTGGTTAAAAAAATACCCAACAGCCTGCAAGCCAGGCTAGGTGGAAGACCACGACCCCGTATGTTACGTCACGGGTCTGTCACCCAATGATCACACATTACATGGACACATCTCGCTTTCGGTATGCATCTTATCCCATTGTGGATGTCATCATAACGCCCCGAGCATGCCGAAGTGGATTCACGGTTGTTGAATGAGCACGGGGCAAGAAGGCGTTAACACCTTCTCTGCCAGACTCCAAATAGCAATGATGTATAATACAAGAGTTAAAATGTCTTGTTGGTGCAAAAAGAGTTAACTTAGTTCAACCATGAATCTTCTTATACATCCCTGATGACTCGTCCTTTAGTGTTCTCCTTCAAAAACATTAAAGCATATATTGTTTATTCATTCATTCATTCTACCTATCATGCCTATATAGAAAAAGAAAGAAAAGGGGAAGGCCCTCGAAGCAATGTGGCCTACTTTCCAGTAGGGTCGTGCGTTATACCAAGCAAAATGACAAACATATCAAAGATGAATACAGTATTTACAACAGTCAAGGGATCATACATGTACTAACATAAAAGTAACAGACGCAGAAAAAAATCCTACACCAGCATGACCAGAATTGAAGCAAACAAAAAGAATCGAGACATTTCTTTACGAATTTCCACTCGAGCTAAAAATATCTAGATAAATATACGGTAACCGTGGCAACAAAACATATCAAGGATGTGAGAGGGTGATTATACATCCTTGAACATATCGTAAAGCACGGTTGGTTTATCCCGCTTGGGGCAAGGGGACGTGAGTGTATATACGTTGTGCTCTTAGAATGACTTATGAATGTGGTTAAGATGATTTTTTGATGATAATCGCTGCATTAAGCGAGGGTACCTCGTGCCACGCTCCATTAATGCAGGGGTTAGAACAGCCATTGTGTGTGTCTGTGTGTGTGTGCGATGATCATTTAGGCCTGGCTGGATCAGTGATATGTTCGATGGATGGATGGGATCGTACCGCGTAACCTTGGTAACCGGGAATTATGTACCTTCTCTCAAGTGTTTGTTCTGCTGTTCATCATATTTTTTTGTGGAGACTCTTTCACTGGAAATAATATCGAGCACTTTGGAGGTTCAATATCGTTTAATGAACGAAATTGCAGCGTGTGTGCATTTGCGTCTGTGAATTTATATGTGTGTGGGTGGGTGTGAATGTACGTGTGTCTGTGTGATGTCGTGTGCACGTGGGTGTCTGTATGTGTGTATTTGTGTTTTTTGTCTGCTTGAGTGTAAGCGTTAGCGTTTATATAACTTTGTACCGATGATCACGTAGGAAATATGGTGAGCATGCTGTACAATCTTGGTGCTGGGCCTTAAAGAGACATTAAACCTTTTACTTATCAATCTAGCAAAATCTAAAAACCGAACCATCACGCAGCAAATGCTCTGAATTGCTGATCTGCATTGTGCTCATGTTTTTTTCCTGGCGGTAGAGGATGTGGTGCATAGCTGCCAACCCTGGGTTCTGGATGGCTCTTAATAGTTGATTTATTAGTAGTCTATTAGTTTAGTGTTGAGTGTGCCACTCCAACTTATTTTACCATATTAATATACTTTCTATCTAGAGTGAATCGAAAATGATTGTTTTTATTTGCTTTAAATTCGGTAGACATTGCGTAAGATGCCTAAATCCTCCAAAGTCCCTTTTTCACGCGATTTAGACACAGTCACGCAGATTTAATGACAGGGGTTCCGAAGAGATTAATCATCTCTAATCCAGGTTAAAATGAAGCTTCACATGTTGACGTGCCTGCTGATATGACGTATATATAACCGTAATATTGATGAGAAATTTCAAAAAGGTTAGGGCATAGCGGGGGTTCAGATTAATGGAATTATGGTTAAGATTATATTAAGGTGTGAGTAAAACCGACGCGTTAACACACGAAGTCTGATTGTTTATTCTGGCTTATTTATCTTTTTCGCTATCATGTGTCCTTGTAATTTGGCGTGACTGTTTCGAGATGCGATCTACATCATCATGTCGCTTCAATCCCCAATTAAACCAGGAGTGGGTGTTGGGGGTTGGGGAGGGGGGGGGGGGGGGGCGCAATACACCGTCGTAACAAACACCTCTGCGTTGTAAAATCACAAATGTCCCGTGAAATACATTATGAGCTAGCCGAGGTACTAGGCTGTGAGCTGCATGGACACGACCCAGTCTGTTAAGTACTATGTCTGGTAACACATACTTTTCCCTAATCCCATCCTCCTTCTCTCCCCCCCCCCCCTCCTCCTCCTCAGACCATGACGTAATTAGGGCGTAGTCTGTGTCACCAGACATAGTTGTTAACAGACTGGGTGGTGTCCATTCACCTCACAGCCTAGTACAGAGGGTTAGTGCAGTTCATATAATTTACCACCTGGGATCCCGGTGAACCAACACAGTTTATGTAATAACAATAGTGATAGTAATAATAATATATATAGCTACCAAGCGCTCCTTGATGAAGCACAAGCGATATGTATTCATTTCACATTGCAGTACTGAGGAAATTCATGGCGAGTAGTTCTATGTTCGCGCAAAAACCAAGTCATACGTACAACGTATTAAATAATTCAACCCCCATTAAGGATATTATGATATTACCATGCATTATCTCAAAGCAGAAGATGTGTATATTAAAAAAAAATCCAATCAATTTGTGATTTAAATTTATATAATTCCTGTGTATGATATTACTATTTATCTACGTTTATATATATATATATATATATTCAGCGAGAACCACCGTTTTGTAGAGTATCGGCTAACAATGCTCGATGCTGCATGGTGTATGCGGCAGAGCGGATAGACATACCTTGCTATCAGTGCTTCGCCTACCGGCGGTTTCACGTCCTCCTGGCGGACGATCTTCAGGCCGACTGACTGGTGCGTAGTGCGTTTAGTGCGATGGATCAGTCGTTTGTCTATATTGTATATATGCCTATATATGTCGTTTGTATATATATACATTTTTTTTTATTATTATTATTTTTTTTTGGGGGGGGGGAGTATTTCTTTCTTTTATTCATTCCATGATAAATGGATTTTTGATATCGTGTGAACGCGTAGAATTTCCAATGATGTGTTAATTGATTACAATGAAATACACGAAGCGTGATCACTGTTGTACTTCAGGAGAACGTATGTATAACATTTAATGTACAGTCAGTATCAATGGGTTAATATAGGAAAACAGGAGAATAGTTCATCATGGTTCTATTTTTCTATTGAAATCATCTTATTCTGCCTTCCTTTGTATCAATATTAACCTTTCAAGTTGTCAATTCTTACTAGGTTGACTGATACTCATTGATGACAGGGCTGCGGGACTCGCTCGTCCCTGGTTATAATGAACTGCTCACCGCGAGTATCATATCTTGTCCGGATTTCATCTCTCCTGACACACCTTCTTGGAGACGTAACGGGATTATGAGATGGTAGTCTCGGGCGCTTTTATTATCATGAGCAGCGAGGGAAGCAGGATCAACAGTTTGACGAGCAAACACAAATCCAGGATCAGTCTATCCTGGGAGAAAAAGGATTATTATGTAGTTATGGCAAGGTTCTAAGAATGTTTAACATAGATCCCTTAAGAGAGCATGGCCCATCGCATAGGTTTTTAGCATTTGCCTCTATTTTATGCTGTGAAACATATTTTATCCAAAATATATTATTCAACAAATGGGTTTTGCTGCAGTACGCTAATCATTTTACATGTTTTATCGATTCCGGGACAGAGGGAGAGGCTGGGAGAATAAGAAAGTCGTGTGAGTGTTATTTTTTTTTTAAATTTAGATCAGAAATATCAAACAGCCTGAAAGCAAGACTGTCTTTATGTGAGGCGAGGCGTTAAGGCATATGAGATTCCCATCTCAATTACATGATTTGAAGTTTATAATGTTACTGTTGATTTTACTGCGTTATGTCTTTGTTAAAATGGTGATATGTATTTTATTTATCTATTTTCGTCATTGTCATGTATTGTAATGTATTTTTTTTAACTGTCAGGGCCTTCAGCGACAGCGTTTTTATAACTGAAGAGGCCATCCTGCTTAAATAAAACTGGAAATAAATAAATAAGTGGGCTTGAAGGAGATCACGCATTATCTTACGAGCAGATTTTTAATAGTTTCAGGAAATACGACATTGGTACTAAATAGGCTGTGAGATTTAATACAACTGAGTCTCCTTACATACAGATTTACTGATATCGTGGAATGCTTTTTGTCTGTTGTGATGACGCATTTTCTTGCGTACACATCTTGCATAATGATATTGTTCGTATGTTTGGTAATGGGGGTTTGATGTGACGCTCTCGGAGTGAGACAGGGGGAGAAGAATACAAAGAGTGAGATAAAGAGAAGGAAGTAAGACAAAAAGCGGGGAGAAAAGAGGGGAGAGAGGAGAGGAGTGGAGAGGGGGAGAGTGGGGGAGAGTGGTAGAGAGATATGGTGTGGGGTGGTAGGGATGGAAAGAGGCAGACAGACAGACATAGGTGGAAGCAGAGACAGAGAGTGGAAGAGAGAGATGGAGAGAGAAAGTGACAGAGAGACAGAGACAGAGAGGGGAAGAGAGATGGAGAGAGAGTGTGACAATGAGACAAAGACAGAGAGTGGAAGAGAAATGGAGAGAGAGGGTGACAGAGAGCCAGAGACAGAGAGGGGAAGAGAGATGGAGAGAGAGAGTGTGACACTGAGACAGAGACAGAGATTGAAAGAGTAACGGAGAGAGAGGGTGACAGATAAGCAGAGACAGAGACATAGAGAGAAGGAATAGAAACAAGAGAGAGCTGTGGAGATGTTGTTCACATGTTGTCATGGCGGTGATGTGTTAATGCCAGGAAAGGTGATGATGATACTTTCACAGCCCCACCAGACATGGCCATTGTTTAAAGGAACGGCCACCACCTGTCGATGCCGCACAACACGTGAACACTAGTGACGGACTACTTTTCATGTACCATGTATAAACCCATATGGAAGTCGCGTGGTGTAGTGGGTCGCTCTTCTGATTCTCCATCAGGAGGATAACGATTCGATCCCATCAGCTGCCATTTATGTGTGTTTTTTTTTACCAAAGCATTTTGATTCACATACTTGCTCCGTACCTATCTGATGCAGTGACTATGTTAATATTGATACAGGGCCTTCAGGATCGAAAAGCAGAGTGCACACTGAAGAGACTCCACTGGGTAAAAAAACGACATTACTATAATTATCATTGTTATCACTAATGATAATACTATCATTTTTATTAGTATATGATCATTGAGTTGTATTAATATCAGGTTAAATTATTAAGAGAATTGATGTGGTGGAGTGGAGGTAAAAAACACAAATATTATGTTAATATAACTATCATTATCACCATTATCACCATTAAGCCTACTATTAGTATCATAGTTATTATTATATAATTATTGAGTTATATTAATATCACCTTAATTTATCAAGAGAATGGATGCGGTGGATTGTGGGGATGACAGGGTGTCTAGGAAAAGATGATGAAGGTTGAAGTAGATACAACTTCTTCCTCATTCTTCCTCATGTTGCCCTTTAAAGTATAACGTCACACGAGGAGTGTGCGTGTGAAAGCGCGGAAGACTGCGACCTTGAAATTTTGTGTGGGGCTGTCGTCTGTGTTAGATTACAAACAGTGACGGGTTTCATACTCTATCTAGAACGGACGAGATTGTTATTTGTAAAGGCCAATTTTAGAGGATGAGAAGATGGGGGAATTCAAGTGAAACGACATTTATATAACTTTCGTATTCCTCACCGAGTGCATAACTCTATCTAAATTAATGAACGTATCACTATTACTACTATCAGGGTTATACTGGTGACCATATTTGTAATATAGGATAGTATTATGCTATAAAAAAAACACTCAAGGCAGATTTCAATCAACGAAGCACAATCAAAATGTGGATAGATTACGAACCCTTCAAGTAGAAGACGTCAGGATCTTGACAAGAGCAATTACTGTCTTATTCGGACGGGTGCCTTCCGTCTAATCTGAATACCATGCGTGTATTACATGTATTCAAAGTAAAATAGAAGATACGAAGACGCAAGAAAGAGAAAACACGATCGTCCTTGTTTGTTCATGCGTGTCCGCCATTTTGAGTCGGGTGCGGCTCAAATCCTGGGGTTTCTTTCGCCTTGACATACACGGTGTTAAAAAAAAATGACAGTTTTGAAAAATAATCAAAAATCAATTTCAACTCAAATCAAACTGAAATTGACACATCATTAAGCCAAGGAATGTCACTTTTTAGAGACGTGTTTTGTGGCATTTCATTGATTACTTTTTGCTTAATAATCCTTGGAATATTCAATGACATTTTCACTTTGGGAAAATTGCGACCTCAAAATTTGTGTGTATGAGATAAATGATTCATAACCCAACAATAGCCATTGTGTATTATACCTGTTAATCCACTAGCAACTGACATCGCAGGTTCATTGATAATGCATGATGCTTCTGGCAGAAAAGAAAAAGAACTATAAGTTTGGCATGTGTGATGCATAATGACTATTGTTGTGTTCTGAATTGATTATCTCATACACACAAATTTGTGGATCCAAATCTGTCCAAAGTGAAAATGTCATTAAATATTCACAGGATTATTACATGAAAAGTAATCGATAAAAATGTCACAAAACCTGTCTCTAAAAGATTTGACATCCCTTGACTGTCTTTATGATGTGTCAAATTCACCTAGTCATGCTAGTAGTTATAGCAAGAGTACCGCCACCTTGCTGCAAGACGTGGTGTGCAGCCAGGTTGTACATATCGCATGTCCAACGCACAGTGGATGTGCGGTGTACGTACAACGGCTGTACAGGGGGAGTCAGAAAAAAGTTACACTTTTTGAGTTAAGTATTCTTCGAAGAAAATGTGGGATTCATAGAGAATTTCTAGGATAGAGTAAATATTCCTTTTTCACTAGGTCAAATTTGTTCCAGTGTTGTTTTTAGGTTTTAGTGCACAACAGCCATTGTTTAAACAAATGTCAAAACCCATCTGCGCCAAGCTTATTGTGTAGTGGAATCCAAATCACGCAAGGCATTGTTGAAAATGGCGCAAATGGGTTTTCGCCAAGACCCATTATTTCGTTCCTGCCCAATAAATTCATTACTGATTCCACACACATGTGGTATCAAATAAGACTGGAAGAGGAGCTCTATCTGACACTGGTATAAGAATTATGATTCATTCTTGTATATTTAATATGAGCATGTAAGAATGTGCAACATTTCTTTCTGACTCACCCTGTAGAATTAATTTGCGTATGGTTTCAATGCCTTGCTTAACCTTGCAATCAACACAAGATAAACTTGCACATCCGTCCTCTTCCCTGCATCCGCGTAATACCCTAGTCACACTAGATGCGGAATAAGCCGGAATGCCGTCGGAATGAAAATTCTTGGCACATTAGCGGATATTCGAAGTGCATTCTAACAATTCTGACTGCATTTTGAGTGCATTCCAAATATTCGGGTCCATTCTTGTGTCCGGCCCGAATGTTTTGCTCATGCTCAAAACTTTCGAGGTGCATTCATATTGGAAAAATATCGAACGGCATTCAAAGTGCAGTCCAACAGCTGACTGCATTTCAAATATTCTGACTACATTTCGACAACATTCGAAACATTCCGATCGCATTCGTGGGAGAATCGAATCGCATAAAAGCAAGGCTAGCTGTTGCTGCAACGTCAGTCAGCATTGAGGAGACACTGAGGAACTTTGATGTCATGCCGCATTCGAACGGCGTTTTTACCTACTTAGATCAATTCGAAATTCCTCCCGAATGTGGCTCGAATTTTGAAAAAAAAATCCGGCTAGTTCTGCTTGATTCCTGCTGATTCCGCGTAAGTGTGGCGGGGTTTTAAGTATTCTCTATGAAATCCTCCGCAAACCAGGCGCAGAGTGGTACACTACGAACTGTGACAATGGAATGGCGCGAAGCCAATGACAATAGAATGTGCTTGTAGGGAGGAGAACGGGAGATCACTGTCAGAGATATGAATGAACGAAAGTCATCGAGACAATAACATTGAAAAGAAAAGGCTGAGCCAAGGAAGGTCAATTCATTCAAATTACATTTGGAGAGGTCATTTGCAAAAGGGTTAGATCTATTTTTCATCGAATTTGATTTTTTTGTAGTCTCAATGTATAGATTTGAAGAAGCTCTATAAGATGATACCTACGAAAAGGTTAAATTCCCATTAAAAATGCACAAAAATAGCAAAGAAAAATCACTTATTTTTCAAAAGGGGTTAGATCCATTTCAGTTTGTTTGCAAAGGGGGCTTGATAGACAAAGGTCATTTTTGAAAAAAAAATGTTTTAAAAATATGAAGACAGGTAGATTTCTTTTATACCCGGTTTAAGTTTCACATGGTAGGCTGGATATCATGGCGATTTAGTTTCACATAAAAATATTGCCATATGGGAGAAAAAAAAGTAGATTTTTTCAGAATGGTCTAAAGTGGATCTAACCCCTTTTTGCAAACAATCTCTTCATTTGTAGATAGAAATTTTATGGAAATAAACAATAGCATGTACTATGTATGTACATGTATTTAAGTTAGGTGTTTGATCGACACCCACCGGTATCTTTCCAGCTGTCTCACCGAATTACAAGTTGTCTAGACTTTACCGTGGTTTGGGCGGAATATTAAATCGCGCGTTTCTCTGTCATATCACTAAACTCGTGGATGTTGATTTGCAACCGTGATCTAATAAGAGAATATGGTGATCGCGCTGCCACGACCGTCCCGACTCCCACGGTTATTTCAGCTTACCAAACATTGTTCCAGGCGCTCCCAGTAAAGAATGACACGTGAATGAATTATGTGGTCTTCTATGTTTTGCTCTTTTTTTTTTAAACGATGAGGTTACTTCGTCCTGCGCGCCCGACCATGCATACATTGTATGGTTTATAGTCGTGGTTTATGAAGAAACCAGCCTACATTATTTCACTTCTTACTTGCCCTCGCGTAACCCATTTCGTGTTTTGCAATGGCGAGAGGACGTGAGCATTATTATACAAGTGGTGTTGTATAACGCAAATTCAGAGAAACGATGCGTCTCTCTGTGTGTAGTCTTCTTCCATCTGTCACTCATCTCCCACTCTACCTCTGTCCTTCTCTCCCTTTTCCCGTCTGTCCCTCCTCTCGCGATCTCTCTCTCCTTTTCTCTCTCTCTCTCTCCTCCTCTCCCCCTCTCTCTCTCTCTCTCTCTCTCTCTCTCTCTCTCTCTCTCTTTCTCTTTCGCTCCATCTCTGTCTCCCACTCTCACTCTCTTCCTCTATCCCTCTTTTCCTCTCCCCAACTCCCCATCTGTCCGTATATCCCTCCCTATCTCTCCCTCTCTCTCAATCATCTATCTCTCTTTCTCTCCCTCTTTCCCTCTCTCTCTCTCTCTCTCTCTCTCTCTCTCTCTATCTCTCTCTCTCCCTCTTCCCTTCTATACCTCTGTCCGTCTACACCTCCCTATCTCCATCCTCTCTCTCTCTCTCTCTCTCTCTCTCCCTCTCTCCCTCCCTCCCTCCCTCCCTCTCTCCCTCCCTCCCTCTCTCCCTCTTCCCGTCTATACCTCTGACCGTCTATATCTCCCTATCTCGACCCCCCCCCCTCTTTCTCTCTCTCTCTCTCTCTCTCTCTCTCTCTCTCTCTCTCTCTCTCTCTCTATCCCTCAATACAAGCTTCCGCTCTTCCAATCCAAGCCAAATAGACGGACACGAGGGAGTAATGGCTACTCTCAGCGCGATGAAACACAAATTTAGATTGAGAGAGGAAAGGAGACGACACATTGAGCTACGGTCCGTGGCTCGCCCGGAATAATCCACCGGAGGGGGAGACGGGGAGGGACGCGGAGAGGGACGCGAGAAGGCCCCATCGTCCTACAACCAGCATGGTTTGTCTTTACAAAAACCGCAAGGATATTGATAGGGAAGAAAAGCACAGTGAAGTTCAAGGTACAACCAGGGTAGATGCTCCCGCCCACTGACAAGAATTGCAAGGACGGAGAAGGTGAAGGCTGCGGGAACAGGATAAACGAAATTAAAGAAAGATTCTTCTCTCATAAAGGGTACGATAGTCACACTAGTGCAGGTATATACAGTCAAAAGGCAATTTGAAATTAATAGGTCTAATCAAAACTAGAATAACATTTCAACATAAAGTGTTTCTAAACTCGAACGTTGGCATATGTCTCTTTTTGGTTAATTGTAAACTTCCTATATCAATTCCTATATCAAGCTATCTGTTTTAGGTTGCAATATGTTACGGATTGCTTTATCATTGCAATGTATATGTATACCCATTTTTTAAATTTTCGTATTTATATATGTATATTTTAGTCTTTTTATTTAAAAAAGTTATGTAAATCTTTGTATTTTTATATTGCACTGTAAATGCTTAGGATCAGATCAGTCACTGACTGAGGCATCTGTGTTTAAAATGTGGACACAGGTAGGAAGAAGAGGAACCATCAGGAGATAAATGGTGTGAAGTAAGAAGATATTGAGGAGACGGAGGCGAGAATACATAGCAGTTGGATGCAAATAGAGGAGAAAAGGAAGAGAAGGAGAATTAAAAGAGAGTGGCTAAAATAATGGCGGGAAGGAAGATGTATATCACTACATGTGAGCTTACGATGAAATAGGAGGAAAATGAAGGAAAAGGGAAAGAAATGGAGATATTAAAAAGGGATCACTCACAGAAAAAGTGAGATGATGTCTAGGAGGTGGAGGTGAGTATCGGAAATGTAAGAAAGGCTGAGGAGGAGAAGTGGAGTATAAGGAAATAGATAAAGAGGATGAGTGAAAGAATGGCGTGAATTAAGAGAATAGCGAGGACGTAAAGGTGAATAAACACAAGAGGAGGAACAGCAGGGGAGAAGAGGAACATGATGAAAACCGAGGCGCAAGAAAGGCGAGGGCGGAAAGCGGCGTATTGCTGATTATTCAACAACTGTCACGATTGTTGCCACTGCCATTCTCAATACTGAGAATACAAATTGGTTTTGAGACTAGCCTTCATGCCAATAAGACATCGCTGCACTGTCTTTGCTCAAGGTTGCAAGACAGTCAACATGTAAAGTACACGTGCCCTGTGGTATCAGCTGACTCGTTGCCATGGTTTCCATTAAACATGACCCGCTGAGGTGTTTCGAAATGTCGTCACGGTTGTGGACTGCATTCTCAGTCACGTAATTCACAGTCGACTAGTATGCGCGCATCTCCCGTAGAAGTATCAAATTAAACTTAAATTAGATTCAAAACATGTGAGCTTGTGTAAGTACAATGAAAAGAAGATAGTATGTTGACTTACAAAAAAGAAATAAACAAGCACATATGGAGAAACAAGGATGTGGGTGACAGAGATAGGTTTGCTGGGTAAGTACCCCAAAATGATTGATTAATTTATATTGCTTCTTTGTCTGTGGTAATACTTTATTCTTGCTTACCTTCCCTATAAATTGATTCCCTCCGAGCGCCCCCCCCCCCTCTCTCTTTCTCTCTCTCTCTCCCTCTCTTTCTCTCTCTCCCTCTCTATCTCTCTCCCTCTTTCTATTAACTGTCAACTCTTCGCCCCCATCACCTCTCCCCCCCCTCTCTCTCTCTCTCTCTCTCTCTCTCTCTCTCTCTCTCTCTCTCTCATTCTCTCTCCCCTCTGTCTTTCCTTCTCTCTCTCTCATATGGTCACCATTTACTACTCACTCGGAAGTCTGTATATACTGTGTGTCTCAAAAAATATACACTTTTGAAATGGCGGCCAAATAAAAAATATTTGATTCTGGGAGGGGGAAGATTATATGTCTGGATAGCTTATAGACTCAACTTTCATATGAAAACCTATGAAAATAATTCAATGCTCAATTTTGTAAATAGTATGAAAACTGGGCTGCGCAGGAATTAACCTTCCAATTTTGCGAGAGGTTGAATATTGAACATTTAATTGAATATTCAATTATGGGTTGTCGAAAAAAAGAATGTCAAAGCCGGCACTTTATTCTTTAGGTCAAGGGATAACCTGAAGGATAGGCAGCCATTAGGTGAGAAATTCCTTTTCGTTTTCAACGAAATGTATTTGAATAATGAATATTCAATTGAATATTTAATTAAACATTCAATATTCAACCTCTCGCAAAATTGGAAGGTTAATTCCTGCGAAGCCTAATTTTTGTCATACCCTTTACAAAAGTGAGCAGTGCTTATTCAAGCAAGAATTGTTTTTAGACGTTTTGGTGTCAGATGAAAGTTGAGACCATAAGCTATCCATATATGTAAATCATTCTCTCCAGAATCAAATATTTTGTTATTCGGCAGCCATTTCAAAAGTGTAAAAAATATTTTTAGACACACGGTATATATATATAAAGTGTCAACTCTTCGCCCCCAACATCCCTCTCTCTCTCTCTCTCTCTCTCTCTCTCTCTCTCTCTCTCTCAATCAACTATTCGCCCAACCATCTCTCCTCTCCCTTTCTCTCTCTCTCTCTCTCTCTCTCTCTCTCTCTCTCTCTCTCTCTCTCTATCTCTATCTCATATGGTCACCATTTTCTACTCACGCGGAACTCTGTTTTTCAACGCGTCGCCGCGTCTGTGTCCTCGCTTGGCACACTTTCAATTCTTTTGCCCGCCCATATACCAAGATTGAAAACAGTATGAATCAGCTAATGCGGAGACATGTTCTCCTGCGATGCACAAAAATGAGGATGCAGAGATGATAAAAAGGGGCACTTGACAGTTAGAGGTTGACTAATGTGGCAAGACAACTCACTCAGATTGGAACACAATTATCCTCTCATGCGATCACGGAAATATATGCATTTATGTCACGGCAAAATCGCCGCTAGTCAAAAGTAAAAGGATGCTACCACCCCCGATCCCACCCCACACACACACACACACACACACACACACACACATACACACACACACACACACACACACACACACACACACACACATACACACACACACACACACACACACACACACCAAAACCGCCCCTCTTACGCTCTCTGCAGAGTTTGTATAACGTGTGAAACAATTAAGCGTTGTCACTAATTTTGAAACTAACACTTATACCTTATCAATTTTTCAGGATATGGAAGTTCTTAAAATATCCTTTATTATTTTGTTTTAGCTTATATGATAACTATTAAGGAGTGTATTTTTAACTATATCAGATATTTTCTATAATTCAAGTTTGATGTAAAATATTCTCGACAATCCCTAGCATACAAAAGATACTAAAAATAATTGGCTACATTTATCAACAACCATTCGGAGCTTGACATATAAATAAACTAGCATCCATATTCTAACATCAATGTTCTTCTCGAATTCTCGGACCCCGTACCATACCTCGGCGGTGATTGTTCTTGTTCTGGTCTTGCCCTACACAGATCCGCGATATATCTACAATACGTAGACTCTGTTTACCATTTTCTTAACACTTATCACTCTAAGCAATTATTGCTAACCTAAAACAGATAGATGTGTACCTTTTCTACAGTCTTCTTTATCTCTCAAATGTGTATGACGCACTATATAAAAAAGGTTTTAAAGTTTATTATCATCATTATCATTATTATCATTACTTTAATTATCACTTGATTAGCAATGGATATGGTGCAATACTTATGAGGTAATTGGAAGGCATTACCCCCCCCCCCCCCCCCTTCCTCCTCCACACACGTCCCTAATCACTTGGGGTATTTCCACAGACTCCAGTCCGAGAATCGGTTACCCTCAATTATCGGGGTGTGACTTTTTAGTTTTGATCGAAAGAACATTAATCTCACCTCGCTATTAAAAGTGCGATTGTGACGTCATTTACTCTTGACCGAGTTACCAATTTTCTTCCCCATTATGATATTCGTTTCATTAACACGTCCATAACTTTCGTATTAGTTGTCCGATTTTCACATGTTTTCGCTCTGCATCTGACATAATCTCTGTTTCAATTGAGCGTGATCTTATTCTTTAACTGGACTTCCATTTCAAGGGTAGCGTGAATACTTTCTATATATTCTATATATTGATTCATTGTTGATCTTCAAACATGTATTCGAATCGTTTCGTCATAATCGTTTCATGTTAATAAAAATGGACAATGCCGCGATAGAAATTGTGTGTATAACCGCTATTTTTTATTCCGTTGGTCAATGTCCACGTTATCAAAAAGCCGAATATGGGAGAGAAGAAGGTGGAGTGAGGCGTCTGATTTCCCTACATGCTCCAGTATACGCACAAATCTTTCACCCCCTTTGCTCTCCGTCAATATACACAGATCGCAACGTCGCCCCCGCTCGCGATAGAGGAAAAGAACGACCGTCTTTGCCCGTGTTTTCATGGGAGTTGGCTCAAGATAAACATCCACCAGATGGGGTTTGCACCTATGCCAACGACGACGGGAAAGAGAAGAAAAAATATCAACTGATATTCTCTCTCTTTTGACTAGAATGTATGTCATTAGAAGGTGGGAGACAACCGTGTCAGTGGGGATGTGTGTTGACATTGGATTGCATTACAGAAAGGAGAACTCGCTCGATGTGCAGTGTGGATATTATTAGATTGGCCATGCGTGAGCGAGCAAGGCTGCAAAGGACAAAGCAGAACATGTCAACATCTAAGCATGATTTCGATTCGGTCCTAGACTCGGCGAAGACTCAATTTAGGTTGGATCTCCCTACCGATGTAACACAGCTTCCGCTCAACAAACCCGCACCCCCCCCCCCCCATTTCCCCTCGCTCTCACCCCCTTCCTCCCCCCCCCCCCCCACACACACACATACCAAATCATCATCTCTTTTACCATTGAGGGTTGAGGTCGAAATCGCAACAGAGAGGAGTCGGAATTGCTAACGGTAGCACTCCGGGCTGTCTTCTTCAATTAATTATTCATTTTTTTGTTCCATTTCATTATTAGCGACGCCTTATATCGCTATGAGCTGTTGTTCCAACTCCTCTTCCGCCAGACTCAATGCTGCATTCTGGGAATAATGAGTCCTCTCAGTGCACAAAAAGGCCTCAAGGGCGCATACGGTGCTAAAAACTTTATATAGTTTCCTGATAGGTATCAATGGTTGTAAGTTGGAATGTATTGATGCAGAGAACTGCAGTGATACCGCCATCAATGTATTGATAGTCCTATCATTCGCTTGTCTCCTCATCTTACTACTGACGACGCCTATTATCACTTTTGACCTACGGTTCTAAAGTATTTAAATTACTCAAAATGTGTGCTGGATTAGAGAGGTATGCTAGTGTGTTGAGGAGTATTGATGCAAAGAACTGCACTAAGAGCAATGAAAGGTCCATGCATAAACAACCAGGTTTATCTATTGATCACTTCCTCCCCTTGTCGAAGCATCGTGATTAACCAAATTTAAAATAATCGTCGATCCAATCATTGTTAACTGACCGCATTACGGTACCCCCTGTTTTCCGGCGTGCATCTCAACTCTGAGCTTGCAGCACCAATAAAGATCTCGTTAACTGGTTGACCGTCGCGTTGGCATTGGCGAATATGAAGCTTATATTGCCCGGTTTATATTGCACGGTTGCGCTGGGGTACACCAAGGGAAACGGGGCGCTCAATGTACAAGCAGTGCGGCGAAAATCTTTAACTCTTTCCTGTTCAAGCAAACTGTTGCTCTATCATTTACGTGTTTGTGTGTAATACGCTAACATCTCCGTAGCCCTCACCACTGTCCACTCTCGCTTTCTCACTCATTCGCTCGCTGGTAGGCTCTTTTCAGAGCTATACCGTCAGAATAACCCATCAGTCATTAAAGCAGCTGATCTACCGTGAAAAACCGTTAACTTCTTACCATGCATGTACATTCCTTAAAGGAACACATACAAAATGTAGCTATAGCGCATAAAGCGTTCATCATTTTTGTATTCATCATGCTATGTATTGAATTTGATTCGATATATTTTTTTAAAGCTTCAGCTGTTGACCAGTACTATCGAAAGAATGTACTTCCACACAGAGAGACTGGTTTCATTCAGGTCCAAATATGTCCTGTTCGTAGGTGGAAATGTGACCTTGGTAGTTAAAGTATATTACTCTAAAAGTGCAGTTGCATTAAAATCATAGGCATGCACATATATTCCTTGCATAAACATATACACTTGTAAGGTTCAAAAGGCGGTACAAGTAAAAGACGTAGTATCTATTTGTAGGCCATTGTTATATCAAATTCGACCGTTCCGTTTTTATTACTAGGAGATTAAAACAGGTGAATGGAACATATAAACTCGACAAGTTCAAAGTGGCCGAAGTAATAATTCATACGCTCATTTGATATATTCCGTTCATACATCATAGAGGCGATATGAAAACACACGTAGCGTATATATTTATGCCATTCATATATCATATGTTGACGTATTATTGCTAATTTATTTCATCACTCCCCCGCCCCCCTCCCACACAAACACACACACACGCACAAGCACACACACATACATACATATATACATACATACACACACACCCACAACCACACACACACACATACACAATGACACAAAACAGAGAACACTAACTTCACATTCTAGTTGTAATGCTCGATCTATCTGTCTATTCTCTCTCTTTCTCTCCCTCTTTTTTCATTCTGTCTCTCTTCCTCTCTTTTTCACTCTCTCCCTCACACACTCTTTCTCTCTCTATCTCTTTCTCTCTCTCTCTCTCTCTCTCTCTCTCTCTCTCTCTCCCTCATTCTCACTCCCTCTCTCCCTCACACTCTCTCCCTCTCTCTCTCTCTCTCTCTACATCTATCTCTCTCTCACACACACTCTCTCCCTCTCTCACTCTCTCTCTCTACATCTCTAACTCTCTCTCTCTGTTTCACCCTTCTATTAAATGCTCTGTTTTCTTTACCACTCTCGTCTTTCTTACATACGCACTATAAATATAAGGGACTATATATATAATATTCGATATCTAAAGGAAATATGAACAAAACATTGTATTACCCCAAGTACCGACTCTCACACCTTACGTTCTCCTTGTTAAAGTAAAAAGTTAAAAATGACGTCTTTAAATAAGAACAATCAACTACATATTGTCTTTCCCCGTTCTTTTATTGCGGTGAGCTGTACAGTTTTTTTCCGTGCAGTACATGTACCTGTACAATAAATAGATCTTTCTTTATTTTTCTTATATTACACTTTATACATTTCACTGAACAGTTGTATTCATAGATATATAATGTCTCTTGTAGTCATGTATTTCACACTAAGTCCTGTCATCACAGTTATCCTGTTTTCACAGTTAATCAATGGCAAGTGTTACGGTAATTGCCATTCTCAACCACGACATTGTACCATTGCAAATTGATGTGTTGCTTGGGAAATCACCCATTACTCAACTACCAGGACTTTGTTTGCACTGATTCTGTATGTCGTACATGTTGATTTATTCACATATCAAAAAGATCCAATATTCAGTATGACATTTAAAGTGTCAACCAAACTTTCCATCATAGACCAATATCAAGCACAAAAGCATTACACCGATTGAGAGCAGTTTACTGGAACGTTCAATAAACAAACAACATATGAAAGAAGACTACACTAGTTCGTGACAGCTTAAGATGTTGAGTTACCATCGTAAACATGTATGTATAAATACCATATTACCCATTTACTTGACCCAACAAAAACAATACACTGTCAGGAAGATAATCACAATCAGATTGCAATCTATTTTTACTTGTCATTTTTTCAGCATCCCCTCGGATAGATTTAGCGTAATGCATGTTTAGTGGTTCACACACTACTCAAGAGTATATAAATATGTAATTACAAGTCATAATCTTCGCTGCGGTTTACTGAGAAATGAATTCCCTGTTGGCAGTAAAAGCCTCGGTGCCATTATGTTTCGATGCTAATCACATTGCACTGTCTCCACCTAAAGCTAATCAAAGAAAATACGTCAGCAGTCTCGACCTTAACAACCACCGGATAATCACGTGATAGTTGCTAAGAAGAATGTAGCGTTTGTTATTTGAACAATTGTGCACGTTCATCGTCTCCATACAGTCATTTCATATACGGCCTGTTTGTCTTTACATACTCAGATTTCGCTCAGTGACGTAGCGTTTTCTTTTGGTCAGGCTTGAAAATGGGAAAGGGAGCGCGGGAAGGACATTCCTGTTGATGATTGCTCAGATATGTCTAAAGCACGATTCGCCCTCCCGTTCCGCGCTCTTTCTTTATGCTCCTATTGTCTCTGCTACGTGCTTGGGAGATCGGAAGGGTCATTACCAGACCGGGGAAGGAAGGGGAGGGGGGAGGGTGGATCTCGTTTGGTGTTCATTGGGGGAAGGAAATGGTTATTTGATAGTTTTAGCTATGACCGTGACCACATAAATACAACTTGTAGAAATGAAGGGAAACCGGTAAAACCAGCAGTGGTTATTGATCAGTAGAGCAGGCATGGTCAGTTCATTTTCAGGTAATATATAACCATTTTATTTCCATTTAGGTTGATATATTTTGATTTCAATAGATTAAATGAAGTACTTACTAGCCTTGAAGAACCTTTAAATTCTACTACAACTTCATTGCATCACACGTCTGTTTTCCATACATCATTATTGGAAGCCAGTTTCTATATTACAACATATCAATATCGAACCCTAAGCTAACCAGGCCAGCCAAGAGCTTTGAATATCAGGGGTTAGATCAACGTGATCAGTATCTGAATACCGCTGAGGTATACCTGATGTATCAACAGCTAGTGTACATGCACGATCTCACGGAATAGCAGTCATGCACTCGTGTCATCATCGATAAACCAAACCAAGTATAGCAACCAAACATTTGTGTGCAGCGTTTATCACATTGTAATTGCATCTCTCTAACCGCTGTTTGTTGTATTACTCTGACTTTAGACAACCACCGCTAGAAACTTGTTGATCTGAGTAGATCTGGAATATCAGGAATATGTAATCGTGCCAGGTACCCATTTACTTCACCTAGTTTAAGAGGGACAAGTATGATCAACACACCTTGTCCAAGGATGTAGCAACAAGGCTGGGCTCGAACCTGCATCTATCTACAATAGCCAAGATATCTCAATACTACACTCAAGTACATTACTAGACTCAAGTAACTTCCTCTGCTCTTCACTCCTTCTGGTTTACAGTCCTTTTAAGGACTACACTCATTTCTAAAGAATATTCTACTTTCAAATCTCCACTTCCTCGCCTTTCCAATTCACTTCCAATCATATCAACTTTTTCCTTTTCTCATCTCAATGCTTCCAGGACTTTACACATGGTGTACCGTAAACCTCTTCCGCGACTTTCAAGTATGACTTGGAGTATGCTTTTTAGTATGACTTGAAGCCAAGAATACACCACGATACAAAGCGGGGACAAAAAACAAGCGCAGGTCATTTCTGAAGAAAGCCTTAGGCCTGCCGTAATTAGTTTCCTCTCTATTCGCAGTGATTGATTTTCGCGAGGCATAACGTAATTTCGCACTGATGAAAATCCTCAAGATTAGATTGACCCCATTTATTCGATCACGACCACGTCCACGGTGGGTCTACATGGTCTAACGGTTTGTTGTTGCTGATGCGAGGTTCCAGGTACAAATGTCACGATTGTCATTTGAAGCCATTCGTATCTTTCGATTAAGATTAAGAAGCTAATGATTCATATCAAAACTTCACATCAATGCACTTTTGATAATTGATGTACCATAAATGTGTAATTCTTAATTTCGCATAAGAATCATTATCCACAAATCTATGGCTGTAAACAATTATCTTTTTAATAGGATTGCTTGATCAAATTGTAACATCAAAACACAAAAAGGCAGATGAAATGGAGATCAGGTGAGGATCTGAATCAGCATCTGCTTGCTGCATAGCTTAAATTCTGAATAATATAGATAGTTCAGGTCTACCATTCGGGATCTGCGTGGATATGGCATGAGGCGCTCTCGTTGTAACAATTTGGAAGGACAATAAGAATTATTTTGCGTCACTAAATCTGGGACGTAGGCACATGCTACCTATCTTTTAGTTACGGGTGCTTACGTAATAAATCAGTTTACTATTATGTTCAAATTGCATGCACACCAGTTTAACAAAGGTTGCCCCTGACAACCGGAAAGCTTGTCTAAGGGTTTGCCCGACAGAGCAACAACTACTGTATGCAAAGTGAATTTCAAATAATGAAATATTATTGTTAGGTACAGGTTAATGGAATAACTCGTTACTAGGCCCCGAGGGAATAAACATCCATAAATTTGACTACATTAGTAAACCAGTCTATTCATTACCTACGAACAAAAGGATTCTTTCATTAACTATTAAAAGCATATATCTTAATGAAATATGCAGAGAAATTTTATGATGCGTTTTTAATGTCGAAAAAACAAGATATCCTCATCGAGGAAAAAAACACAACGCTGTAATCAAAGTGTAAAGTATCAACTCGTGGCGATTTTAATATATTCACCAGCATGAACATGACGAGGCTTTGCTGATATCCCCTGAGCAAGATTTGATTTGCCAGGTATGCTGTAGGTGTCCCCAGCACCTTAGAATAAACACGCGTGAAATTCGCCGAAGAAAATACCGGGGCGAAGGCGTTCAACCGTAGCGTCGCCTGTCTCGGCGTATAGCACCAGCTCCGTGACAATGCACATTCCTGTTTAATTAACTCTGTTGGGATTCACACCTTTTCACCGCCCGCTTGCGCATCTTAAAATACCACCGCTTGTGCGCGAAAGCGGCAATATTCAATATTTTTTTTCAAACCAGCATGGTCTCCAATTCGTCTATGCCACGCCATGTTCATCATGCTCGTTATAATCAATACCATAATCCTCAACATGGAATGTAAATCTCTGTACGCTTTTCTTTAGCAAGCTGCAAAGAACAGTACTGAAATACAACTCAGAGAAGGGTACCACACATTCGAAAAGGACAATATAGACGGAAATGTTATTCTGATATAAACACATATGACTCGTTATCTGGAACTGCTGCTAAACCAAAAGTAAAATGTTCTTTGAATGTTTTCATGGCGAGAGTATACTTATAAATATGATTCAGAAAAAAAAAGTTATATTATGTCACATTTAAATGATAGTCAATATAAATAGTATATTGCGTTTTCTGTTTGAGGAAAAGATGAGGGGAGATGTATTGTAACACTCTTTGAAGCCATGTGTCTATTTTATTATCATTACATTTGTTTGTATCAATTACATGGCACACAAAGGGTTAAGGGTTAAACCGAGGAGGAGTCGGTTGAAAGTGAAGAGTGAGCTGGGGAAGTCGAGACTTAGTCACGTGATATTGTCGCCACAGTATTTTCTTTTCCGTTTTTACATCCATGTTCTATTCTTATATTTCCCATGCTATCAAAACATGTAATATTTGGTGTTTTAAGTTTAATTGTGGCGGTCTTATTTGAGCCGCTTTCTCCCTTCTTGTTTTCTCACCAGAAAAATACTTTCCTTAATCTTAATCAATTAGTTGCCCTCTTGTTCCCGCTAAATCTTTTAGATCTTCGCAGTCCAATCGGGAAGCGTCACATTTTCTTACTGATGTCTCATGCAATTGTGCCAATGCCTTCGTTCTATGTTCAAAGATCCGGAAATCACCTGTCTTGACATGTTGATATCAGAAAGTGTCAGACTGGCACATACCGTGTATATGACTGGCAGCTGCTCTTTACCAATACCATGCATATGCGATGACGTCACGTCCACATGGACGTTACGATTTAACACATGCATATTCACGTAACTGTCACAGTCACAAACTAAAAGTGTATATTGATGAACATTGTTAGAATACCACGACTGTGACTGGAACTCTGACTGTGGAATTTGCATGCCCACTCAAATGTAACGCCCAGGTGAACGTGACGCAGTCGCGTGTGCATCGTATTATTAAGAGCATATACCTGTCACAGTCACAGCCACAGTCGTATCCATATGAAACTCTCTATTCCCTTTCCATGTACCCCGTTTCCTTATAAAAAAAGAAAAACGCATATCTCTTGCTCAACACTTATTTATCTGTCTAAAAAGCGAGAATCTCATCATTCCCCCTAATTCCCCCTCGTTTTCTTGGCATTCATGGTAAAGCTTGTTCCTTAATGGAGAGACCTGGATTGACTGTAGGGTGCATAGTTAGTATGCCTCCTTCTCGTGCCTGGCTTTATCGCCCGGATTTCTTTCCCCTGATTATTCATGTACTCAATCTCTCGTCGTTTATGTGGAGCTCGTCGCATAATTCTTTTTAAGAACGAAAAAGAAAACGAAAAAAAAATGACGGACAAGCTCAAAGGCCTTGTTCACATAGGAAGGCTTTTCAAGAAAACCAGATACACTGTCGAGACTTGATTTATCATACTTCTTTCTCCTCTTCTCCTCCTTTTTTCCTTCGTCTTTGTCATTTTATTCTTCTTTTTGCTTATCCATAACCACCTTTACCATTGCTTGTAATACGTTGAGTAAAAAGAGAAATGAGGATTATTCCTACATGCAATAGTTTTAAATGTTGCGTGCCAAACGGGGATGAACGTTATGAATGTAATATCCTAACTACAACGAAGCTCTACGCAGGCAGAACACTAACCCTAACCTTAACCCTACTGTCCAGGAGACAGAGCAGCTACGTATTAAGCCTGATTTGAGACGATTACAGATGATTATCTTCTCCGTTGTCATGGTTATACATCTCAGTTTCCACAACGTATATATGTCTTTAGCAAAGCGTGACTGTTTGAGAAACAGGTGGATTTCATCACAAGCACAAGCTAACGCTTGCGTGAAGTCCATTGTTGGACCAAGGTCGACCCTACACCTCATTCGCATTCACGGCCTTTTAGGTATCAGCGAACATTATCATTATCAATATCATTAATACCAGTGTTGGCTCCACTTTCTGAACTTGATACTAGTATATCGGAGCAGCGTGCATGGTGTTTTGTATTTTGCAACATGTCTCAATGAAAAACTTTCCGTGCTTGTTTTCTAATGATTCTTGGAAATACGAATGTTAAGGAAGGTATTACTAAAATAGCGCAAAACACAAAATATGCATAACGCCCTAATAATGATTTTCCTGTAAAATACGATATTGCTCTGTCTCTTTCTAAATATCTAATCATTCTGTCGTATGTATTATTTAAACCACAGTATCATGGATTATAGTCTCATGAAGGGGAATGGAAGTTGAGCTCAGAAATATTTATGTTCCATCTTATATATCTCATACGCATATGTCGTATATACAAAGTACAGTACATTTTGTTCAAATTGTCCGATGAAACACTTATTACCTTCGCAAGCAGAAGTTGCTATCCCCCCCCCCCACCACCGCACCCCCCCCTCCTCAAACACACACACACACACACACACACACATACATACACACACACACACACACACACACACAAACACATAAACAAATCACCTCCACAGTAAACATATTGACATAGGCATACACAAGTGTTTATAATATAAATGGACGAGTACAGTTTATCATTTAGTTCGTGTGAGGCGGCAGTCACAGCACAGAACCCATTGCCAAGTACACGTATTACGAAGAAAACGCCCCTCTGGTTAAATAGCTTCGACTGGCTTTGCTCAAATCGCTTTTACGTAAGATTTTACTCCACTTTATCAACGCATACGGGCAAGGTTAAGAACCTGCCAGCACCCTTACATGTCATGTCAGATAAGGTTTCCATAAACATCAAAACGCATCTATACCAATCGTTAAAAGTAAGATTCATCTGGAATCTCAAGAGGAAGCAAAGATAACACTCAAACATGTTTATGTTAGCAAGGATGCAATTTTAGGTCAACATGCACGTCACGCATGACGACGTGATAAACCGATATATATCGCATATTTACGCCAGTATTTTTCCGCCGCAGCGAAACATGACAATCGGTACATTTTCCAAAGTTAACGTTCTCAAGCAATCCACCTCCGCAATGGAGGGGAGAATGTAAAATTCTCTTTGCAATGTATGGAAAGAGAATTCTTATCTCATTTGAAGGGGAATGATGATTTGCATAAGGTTACGCAACACGTTTTGTTGCTACGATAGGTGGAAGGGAGGTTTCGGTTTAGCTTTCATTCTCGCTATTTGTTGTTGAGGTGTGACCGCACTCTCCCAAGTGTAGCACATGTATTAATAAATTGTTTACAAGTATAACAAACAATCTTGTTTGCTTTTGTTTGTGTGATGAAAGGAGACTGAAATGAGATATTATGTGAACGGCCCCATAGGAGCATCATCATGACAGGAGGCAGTGGCTACCCGCTTCTTCTTTTCTACTTTTACTTCTACTACTACTACTACTACTACTACTACTACTACTACTACTACTACTACTATTACTTCTAATATTACTAAAACCTCTACTACTACTTCTACTACTACGTCGACTTCTGCTTTTCCTGTTCTTCTCATTCTTGGGTTGCGTTCATGCGACACTTTTTTGCCCTAGAATCATGATCGGAATCATGATTCAAAACGAAATTGAAAATACACGTGATTCAAAACGCAAACATGAAACGCGGAAAAGGGGGCGTTTGGAAACGCGTTTCTGCAGAATCACGTTCCAAAAGGGTCGCTTGAACGCAACCATGTTTTGAATCATGATTCTATGGCGCCAATGCGTCGGCCTACTTTCGGTGCTAGTCAAGCAACCTAAGTAGAAGTCAAAAACGCGCGCGTATTAAAGCTGACCTATTACTTCCTGGATAAAACTGCGAAATGCGATGCGCACTGGATCGGCCCAAATCCGAGAAGAAACGTGATTGGAGAAAAAGTCGTCTAAAGGCTGATTCTGTCGTTATCGTGATTCATGCTTGCGTTTTGAATCATGATTAGAATCATGATTCAAATCATGATTCTGGCGATGGTCGCATGAACGCAACCTAACTCAGGTAAGGACTCCAATGAATAACCGAGTATTTTTTGTCAATAATGCAGTAAGTACTAAAAACACTGTACGCAAGCCTAACGAATTTGAGGAATTACACACACACACACAAACACACATACACACAGATACACACACATACACACACACACGGATACACACACAAACACATACACACACACAGATACACACACACACACACGCATATGCACAAAATATATATCTATACCATGTAAGCAATATCTCCAAGCACATTTGCTCCTTCGCGAAAGGTACACAGTTCATCAATTATCTGGACACTTTAACGTCAACTTTCAATTTAAAGAGTAAATTTCCTCCAGCTATTTATGATTGGAACAACGAGAAATGGGAGCAGAGAATAAAGAAACAATGATGACAGGAAGTAAGATTGAAACATATCGCATGCTCGCTTCTCACGTCTTTGTATCTCCTTTCGAGCAAGACGTGTTTCTGAGGTCTCCAAATGATCGCCTGATCACGCGGCGGCAAACGAACTGAATTTTTTAAATGAATTTGTTCTCCTGCTCGTCCCCGTTGCGTTTCATCGCCCCGTTTACTGCAATAGCCACGCCGGGGGGCGCAGGACAATAATGTGAGAGAGTCTCGAGTTACAGAAGACTTCTTTAGAAGAGAGTTTGCTGTTGATAGTAGCAACGGGAGGGGAAATTTGCCTTAGTGGTATCGATATCAGTGATTGCAATCAAATACCTCGATGTAATGTAGTTATGGCGATACGTGTTTTGCTTTTCATGGGAGTGATAATTCTAGGTAACCTAGTTCACACATTGACCGATGCCCTTTGTTCGTCCTTCTGGGGAACATGCTAACGCGCAATAAAATATGACTAACAAGAGCGTATGTAAAAGGAGCAAGTTCGTCATGTTAGTACTCCAAAGCAATACCAGAAAATGTGTTTGATCTATTTGGCGATAAATCCATTAAATAATTTAAAGCATAAGCCAGCACGCGCACCGTCTTTATCATCACTTCAAGTTTTCATGGTTCTTTCCTGTACCAATATCATGTCTCCACAATGAAAGAAATACATGACATTTGAGTGATATTCCTTGCCACGTGTGCACATTTGTAAAACCTTTTGTTTAGAATTTAAAGACGTGGCTATCAGCCCTCCACCCACACACACAAATAACACACACACAGACAGACACGTCCATCTCGTTAGTCATATTTCCCTTCCTTTCTTGATCATTCTTCTTATCATTACTAGAAAATATATCCGAAAACATATTTTTTTACCGGCTCGTTAGAATTGAAAGCATCCTTGCCATGAGCGTCGAAGGCGCCGTCCGGAAGAAATGAGCCGGACGACGCCGATCAATCAACGAACTGGTAACCAAGGCAACCATTTTTCTCGTTTAACAATCAAAGTACCATCACACCACCCTGCGGTTTTCTTCCATTAATTTCTACCAACGGCGGTACGACTGCCCGCTAGAAACATAGTTGTCATCAATTAAAATATAAATTCAGAGTGGGTCGGTCGCCCAAATCGCACAAGCCTTTTCGCTATATTTTCCAGTCTATTTTAGAATGTCGCTGTTTGAACGTCTTGATAAACAACACTGTGTGCCTTGGTTGTTCACCGTACAAGCATAAATACATATTTAAGCACATATGCGATCTTGTTTGTGGGGAATCCATTTCTTTTAATACGTATTACCTACCAGTTAGTTATTTTCCAATGTTTCACAATTATTTACTTTCATAACAAGCAAGAACGTTGATTTACTCTTGAATAATTTTAAATTCCTTTTTCATAATTCAATTCAAATTTCCAGATAATATATTGATACGGTTATTTAGCACTTGGCAGAATATAAATCAAAACATTGGTAAGGTTGTTTGATTGTTTCGTACTGAATGCTTCGTCACCTAACAGTCTGCTGAAAAAAAACATGATTTTCTTCTAACGCACACGCGTTGAGTGACACTCAATCTACACGTAGCTAGCGTGAGTAGCAAGGATCGGGTTTGAACAGCTATTGGGAAATTTAAGAAGAAGGTCGCGCCTCAGCACTTTGAGAAGCACTTCAGAGTGAGATTTCCTTGATGAGGAATCCACTACGTTGGAGCGCGCGCGCCCGGGGATAAAAGGGTCTGCTTGGAGATAAGGAGAAACAGCGGGAAAAGCCTAAATAACAATACCATCACAATAGATCTTCGAGCGCGCTGGGAGCCAATAATGACTGATTGTATTAGCAGCGGAGTAGCTACAGATGATGACGGAGAAGCGACTCACTCCAATGTCAGTTGCACTCCGGCGGTCGATACACTTCAGAAAGTAATAGAGCATTGATTGTTGGATATTAGATGGCGGGGTCCCTATGGCAGATACGAGCTTTGCTGTAGCAGAGTTTTCTCGTTTTTCCAACAAATGTAGGAGTCGGGTTGAGACACAAAGAGCATAACCGTCCTGTTTTGAAAACAAATCAATGCGCTTGTTTAACCGTTAAAAGTGACTTTTTACTGCACGAGTTATTATCAGAACATTGCTGATTATATCTGATGGCAATGTCAAATGGCTTCTGGACAGCTTGTTGGCAGACACTGGCACTGTGCACCATCCACGATGTGAGGATATACAGTAACCATGGTAACACATAGAGGTAGTGAGTCACTTTACAAGTTTCATAGGTGACATTACACAACTATTGACCATAGCATGCATTTGGCTGGGTTGCCTTTTTCTACTCTTTTATGTAATTCATGAGTATCACTTGATACGCTTCTTTCATTATGATTATTTACAATGGTACCGGAAGATATATAATTGGCTGCGCATCATCTGTTTACCTCTGGATTGCGGGTGAGGCGTTTTTCATTCTTCCCCTTTCCACCAACACGATTGATTCATTAGAGCCCCTCGTAAAGCGGCATGCCCGGAGCTAGGGTCAATTCTAATAAAGAAATTGCCCCCCACACAACTGTCGTGATGGGGTGCGATAGGTCGCAGAGTCTATTTTGACATCCGCCAATCACCCGTGGCAGGGTGTGCTTAATTACCTTTCCGCACCACCACCACTACCACTTTGGAGGCGTAGGCAGCTGGGGAATACCCCCTCCCATCCTCTCTCTCTCTCTCTCTTTCTCTCTCTCTCTCTCTCTCTCTCTACAAACTAATACAAGGAAACATATCATTGCAGTGTTACCTACCCAGAACAGTGTTAATGAGTTCCAATAACCAATTTTGTTTGCTGACAAGACATTTTAATCATACAATGCGCGAGGAAAACAAGAGACGATTAATTGCACGGGCCCCCCTCCCCCCCCCCCCCCCCCCGGCCAAAAAAAAATACCGGTTCGCTTTGCCACTCCAGTGATTCATCCACCACGACTAATCAGCATGCATGCGCGGATGAATAGTTTGAGGTATGAGCAATAGTCTCCATATTTAAGATGCATATCGACTGTTTAGATTGCTTTGCTTTTTGAACCGATTTCTCATGTTTTTGAACCGATTTCAGAGAATAACCAGATAATGGAGAAGACAAATCAAAGCGTTCTGATGGACAAACCAAACACGCATGAGATTTAGACAGTTATGAAGAATGCATACCTAGCAAATGCGAGTCATATGACTTTTAAATTTCCTGTAAGATCTCCACGTAATACAGGATTACCAGAAAATTGGCGGTTTTTTTTCTTTTATCGTAGGAAGCGTCATCCAATGGCGCTTCACCAGAGACAATCACATAATATATTGACCTTTCCTGACGTAGTCATGCGAGGTATCTATAAATAGTGAGAAATTCCAGTTCCACAATAAATTTTCCTTTCCTTGCAGTAACCTTGGTAGCTTCATTTCCCTTGATAGGCGACCTTCCCTGCTCTATTTTATTAATCAATTCCTTCTGCGAAAGGATTCAATCACTGTCAATTAATAGACGTCTTCTCACTGGCATGACATTGTAACATTTCTACGCGTGTATATTCCCAATAGCATAAACATGTGAATCTCATGACATATCGTCGAGTTTACCTGCTGAATTAAAGTTGCGTGTGCCATAATAGGGTCATGGGAAATTCTATTAATTTTATTTTTAGTCTTATAATGTTTCGTCAATGAACGCTTTATCTTTTCCCTTTATTAGATAAAGTGTGTGCGTAAAGAGGATTATGAGGAATTTGGAAGGGGAATGGCGATATGAGGCTTACATACACACCAGCGATAACGCAAAACATGAAACATGGGTCGGGTAAAGGTCTGATTTTACTTTATAAAGAAAAAAGAAATGAACCTAAATCTAATCAAATCAACTAATATTTCGTACGTCACTTATAATTTGATTATCTTGATTAGAGCGAAATTGAGCAAACGAAATGAAGCGATGCAATAAAACGGCAGTTTTTAACAATCTCGAATTTGTGTACTCTGTGACAATGACCGACTGCCGACTATGGAGTGCAACCATCCAAATCATCAGCTTTCCAGAGTATTATATTATCTGGTTAGGGTTATTAATTTCCGCTTTTTGATTAACTCAGCAAATCATTGAAAGGGCGCAGTTCTGCTCCTCGTTTCAAAATCATTAATAACACGTAAATCAGAAATTAGAATTCTATATGCTGTTATTCGGGGAGGGATTTCCTAGAACAGAACATCATAAATTAGGGATAAGACCTGGCTTTGAATAGTGCGAGAGCAACTCTGTCAGATTAAAAAGATTTATTTGATTAGGTCGCAGAGAGAATGAATCCAATCCGACGAAGAGCCGAGAAATGGATTTAAAGGACAAATGACAATATGCAACGTTATCTCATATCTAGCTCATGTGACCTAATTGGATTCTAGCGTCAATTAATCAGGGTCAGAATGAGATTGCAGCAACATGTTTACAGAAATTAGGTTATTCATAATGACGGTTTGACTTTTTTCCACAAATGCCTTCTGGTCTTAAGTCCTTACATGCCGCGTATGAATTTCGTCGCCAATAATATACACACAACCCATTGAGCTGGAGGCTTAAGAGTTAACGTAAAGTATCTTTATGGAAGGCCCTACCGTATTTGTACATTCATCTCTGTATGCATCTTCCAATAAACACCAATGTGCTTTGTCCGAATACGAACGTTTTACTGCCCTTAACTCAAACGCAAATGACATGGTCTTTAGGACATTTCGTCCTAGTCTTACGGTGAACACATATTTGGCCGTGTCTCATACGCACAAATGTATGTAATAAAACTGTATATATTTTAAACTTCGTTTCTCTTGCTGCTTCACAAAATGTACACCTGTAATTAGAATTATGCAATAGATTTTTTGCTAGGATCGTAAACTTTGAAATAATCGTTGTAAATTTTGACGGATATCATAGAGTGATTGACGTCTTTGTCAATAAACTTCGAAGCGATGTACATCGAAATCGTTTCCTTTCAAACAGTTTTCACATTATAAGTTTCTCACCAATGGCGTTACCAATGTCCTCTGTTCTTCATCGATTCAAAGTGAATTACACGATCTGCACATGCTGTCGAGTACTGTTCCTGTTATGAAGACTTATTCTGACAGCGACAGCGTGCATAGTACAATCGATGCCGGCCTTAATTTCGCCCAAGAAAAAATAAGATGCCGCACCGATCGAACCCGTTTTGAATATCTTGTGCTCAACAAGTGGACCGCGGATGGCGGCCCATCATTGTGAATCACATAAGGTCATTATAAAATGCCAGTTGAAGACAAATAGTTAGTAGCGTCTGTCACCTTCAACAAACTAGTGGCCAGTCAATATCTATCTGGCGAGAGGTGTCCTGTAACGCGAGACGTAGGCATGAAGGAAATCGTTGACGAAGTTCTCCGACGCACTTTTCTAAGCGCAGGTGAGGTACGCGTAGTTTCACAAATGACGTCGCGTTGACGCTTACGCGTAGGACGGCGCTCCCATGGCGCCGTTTTTATGGTGCACGGTAATCTCCGACGCCGCGGACGTCACTGCGGTGAGGGGGTACGCGTTTGACCTGCCGCCAGACATCGTGTCGTCATCGCCGCCACGGCCCAGTCGTTTTTTTGTGCTCCGTTCAGGTCTGTCTCCTAGACAGGGGTTTCGGAGCCGCCAGGGCCGCGCGTCGGTTGATGTCAGCTCGTACCCGCTGTTGTTCCCGCAGTGCCACACCTTCCTAAAGCTCTTCTTAAAACTATCGCTTAAGAATCCGTACAGGAACGGGTTGGCACAGCTGTTCATGTAGCCCAGGCAAATTGTTAGTTCGCTTAAGAAGAAGTACCTCCTCATGTACTCGAAATTAAACGCCGCTGCTACCCGGAACAAGAAGAACGGCGACCAGCACACGACAAACACTATGATAACACAAAGTACCAAACGATTCACTTTCCTCGATTTCTCCCACTTTCCCGTCTTAGTGCCCATCTTGTGGAGTCTGACCATGATCATGGAGTAGCACGCGACTATAACACCCATGGGGATCACAAAACCCATCACAAACACATAGAAAGAGAACGCTCGACTTACTGCGAAGGCCGCGTCACCGACTACTGCGGTGAAATCCAGGCCGCACCGCAGCAACGCCGGGTCAAACCGCGTAAACGCCATAATGGGGGACGCCGCGGCGATTGCCAGGATCCACACCGCAACGTTGATGATCGTCGCGACGCGCATGTTGCGATAGCACGACGCTTTGACGGCGTAGCAGACCGCGACGTAGCGGTCGATAGCCATGAAGGTCAGGCAAAAGATGCTGGTGAACTGGTTTAGCCCGTCGATGGTGAACACGAGGTGACACATCACCTTCCCGAAGATCCAGGACGGCTGGAAGGACGTGATGGCGAGGAAAATGAGCGCAACCAGGAATAAATTATCAGCAAGAGCGAGGTTTAGGATGTAGACGTTTGTCACCGTCTTCATCTTGGCGAATCGCAGGATGACGTACATGACGGTACCGTTGCCGAGCAGGCCGACGATGGAGACGATGAAGAACATGGACCCCATGAAGGGGAGAAGCCATTCATCTTCCGCGTCTGTGCCGTTATAACTCCCCGGCATCTCGGAGCTCAGCGACGACGAGTCCATGTTGACGACCGACATGGTGGCGGGCGGGCGGGCTGCCGCTACGCAGCTTCGAAAAACAGCAAACCCTGCACTCTCACAAGACTGTATTCTACCGACGAGTTTGTTCTTGACATCCTGCGGCCCAGATCGCAGTTTCAATCGGTCCTCGACATGAGGCAATTCTGATAATTTCCCTGCAAATCAGGCAAAAGCTGGCTTTTAACTTCTTAAGTCAACGGTATGGGATAACATCCGTAGCTAAACCCACCTTCGCAGGAATCCGGAGAGAGAGTAACTGCCCATTTCGAGCGAGAAGTCGTACTTTTAAATAGCGATAAACACGCTCATCATTAATGACTGCTCCTCCAGTGCAGTCACAAACGCCGAGTGCGTACGCTGCATCTCGATGCATGTTAGCGCTACGTGTATCCGAGGCGCGCTACAAACTCCGCATGATACTTTCAGCCCAGTAAATGGGCGGGGCTTAACCAGCATGCAGCATTGTCATTGGCTGATCGCGTCGTGTCTCCGAGGCAGACAGTACAGCTCACGTGGATGAGGGTTAATCACTGCCCTCTGCTTTTGTCGAAAGATCCATTCTTACCTTTCCTACATTTGTGTATTTTTATTTTCCAAACCTCTTTCCTTTTCTCAGTTTGCTCTGTCATTTTTAGTCCTGATTTCTAAATATTGCCATTTTATCTTGTCATCGCCTTTTCTTCAGATCTTTAAAAATATTTTCCTGTTGCCATTTATCCGTCTTGATTCAGAGTTCCTATGTTCATCGGGTCTCAGGGGAGAGCAGGGATTTATAAACGATCCCCAATGAATATGATTGTATCTACACGTGAAGGACAGAGGATGTTGAAGCTAAGCTATACATCATTAATTTTTGCTGGACTTGTACCAACGGAACAAATATCATATAAGGCAGAATTGTCAGGACGCTAGGAATTCTTTGACTGATTAATCCTTTCAAATACGGTTAACAGCATCGTAATCCCAACGATGTAAAGATGTGTGGATATTTGTCTTGGCTCTCTACCCCCAATGTGTTTTATTAGAGTCTTTCAGATTATAGTGTGGAGCTTTAGTCATTTTCATTATGTGACACCAACTTGGCAATGCGATGTGTTTTCCACAAATACAGATTAGAATGTAGAATGTTTTATATGGAAAAACCGACAAGACAATTATCTCTTTGTGGGCCACGTGTTCTCTTTTCCACAAGTAATACACAAAAATCCCATATATCTAGAGCAACGGTGTACCGTTTCTTTGACACTCAAAAGTTTAGCCCTTTTTACGGTATTGATGTTTCCATCCGTTTAATGAGTATATTCCGTCGCTGATGTTTTTTTTTAAAGCATTAACTTTGATAAACTAAAAGAAATATGAGATGGAAAATGCAGGAGATGAGGCAGCATATGGAGGAGAGAGGGGGGATGGAGAGATAACGAGAGAGAGCGAAGATATTTATTGATGTGGATAGAAAGAGAGTGGTTGATGATGATACAACATATGTGTGTGTGTGGCGGGGGGGGGGGGGACTGTCAATGATACCAAAATACGGTTTAGATAGACATAGAGATGGATAGACAGAGAGAAAAAAAGCGACGCTTGAACGAGTTCTCCGCCTTGCTTAGCCTAAGCGACGTTGTGGTTGTCCCAAGCCCACCGCGAGCGGGCGCAGTTTCGCAACATGACCACAGGATGTGACTCTTCTACACGCCGGGTCGTGTCCGTGCCGATCTTTCAAATGTACACGCAATCATAGAAAACGAATTGTTCATCAGTACGATTGGTCTACTGACAGAATCAAAGATATATTTCCTTTATATGTGTTTTTTGTCCCCCTTCCCTCTCTCTTACTCTCTCTCTCTCTCTCTCTCTCTCTCTCTCTCTATTTCTTTTGCGTTCTATCATGCCTTATCTCTTATCTATTTTTTTCTTTGTATCGGCCTCTCTAGCATATTCACTGCTTTCATACATTTTTTTTCTCTGAGTATATTGATTATGTATATTTCCTCAGATATTTTAGTGCAAATTAAACTGCTACTTTATGCAATATCATGTGTATGTTAATGATGTACAAATACTCAAATGGAACATGCAGAGTTCATTTGGAAAAAAAAATGTGCGCTTGAAGAAATTGTAGGTTTTCGCCTTGTCCAGTCGTTATCATGTTGTAATGGGTGAATACAAAACGTGATAAAGATACAGTTGATATAAATTAAATACCACACGAATGTTCATCTCCGTGAAACGACCAGGGAGCTTTCTCACTTTCGTGACTGGCATCGGTATATTCATAGAACCAGAGAAAGTCAACCTAAAATAAAGGGTTCTGCAAAAATGGGGGTAAGCAACATCATCGAAACATAATAAGTCTAGGACTCGGGCTACAAATATATACCAAAATTTACATCACATCTACATTTGAAGTAATTATAACCTTTTAACTATAAAGATATATATGTAAATGTAAAATTGTAAATTTTAAATGTTCATATTGTTGATATTGTATTGTCGATCAAGATTGGGAGTATAATGCTTTTGATGCAATACACTGCATAAACATAAAAATTGGCATGGGTTTACAGTTTGATATAGCCTCATGGATGACGTAAATACTACCCCTCGGGTGATCGAAGTACCGGCCAATAGCCGTGGCGCCGCGTATGTACCAGCCAAATCCATTGGTTCAGACGGGAACCGCTTAGCTCGTCACGTGACCTTTTGACACCCGATCGACATACACCATGTATTCCACCATATCGTGAAGGGTGGACCCCGTCCTTAAAATGGACGACTTTAGACCCATCTCCTTTTGAAGAGGTTCCGTCTGGAAGTGCTTTCAGCTACAGAGTGATATCATCGACATTGACGGAGTCAGTTTACAAGGTTACAGTGAAACGCATTTCCACCAACGACACCCCCCTCCACCCCCACCCCCACACCCCAACCCACCCTCCCCCCCCCCCCCTTCCCACATCGACATTGACGAAGTAAGTTTACATGGTTATAGTGTAACGTATTTCCAATAACAACACCCCCCCCCCCGCACACACACAAACACACACACCACCCAACCAATTATCTTTTGTCCGCAGAGCCATAAAACACATGCCAGAGAGAAATATAATACTACATAGAGTCTGAATGAAGACCAGAATACGCAGACGTCAGTTGGCGTCAAGCGCCCATCATCTGCCTCTAGCATGTATATTTTCGTCCCTTTCTTTAACCCCTCCTGTGCCAGATTATAATGCACACCTGACACACAAAATGGGAATTCTTTGTGCACTATACTCATACATATCATATATATATATATATATATATATAAGAAGAATAAAGGTTGCGATGGCGCTGATTTCTAGGTGAAACAAACAAATTGAATGAAACGCCGGAGAAGAAAAATTGTTCGAATGGTCTATGACCGAAAATTCGAATAATTTTTCTTCTCCGGCGTTTCGTTCAATTTCTTTATATATATTTCAGCATTTCGGCTTCCATGTCCTGCAACGAAAGAAAATGAGTCTAAACACCACAAGTTATATAGTCCCATAAGTCTCTATAATTTGAAGGAATATGATATATGAAAGCCTGGCTTTCAGGCTTTTTGAAATAAATCGAAATTGAAATATAGAGTCTAATACTGGTATAAAAATAGTCACTTTATTTTGTCTGCTCTTGTATCATCGGGCGGATTAATTGAGAATAATTAGTCTGTTGTAGGTGGATTCCGTTCATTGAAATAGTTCAGATTATAAATACGTCATACACTGTCAGCCAGGCAGCCTTCCCCTTAGCTTGCAACTAGCACACCCGGATGTCCTAAAATGTGATGTCTTTCTGCAACAAGCTGAAAATAAACATATCTTGCCCAAGTCTTCGCACTATTCCGAAGTCGGAAATGGGAACTAGAGATAGCATCTCACAAGACGCAGCTTGAGTCTCAAAATTCTTCCGTTATTGAACTTTTCCTTCAGTTTGGCTCGCTCGTCTGCATAAATCAGCATGCAGCGACTGGAATACGATTCTAGCTGAGCTTCCATGGGAAATAACAGCACGGTGCAAATCATTTGCGGAGTCACGTTATCTCGGGGATGCGTTTCAGTGAGGTTTGTATTATCAAGCCAGCGACCTGAAGCTGTTAGCCGCGTTCACATGGTGGCAGATTGTCGCTACGGGTTCGCCGCTTCCGCCTGCCATAAGAACGCTTTAAAAGGATAGTTCACCTTGAAACTATTTTGTTTTCAATAAAAGGAGACATATGAAAGAACCATATTAGTGAAGGTTCGAGGAAAATCGGTCAAAGGAAAATAATCAGATTCTAAACTTTTGATTTTGTGACGTCACGTGCGAGGTGCTCTCCAATATACTGTCTAATTTTTCCACAAATTGCCTTTTTTACGTTCTTTGATGACGTAATACATTATTATCATATCGATATGTGTGTAAAAAACATGTGTCTAATGATGATACACATGTGCAATGGTAAATATCCTATTGAAAAAATTGGAATTTTCCAAAAAAAGATTAGTACACAACATAATAGGAGAGAACATCGCATGTGACGTCACAAAATAAAAATTGTAAAATCAAATAACTTTATTTTCCTTTCACCGATTTTTTCCAAACCTTTACTAATATGTTTATGTGTCTCCTTGTAAAAAAAACCTAATAATTTTATGTTGAATTATCCCTTTAAGGGGAAAGTCCGCCGTGAAAAATCCGTTAACAGATAACAGAGTTAGGAATGTTTTTAATAGTATGTTCTGACGTCGCTTGCAGGATAAAACTCGTTTACTAATTTGGGGGGGGGGATGTATATTCCCCCCCCCCCCCCCAAAGGAAACATTTTACCTGTGCACTTGATATATCATGAGATACATTTTTTCACACAAATCACTATGGAAGCAAGTTCATCAGAAATCAGCAAAAGAGCTATTTTTTAGTCATACATCACGCAACGTATGGTATAACAGCTCGCGTGTGACGTCACAAAATCATTTTTTTTAAAAAGTCATTTCTTCCGTATACTCTAACCGATTTTCCTCAAACTCACTAATATGCTGCTTTATTATCTCTACTGTTATTAGAATGCATTTGACTTCGGGGTGGATTTTGCTTTTAATCGGGCTGCTCACACGGTTTCTCTAGGCATTTACAATTTGTTAACTGTATCGACTTTGTTGGTCATGCCGCGACATGAATACACATGCGTCTAACGGCACGCGGCAAACAGTAACAAAAACCGTTCCAGTGTGATCGCAACTTTACTGGGAAGAGCTGAGCAAAAGATGAAGGGGTCGTGCATATCGATTTCGAGACTGAACGGAGAAGCAATAATTGTTTTTAGACATTCCTCAAAGTTTGCATATTAGCATCCATCATATCAACAGCGAGTGCAGAGTGAGTATCTGAGTGAGTGCAGGAAAGAACAAAAACATGACTGATAGAAGAATAGATTATAATCTTATATAAATGGGTAAACGAATGGGAGACTGAACACATAATATTTGAAATAAACATTACAATTATTAACGAGTTGATTAATAAATGAACGAACGAATGAATGAATGAATAAATGAATGAATGAATGAATGAATGCGAGAATCAAATTAGGAGAAGGTTCAGTAACTTACTGAGCGAGCGATAGGTGGAAGGAACGTTTCAATTTTATTAATGATTTCATGCAATAATCATGATAATGAGAGAATGCTTTAGTAAATGAACAACACTGGAAGGAATAAAGGCATAATGATATGAATGAATGCCATCAGCTTTACATGTTCTCTGCCTCTCCTTCTGTCTCCCTTACTACCTGACTACCTTGATCTTTTTCGATCCCTTAGTACTGTGTACATTACATAGATTCGACTGATAAGTATAAATTGGACGTACTGCCAGTGGTGAATTTTGCACGACATTCAATTTGTACACAAAAATGAAACAAAATCATCGCAACCCCTTGACACTTATATCGTCCCTTAGCCATCAGCATATTTCCCGTGAGAGCCATCATTAACTGTTATCATCTCTGAGGAGCATCCTCGGGATGGAATTAGCCCGAACATTCCCCTAACGAGAGGTTTATGCATACAGCACAGATGATTCAACGCCTTCTCTGCCAAGTTCTTCGCTTTCACATAATTGGTTTAATTATGTATGAATGTGTGGGTGCATGAATGCGTGTGTGTCTGTGTGTGCGTGTGCGTGTGTGTGGGTATATGTGCGTGGAGAAAGAAATATAGAAAGCAACAGCGGGGATATAGAGTGGGAATTAATCACAGAAGATACTCGGTATAGAGAGAGAAGGTACTGGAGACAAAAACTTTGAACAAAAATACGAGAAAGATAACTTGCGGGGTAGGGGGAGAGGATCAGACAAAGAGGTCGAATGAAATCAAAGTGACATAAGTAATTAGAGCAGGCTTAGAGGAGATTGAAAGAGCAAGGACGAAATGAAGGTGAAACATCAACTTATAGCTTTAAAGGGGAGATGGAAATTAAAGAATGGGTGTTCAATGTTCATCATAGGGGAGAACGTCAGGGAGACTGGATGAAATTGTTTGTCTGAAATGGCAACGCCAATCTTATCTTAGCGACCTGGCAACACGAACAAATAATATGAATAAAAACAAGTTGAGTTTCTTCAAGAAAAACCAAGAGGCACATGGTAGGTACCTCCATCAGTGGCACGTCCCGAATAATGCTCTCCGGCTCCTAACTTTGGTGAACTTGAATGATCAAACAACCGAGCCGACTTTAAGAAACCTTTAAGAAACCTAACCTTTCTATAAGACGGCGATCTCTCTCATATCCTAGGCCGGCCCCCTTTCCTTAAGGGTCAGATTGTTAAAATATCCATTTACGTTTTCCCCTCCTCGCTGAGGTCGGAGCCGTCTTTGTACTGATCGCATCTTGTCGGGGGACGGGACAAATACAACCTTTTCACGGACAGGTGAATTTCTCTCCTGACTGACTTTATCGATTATGTGAGCATCACCAGTCGCAGCCGGTTTATTTTTTGTTTCTTCTTCAAAGCACTTTGGTAGGCGAGGATGGAGACGTCGCTTCAAGGTGCGTGGGAGACGCTCAATCCCTAAGCAAACACACACGTGCGCGCTATTACATGTACACACGCCCACACAGACACCTGGACATGCATATATAGGCGTAGCTTGCTTCTAATGTCCTTTTTATACTTTCCGTTAGGTCCTAATATCCAAAATACACAAGACATATTGTACATGCGCACAAAGATTTCTATTTATATACATGAGGTTGCGATGGCGCTGAAATAAGTAAAGGTAAACACAAACAAATTGAATTAGATGCCGGAGAAGAAAAATTTATATATGTAGGCCTTTATACATATATGAGTGCGAGAATTCTCAACTCTGACATGACAACGGATGTTTCAAAAAAATGTAGGCGTAAAGAAAATAGTCTCGGAACATGAGACGTA